>JACEEZ010017468.1:0-53367 GCA_016584305.1 Chionoecetes opilio | reverse complement strand
CCCCCTCTCCCCCTTAAACTGCTCTATTCCGCGGGGTAAAGGCGCCACGAATCCGACAGACAGCCCTCACTGCAAGGCGCCGGTGAGGGTTGCGACAGACTTAACAGCAACACGCTGTGTGCTCTGCCCGAAAGAGGGCACGGTGCCCTCCACCGTCGTAACAGCTTTCCTGACCTGAACAGCTTCGTTTAGGGACACACACTGCAAGTGTGGCTCAACTGCTCGCCATCCTCCTGAAGGTGCGGCAGAGGCAGGTATGGGGACGTCTTCTTCATCTTGGCTCTCCGAGGCCTCCACTGCTTGCTGCGCGGCTTCCCACGCTCACCACGCCGGCGTCACCTAACCAAACTTTACCTGACCTCTCCCTCGGTAATCTCATCTAACCTAACCTCTTCTGATAATCTAATCTAACCTCTTAGCGGGGGGGGGGAGGGGGGGGGGGTTCTCGACACTGGTCCTCATTCTGTTTGTGAGGATCGTCAGGTTCACACGTCTTTGGACTCAGAAGAAAATCAATATATTTTACCTAGATCTAGGGAATTTTTACAACACCCTTAACTCATAAACTATGTGATTGCGACGCATATTTTGTACCCCAGCCAAATATCCTTCCAATTCCCCTAAGTCCCCAAGCTTGTTTTGGGGGAGAGGGGGAGTATGGGCAAGCACTAGAATAATACCTTTTATTTTCCGGAAACCCATAGTTATATATGTAATGCCCATTATTCGGGAGATGATAGTATGAGAATTATTATTATAAATTCCCGAGCTATGTCTTGTCAGTAGGTAATTTTTTCCTCTATGTCTCACGGGTGACTCATCGCCCTGCTATCATTACCACCATTTTGTTTATCTTCTATCCTTCTTCCGCCATTTTCTTTCTTCCTTCTTTCACACCCTCTCTCTCCCTTACATGCCGTATGCGAGTCCAAATTCGTGGGATAATTATTCTGCGATCAGTGATAACTAATGATGTCAGTTCTTTTTATCTTTTGCCAGCCATCTGGTCAGACCAAGGAACTCTCCCAGAGTCTTAACGTCCTTCAAAATAATCCCTATCGTTAGCGGTTATGGTCATATATGGGCGTTATAGTAAGGATCCCGCTAAAATTAAAGCCACCAAAAATCTAAGCAAGTCTTCAATACCACTCCACTCTGAAAAGGTGTTCGGAGGGCCCGACATTACATAAAAAACCCATCCTTCTTGAATATTAGGTTAAAAATATTAAATTCTTCTACATCAAAGTAACTGGTTGGTATTAGGGACAGTCTTTTCTGAGGTACGCGAGTTTTTCATTACTTAAATAGTTATTTCGGGATTATAAGTTTTCATTGAAGTCACGGTGAGACTTTCCAAACAATTTTCCATTTTGTTGCGGGAAGCCCACGAGGCCCCAACGAGTCATTTGTCTCTTCGCGTCACTGCAGGTAAGACCTTCGTCCCAAACTCCTGTGTTCTTTCTCCCTTAGTATATATATCTATATATTTCTATAAAATATATAGGTACGTTCAGTGTTCACTAAGGCATAGATTTTTCAGCCCATCCTTATAAGTTTTATTAAACGAGATTCGTCTCTTCGCGTCCCTGCAGGCGTCCGTGTCTCCTTCAGAAAGCCACATGGTTTTACTGAACACACAAAACAACACTTTCTCCCCATATTTTTTTCTCTACTAGATACCTATCTTCCAGGTGTGATTTATAAAATTTTAAAAGTTTATGTTACCTAGTGTAGGGCAATGCACTGAATAGAAATTCTAGTGAAGGAGATTTTATGCTCAGAAGAGTTTTTAATCTCATCACAAAGGGGAGATTCCTAGGTCAGAGCGTGAAGTCGCATTTCTTATGTCAGAGTAGAGTTTTCTCTATATAGTTTTAACCCTTATATGCTGAAGATGATCTCAGTCAGAGACCTAAAAATTAAGTAGGAATAAATATAATTTCTTTTCAAATAGACAACTTTCTTATAGTTTAGCGGTGGGATTTTTTTTTCTTTGTATGGGTCATAAAACACCTGGTGCCCTATAGCGGTGGTATATTATTTCCAAAAAATAACAGCACAGAATCTCACCTGGGAAAATAAATAGCAAGATAGTCAAATTTCAGTAAATTTTCATATAATAATCGATCATTATAGTGGGTATTAGATCTCTCCCCTAAAAAACCAAAAACCCCAATACATACATGAACCCTGACCATGTGGCGTGAGCTGTAAGAAGCAAGCCGTAGCCGCCGCATCTAGCCGTCAACTCCGCCAGCCTGTACAGCGAGCCAGCCGCCCCCCTTTCCCACCGACACATGCCCCGCGCGTCCCGGCCGCCGCGCCCTTCGTCACGCCCTTAAGCCCGTCGCGCGCCTCGACACCCCGCTCGCCTCAACTCTGCAACCTTTCATCCCCGTCACGCCCCTAGCAGCGACGTTCACCTCAGCTCCGCCGCCCATCACAGCCAAAGCCGCCGTAGCCGCTTTTCTGTAGCCGCTTCTAGCCGCACCAACACGCCTCGACACCACCACCATCCCAAAGAAAGGACGTGAAGCCGCGTCGGGAGGGAATCCTGGATCTCCCCTCAGCCTTCCACTGACGTCGTATGAGTTACGCTAATAACCCCAGCGCTAAGAACATCTACATCATCGCCGCAGTGAGTGCATCGGGGACCCACCCCCAAGAATGGAACACAGACTCAAGCAAGGATACGCCTCTTAGTTTCCAAAGATCCTAGAGGTTTCCCAGACAGAAAATGGTTACCTTCTCGGTTGTCCCGTCGCCTAAGGTAGCTGAGTCATACAGCGCCATATTATCCATCCACCGGCTGAACAAGGACGCCACGACGTTGCTGCATCGATAGCAAGGAGCTCGACGACATCTTTTCCGCACTCTCAAGCTTCCCCAACCCGACCTACGGAGACCCTCCTAGAAGACTAATCCAGGAGTGTTCAGTGCAGTGTTATTAGGGAATTTAAAGTTAATGTTAGAAATCGAGGAAGATTATTTTGAACATGAACATTGAAAATTTATTTTATGAACTTGAAATTTTTTATTTTTATGACTTGAAAGTTTAATACCTACTCTGTTAGGGTAGTTGTAGCGTCACCCGGTTATTACTCTTGTGGAAATCAAATAGAAAAGTGGGTAAATGTAAAACATTGACAAGGATTCAAAAACAAATTGAGGGTCAGTATGTTTGTAATATATCCAGGGAAGAGGTTGATTGGGATACCAGTCTCAGTTGAATTTCATAACAGACTCAGTCTGGTTCGGTGAGTCTTCAAGGTATTTAATTCAAGTTACAATCAACACGACCAGGTATATTCAGGTGAAGATTAAGCGAAAAGTGTTCAATGTAACTTAGTGAGTTCAGAGGTGAGGTAGTGTCAGACTAGATGAAACAATTTGGTTAGGAGATTTCTCATGTCTAGAAGTCGGAGCGGGCTGATTCTCACGGGCGAAGCCTGGTTCAGGGGAGGAGTATTTTAATTCGAAGATAGTAGTACTACGCTTCTCACCTTTTCAGTCAACCAGCTTGCGGTGTGACGGACATTTCAGGACTTGCAGGGCTCTTATCATTTACCAGAGGTAAGCTGGCGTGCGCCTCTGGGAAAATCTCTGCACCGAGAATGCGGACTAAGTCAAGGTTGACGGTCACGTTCATTACCCAGGTATCAGGTTGACTGGGATACTTCCTTTTTATTGGATTTTCGTGTAATCTAAACACAAACAGACCCCCGTTTTCAAAGAACAGAAGAATTTCCCTTAAATTCACTATAAATTCGTCCCATACACACCTCCTCTTGACGCAGCTTTAAAAACGGAAAAAATGATCCGTAAGTAGCGACTTGATGCCATAGAATTTAATTTTCCCGGAGAATAGAACGCGTGTAATGCCCATTATTCGGGAGATGATAGTATGAGAATTATTATTATAAATTCCCAGGCTATGTCTTGTCAGTAGGTAATTTTTTCCTCTATGTCTCACGGGTGACTCATCGCCCTGCTATCATTACCACCATTTTGTTTATCTTCTATCCTTCTTCCGCCATTTTCTTCTTCCTTCTTTCACACCCTTCCCCTCCCTTACATGCCGTATGCGAGTCCAAATTCGTGGGATAATTATTCTGCGAAACAGTGATAACTAATGATGTCAGTTCTTTTTTTCTTTTGCCAGCCATCTGGTCAGACCAAGGAACTCTCCCAGAGTCTTAAAAGTCCTTCAAAATAATCCCTATCGTTAGCGGTTATGGTCATTAAAATGGGCGTTATAGTAAGGATCCCCCCGCTAAAATTAAAACCCACCAAAAATCTAAGCAAGTCTTCAATACCACTCCACTCTGAAATAGGTGTTCGGAGGGTCGACATTACATATAAAACCATCCTTCTTGAATATTAGGTTAAAAATATTAAATTCTTCTACATCAAAGTAACTGGTTGGTATTAGGGACAGTCTTTTCTGAGGGACGCGAGTTTTCATTCTTTAAATAGTTTTTTTCGGGATTATAAGTTTTCATCTGAAGTCCGGTGAGACTTTCCAAACAAGTTCCATTTTGTTGCGGGAAGCCCACGAGGCCCCCAACGAGTCATTCGTCTCTTCGCGTCACTGCAGGTAAGACCTTCGTCCCTAACTCCTGTGTTCTTTTTCCCCTTTGTATATTATATCTATATATTTCTATATAAATATATAGGTACAGTTCAGTGTCATAAGGCTTTGATGTTTTAGCCCATCCTTATAAGTGTTTATTAACGAGATTCGTCCTCTTCGCGTCACTGCAGGCTGTCCCCTGTCTCCTTCAGAAAGCCACATGGTTTTACTGTAACACAACAAACAAAACTTTCTCGCCATATTCTTTCTCTACTAGATACCTATCTTCCAGTGTGATTTTTTAAATATTTAAGTATTTTGTTACCTAGTGTAGGGCAATGCACTGAATAGAAATTCTAGTGAGGAGATTTTAGCTCAGAAGAGCTTTTATCTCATCACAAGGGAGATTCCCAGGTCAGAGCGTGAAGTCGCATTTTTTTATGTCAAGGTAGAGTTTCTCTATATAGTGTTAACCCTTATATGCTGAAGATGATCTCAAGTGAGAGAATTACCATGTTTACAAAATAAATAGGATTTCATTTACAAATATAGTTCTTGTGTTATTATGAAAACCCAGGGGGATTATTTTGAGTTAGGAAATAATTCCCCTCACTTTCCAAAAAGAGTTCCGCCCTTTTCTAGTATAATCCCTATTACCGACCACGACTACCAGATCAATCTAGTATTAATATAATCTAACGTTTCCCCGGGAGTAATCATAGCGAAATACTCGTCAGGGCTGGTGGCAGCTAATCCCTAACCTAAAACTTATTATCCCTCCCTTAAGTATACCCCCTTGTTCAGTACTATCCGTAGTGAGAAGTGGTCACACTACAATCAGATAGTGAAGTCAGAAGACTAAGTTAAATCCTCCCGTTCAAGTTGTAATCATTTAGCAATTCCATCCCCAAATAATATCATTCAAGTAACGTTGACAAGTCTAAATACCCCAGACAGTTTACCCAAATTTCAGCAACACATATATACTATATAAACAAGTAAAACGTTAAGAACAAAAGGATCCACCCCCATCTTCTTCTTCTTCTATAGCCAACAAGCTTGGGGACATGGTGGAAACCGGAGTTTTTGGGTGGGGGAGCACAACACATTAAGGGAAAATATTGGCCCCCACAAAAAAAATAACCAAACTAGGGAAATTTCCCTAGTTCATAGGACTTTATCGGTGCCATATTTCCCTTATATGTGTGCTCCCTGTGGTGCCAGAGGTTTTGTGGTTGTTTACTGACACCTTTTTATGAATGATATTACTCCCTGTTAGAATACTGCATTGATTAATAAAATCTCCTCGTCACAACTGAATTGAGAGTTGAAATTAGTCAGTATGACTTTCATATTATAATTATAGTACGAAAAATTCTCGCTGCGGAGATTACTGAACCATGGGGATGAAACTTAAGGTTAGTAAGGGATATGCTGCCACCAGCTCAGGCGAGTAGTTCTATGGTTTTTACTCCCTGAGCAAGTTTTAATATATGAGAATTATGGGTAGTCGGGGTGGATATTTATATTTACACGAGTGAAGGCTGAAAACCTTTTGGAAGTGGGGGAAGTATTGTTTTCCTAACACGTAATAATCACCTGGGGGTTTTACAAATACACAAGAAACTTATTTTAAACATCATACCTATTTATTTTTCATCATGAAATATTATGTCTCTTGTTGGAGATCTTAGGACACATATATAAACTCTAATCATGACACGGGCAAAGCTCTCCAGCGCATAACCTCCCTCACTGGATTATTTCTTAGAACTAACCATCTACGGTCGTATAATCTGAGCACCCCCATATAGGTAGCCTATACATGGAATATCTGTATAGGAAAGAAAAACGTGAGATTAATGGGTTGGTGTAGTGTTCACTGGATGGTGGCTGCTTCTTTTTCGGAAAGGACAACCGCCGGAGCCTCAGTTGAAGTTGGAGTGAGAAAAACTCATTTAAGAAACACTTATAAGGACAGGCCAGGCCTCCTATGCGTTAATGAAAACTAACAAAACTCTAACCTATATATGGATATATAGATAGATATATTATAACACAGGAACAAAGGGGGGGGGTGGAATAGGAGCGATGGTACCGCATGTCTTACCTTGAAAAGGAGTGGGGGAGACTGACTAAACTCCTCGCGGTGACCAGGCGAGGTTGAGGATGGAGTAGCGGGAAAAAGGGAGATGGTTCGGATCTTACGAAGGTTCCACTGAAGAGAGTATAAGACCTCGAAGAACTCTTAATTAGCCAACGAACAACAGTATGATATGAAATGGCTGCCTATAATGCAGTTCTTTACTTTGATATAGAAGAATTTAATATGTTTACTCTAATATCAGGGAAAGATGTTATCACTTTTTGTTCAGCCTACGCAAACATGTGTTCAGAGCGACGAGGTATGGAGTCGGAATAGAAATTGTAGACTTTCAATTAGCGAATAACCCTCGACTAACCCACCCATTTATGAACGTGATCTGTCACTATTAGTGTCATTTTGCAAGGACATTAAGAATCTAAGAGTGTTCCTTGATCTGTCAGGAGGGTGAGTGAGAGGATGAAGTTTTTGAATCTACTAGTCACCGATGATGTCGCGAAATAAATCCACGCATTTTGACTCGTATCCGGAGGTATGGGCGGAGGGTAGTGGGGGAGGGGGAAGATAGAATGGGAGATAGACAGACAAAAAAAGATAGAAAGATAAATATTAGGCGAACAAAAGTTTGATTGACCTTAGTATAATAAGGATACCTGTTCCCCTCAGATGCTGGCGTCTAGGTGGCAACTTGCCCAGAAACCACATATGAGATTGAAACCTTTTATCCTCTTACCGGGGACATAACCCGGGAATGTATGATAGGGAATTCCCATCCTATCTCTTCGAATACCCGGCATTACACTCCCCCACCCACAGAAGAAACCCGGTTTCCCACCATGGTCCCCAAGATTGTTGCCTAGAGAAGAAGAAGAAGTAAGAAGGAAGATTAGGAGGTTGAGCCTTTAATTCTCCCCAAGATGACCCAAAACTTACACATCTAACTGAGCACCCCCCCCCCCCGCCCCCTTGCTGTGCACTAACGTAAACCTAACTGCCCTAAGCTAACAGGGGGGGCTCCGACCCTCCCCCCACCCCCGTTCGGTGCATTAAACTTAACTACCTAACCTACTCTACTCTAAGATATCTATTAGAACGCACTACATTTCTCAAACTCGTCGTCCATGGACGCATCTCAATGGACTATAGTTTTTCTCAAGAACCTGAAAGTTAATATCGGCCATGTAGGCAAAGTAAGGACGGCCATCATTAAAAATTAAAACAGATGTGTTAAGGACAGTAAGTATAATACATAGAGCCAAACATTTGGGTCAGCTTACGTGAGCCCTTGTTCTTAAGATTTTCCAAAAAGCACTAAACTTTGCCGGGAGAAATAGTCAGGGTCTCAAGAAACAGGGGAAGTTAAATTGATAGAAACATACCAAACTAACCTTATGAGGTTTTAATGAAACTAACCTAACCTTAAACCACGAGTATACTTAACCTCACCTAACCTTAACCATGCATACCATTCGGTGATGTTTTTATTATTTTTTTTTTCTATTAATGGGTTCCGGAAAAGAAACCATCTCGCATTAGATAGAGCATTTTATTGCAGGCCAGTGGGAAAAGAGTACTTTTGACCTCCTACTCAATTACTGGTTGAAAGCACCAATTTACCATATCAGACGGAGGTACGTATTTTTATTTCCAGAAACCCAATGAAATATTTATTTTTATTTTCAAACCAAACCTAGGCTCGCCGTTTCCATGATAAAACAATGGATCCCTCCATCAGAAAAAACACTAAAACTTGGCCAGTAAATAATGGTCAGTGTCCAGAAACCAGGGAAGTGACGGAATTGTTTTTTTTCACGAAAACAAGTGTTGCCCCGCCCCGCCCGCATTCGCCAGCTGCCATAGGGGCACGCCACTAGCCCCGCCCTGCCGGCAGGATTATTACCCTTAACAAACCTTACTAACCTCTAACACGGGGGGTACCCCGGCGAGATTATGACCTCAACGAAACCTAACCTAACCTGCGAAAGGGTTGGGGGGGGGGCCTCTGGTAAGGGGAGGGTTTGTGTCTGTATGGCGTATTAGACAAACTATATTCATTCTACAGTATGTATATAAGTTTTGAGGTTTTACGCCGAAGTGGATTTTAATACTGCACAGTTTATACTGAGCAAAAAATAAATAAAGAAAAAAGTAAGTAGGTAATGGCGTAGCGATCTGCGCCAGTTCTGTCCATTATAACCAACTAACATTTTAGCCTATGGGCTTCATTTATGTAACCTAACCCCCCCCCCCAGACCCCCTTGGTTATTTTCATTCCGATGGGTGTTGTAGGGGTTTTCGCAAAATGCTGCTCATTTGTCAGATCTACAAATGAGGAGTTATATCTACGTGACGTGTAATTGCTTTAAAAACTGACCAGTTGAACGGCTGTGGTTTTTTAATAGTCATCAGGCGTTGGGGGCTCCACAGGCCTTACAGCTTACATTTTTCTCCCATTATTTCGGCTCTAGTATGTATAATGTGCAGTAGTTGTGCAAACCGAAAACATAGCACTTATTTTTGATTAATAATTGCAGGTTAGGTTACGGTTTAGGTATTGGTCAGGTTTAGATTAGGTATGTGTAGGCTTTGGTTTGGTTATGTTAGGCTAAGGGTAGGTTTGGGTTAGGTTTGTAGAGTTTTATTAGGTTAAAAAAAACTAAATTTGATGGTGGGCGCGATTGTCCGGGTGGTTGGCGCCGCAAACTCCCTGCGGTAAGTTTACCCAGGCTAAATGTAAGATTATTACTGGAATAATCGAAGTAATGGGCGCGTGGCTAAATGTAGAGTAGCCACGCGCCCGTTGCATCGATGGTGTTGAATACCGAATTTCTCCACACAGGATTTGGCACAGGTTTATGTGCAGTTTAAAACCAATAAACAATCGGTGGTTTGAAAGTATCCGGAATGTTTCATTCTCATTCAAAGGGAGTGTTTCTATGGGTACCTTGGAACTGACGCCGCTAGGAATTATCGCCACGTCGGCGAGTTTCCAAATTTAAACGAGGCGATGTGTTCTATTTACAAGCAGCATTCCCAGTTCTTGATCTTGTTATTTACAGTATGTATGTACCAATTTATAACATTTAATCAACCTTTTACCCGTGGTTTGCATTCAGGGATTAAATACCAGCAATATCCTGAAACAGTAGGTAGGTTATGTTGGCCAGTTAACATGTCCAGGTTAGGTTAGTGAGCGAGCGGGAGGTGGGTCGGGGGCCCCAGTAGGTCAAGTTACGTTACCAACATCAAACTGCAGTTTTAGGTGTTTTGAGAAAAGCGAAAAATATGGTGTCCAATAATGAAATAGCTTTATTCTTCCTTTTCATCTTACTGCCAGTGGAAACCATCGGCCGAGAGTTCTCGGTTTGTATTCGGTGAGAGTTCCATAAACCTTTCTTAAACCATAAAAAAGATGGCGGAGGAAATTTAATATAACAAAGGAGGGCTCTGGGGGGGCACAGCTCCCCCCAGTATGTCAGGGAGTATGGTCAATAGGGAGTATTTGGTTGGAAACTGCATATTTACGGCTAACATATTGAAAAATTAACCATTCATAGTCCAGGAAGAAATGTTCTGGATATTATGTTTTGAAAATCCAGGGAGCCGAAGTTAATTTCAGTGTGAGCAGCAGTAGTTAGTGCCCATACCTTATAGCCAGGAGAAAGGGGATTCATGGCCCACCCCACTACACTTTTGAAGGAGACTATGACCAGTTTTCGACGACAGTTCCACTTGTAAATAGATAAAAAGTAAGAAATAAGGATATTTTGTGGTTAATATTTCCGCCGGATAGTCGGGGGGGCGACACAGGCCTTACAGCTTACTTTTCTCATTGTTCTCGGCAGCAGTATAATGTGCAGTAGAATTCACTTCCGGAAACCAAAAGTACAACACTTATTTCTAGATAATAATTGCTAGGTTTAGGTTAGGTTAGATTGTAGGTCATATTTAGGTCTTGGTATAGGTAGGTAGGCAGATTTGTGTGAGTTTTGTTGAGTATTTAGATTAAATAAGCGAATCTGATAGTGCGCGATTGCCCGGCTGTCACGGCTGGTTGCGCCGCAAGAGTAAGATAAGATTTTTCAACTATTAGAACTTTGCAAGTACCAAATACAAGGTTATTGACTATAAAAAGCGCCGCCACGTCAGCATGAACTAGGCGGACTCGAAACCGCTGACCGACTTGCACAGGGGACGCTGCACATGGGAACTCACGTCTCTACAACCTTGCCACCTGACGGGCGGTTGGCGCCGCAACTCCTGCGAAATATTTACCTGAATTAATTATTGGACACAATTTTTACTCGTCCCCAAACAAAACGTGCATCAAATAGGAAACGGCAATAAGGTAATATTTACCCATATGTTTGTCTCCCCAGAGGATGGAGGTTTCCTGAGGGGTGGCCGTTTCGGGGGACTGGTGTCGCCTGCGAGCCACTTCCTCCGCCGCCCAGCCGCCCATAACAAGCTGCCTCATCGCCAACCGGGGGGAGATAAGAGTGCAGGGTGATGCGCACGCCCAGTGCGCCTCGGTGGTGAGACGGTGGCCGTGTACTCCGAGGACGACAAAAGACTCCATGCACGTGGTATGGGGAGGCGGAGGGTTGGGTCTTGCAGGAACTACCATGTGAGGTCCTCACAGCCTTTGTAGCTTTCCTTATTTGTCTTCATGTTCTTCTGATGTTCTTATGTCTTGCCCAAGTTGAAGGTTATCAGCTAAGAGGGTCTGTTTTTCTCTAAGAATCCATTTACATGTTTACAGAGAGAAGAACTAAATTTAACCGGCATTTTAAAACAACGGCAGCCTCCAAACAACGGCACTAATCGACCCAGGCATTAATTAAGTATACAATTATTCAAAACTGAGATAAATCGGCAGAAATTTAGGTTGGGCAAGGTGTGGTGGTCTACACAGACTCCATCTCCTCCACTCCACCTCCTCTACTCCCCGCCATCCACGATCCTCTACGTCCCTCGTCCACACCATCCAGATGGACTTCACCTTACAACGAGGGGTGGGAGAATCGCCTTCCAGTGGGTTCCCCCCCCCGAACCCCCGCTGGTATCCCAGGCAACGAGGAGGCGATGTGCGACAGGATGGCCTTGAAGATGTAAACAAGACACCCTTCCCTCTGCCGCTCCTTCCTGCGGCCAAACGCCTGATCCCCGTGCTGCCGCTCACCTGGAATAACACACTCCCCGTCGATGCCCTCCGCATCACCTCCATGGGCCAATACCGCAGTGAACTCTTCCCCCCAGCCCTGGATATAGGAACAAAAGTCCCGCGTCGTCGGATGTTGACAGTGTGCTGATAGTTTGGCACATCTTGTTGCCACCCAGTTTTTATGAGCAGAGAAGCAGTGGTGTGCTGGCTGTATGAGCAAGTGCAAGGCTGGCCGGTTTGGTGAAGCGTGTTGTAGGCAAAGCTGTCTCTTCTCACTACTTCAACGGCTAGATTAGCATGGAAAAAAAACATGTGTTGCCTCAAGGGGCTCTCTGTGACAGTGTATGAATGAGCTATTGGTCTGAGGTTATTTGACGCCGGTTCCCCCCCCCCCCCTTGTACAGTCTATGAATGCAAATATGGACCACAAACAGGCTGTGTCGCTGGTCCACAACTGCCAACTGAAGGGCACCGTGTAACAAAAAGCAAGTCATACATATCAATAGATAGTGAAAATATTTTATTGACACTGAGCCAGTACAATATTTCTTCTAAAAATTGTCATCACGTCTCAGCGGTTGCAAAAATGTCATTATAATCATAAAAATTTTGTAAAAAATATATAACATCCTTAAAATATTTTGTAGTATTAGTATATTATAGAAAATTCCTTAAATATTGAGTATAATAATATAAAATTCCTTTAAATATTGAGTTCTATATATATAAAATTCCCCTTAAATATGAGTTCTATAATATAAAAATTCCGTAAATATTGAGTTCTATATAATAAAAATTACAGTAAATATTGAGTTCTATAAATTATAAAATTCTTAAATTATTGTAGTTATAAATATATAAATCCTTAAATATGAGTTGCTATACTATAAATTCCTTAAATATTGATGTTCTATATATATAAAATTCCTTAAATATGAGTTCTATAATATAAAATTCTCTTAAATATTGAGTCTATATTATAAAATGCCTTAAATATTGAGTTCTATATATATAAAATTCCTTAAATAATGAGTCTTTAAATATAGTATAAAATTCCTAAAATTGAGTTCTTTATATATATAAAATTCCTAAAATATTGAGGTTATATATATATAAAATTCCCCTTAAAATATTGAGTTCTATTATATATAAAAATTCTTAAATATTGAGTTCTATATATATAAAATTCCTTAAATATTGAGTCTATATATAAAAAATTCCTTAATTAATATTGAGTTGCAAAATATATAAAAGTTCTTTATGATATTGCCTTACACTCACACAGCCATCGGCACGCCCGGCGAGGGACACTGTCACAGGGACAGTCCAGAGAGCGGCCTGGTGAGTGCCACGACTCCCAACAATACCATAAAGCGGCGTCCACCTAGCACTTTTTTCCGTCTAGTTAGTCGAACTTCGTCGCTTCTGAACTAGTTTTTTTCTCGCTCTGACTAGTTAGTCCGTCGCATCAGTCAAGTCTGAGGCAGTCGCTCGTGATCGTCTTTGTCTGCAAGTTGATAGTTGGAAGTCAACTTTCTTAGTCAAATACAAAATCCATAGTGATATTACTTTTTTTTTAAAAGATTGTAGTTCCCCCCCGATATAAATAGTAAGTTTTGCAAATTATAATTCAATACGTTTAGAAGTATTATAAATTATCAGTGACTATTTTACATGTAGATACATTGTTAAAGCCGTTTCTATATAACAGCCAACAGTCTCTCGATGACGCGATTGAAAAAGATTTCTACAAAGAGTTCAACTCAACGAACACACCTGACACACAGTGGTGTTAAGAATATGATGTTTAGACGTGTGGGACAAGATTTGCTAGAAAAGAGTCAGCTCACCAAACACACCCTGACACACAGTGACTGTGTTAAGAAATCATGAATGCTAGAGTGTGGGAAAAGATTTTAATACCAGAGTGACCTCACCTCACACACCCTGACATACAGTGGTGTTAAAAAATTATGAATGTTTAGAGTGTGAGGAAAAAAATTTACTACAAAGAGTGACCTCACCACACACACCTGACACACAGTGGTGTAAGAATTATGAATGTTAGAGTGTGGGAAAAGATTTACTACAAAGAGTGATCTCACCACACCACCCTGACACACAGCTGGTGTGTGAAGATATGAATTGTTTAGCAGTGTGGGGAAAAGATTTACTATAAAGATGACCTCACCAGGACACACCCTACACATAGTGGTGTTAAGAACATGAATGCTAGAGTGTGGAAAAAGGTTTTTATACCCAGTCTGAAGCTCACCCAGACACACCCTGACACACAGTGGTGTTTAAGAATTATGAATATTTAGAGTGTGGGAAAAAGATTTTACTACAAAGGAGTCAAACTCACCGAGCATAACCTGACACACAGTTGGTGTTAAGAATTATGAATGGTTTAGAGTGTGGGAAAAGATTGCTACACTGGGTCACCTCACCACAACCCACCCTGAACCCCTCTTCGTGGTCGTTAAGAATTCATGAATGTTAGAGTGTGGGAAAAGATGTGCTACAAGGGTCACCTCACACACACCACAATGACACACAGTGGTGTTAAGAACCTATGAATGCTAGAGTGTGGGAAAAGGTTTTAACCCCATTCTGAACAAACTCACCAGGACCAACACCCTGACAGACAGTGGTGTTAAGAATCATGAATGCTCCCGAACCTCAACCAAAACTTAACCTCACTTATCTGAATTTAGAAAAAATCATTGCACAAAAAACAAACATACAGGCACAGGAAAAGCCCACAGTAAATGAAACGGAATTAGAAGTAATAAGTACCTACATTCTATTTCGGTAACTATGTTTGTGGGTGCATAATCGCAGAAAGTTGGCGGCTCACAAGCCTTCAAGCTTATTTTTTTACGATGTCATGACAAGAAATGGTTATACTCAAACTTAATGCATTACAAGGCATCGTACTTATAGCCGTCGGTAATAATGGACGAGAGTTCGCGGTCGTTTCAGAGACAAAGGACTATTTTTTCTTGGCCTACAATAGATGTGGCGTGTTGAAGGGATATAGTTTGATTTGCACCAAACAGAAAGAAAAAAAAAAAAATAAACCTACTTACCTTATATATTTTAATGAACGTAACCTAAACCTTATAGGTTTGAATGAAAACATAACCTAAACTTTAGGTTTAATGAATAACATAATCTTAACCACAAAGTGGTTAACCACCAAAGCACAAAGACAATGTTTGTTACAGTCGAACAGCTGACTGGTGATTGCAGGCGACGATTCGGTGTGTGACGGTTGCTGACTTTGACAGTAAGAAAATTGTTAGTTTGCAGAAAGTCGCTGCAAACAAAAAACTAGCACGGAAAAGTGATAGTGTGACGCCCGCCTTAAGACAAACAGACTAAAACATGCGTCACGGACCACAATAAACATCTGGCCGTGGCGCTTTCAGGGGAATCAGCAGATAAAAGGGGAATACAATAAAAAATTATTCAGTCAATGAGTAAGCCTTAGTGCACCAAACACTGCATCAGCCACCAAGCACAGCCAAGTGCACATATATAGTCATCGGCATTTAAATTATCATAAAATTTTGTCACCTAATTGCTTAACAATACTAAAAAAAAAAATTCTTTTGGCCGTATTTACAATTAATATTGGATATATAGATAAAAACTTTGACCATATATTGTTATATTATGTTAAAATTATATGTTTAATGTAAAACACTGAACTACCGCCCTTGGTTGTGCTAAAAAGACACTCTTGAGCCACATTGGCTCCACCACAGAGAAAGGCCGTGGCAAAGGTGTCCGCCCACTCCACAAACCTGCTCATAGTGGCCACAGATGGTGAGCAGGGCCTCACAGTCTGCCTCGGCGCGGGAGCCGCCGTACTACTGCCAAACAGCGTCGGTTAGTAGATGTCCACCCTGCGTGTAGGACAGCCATGGGACTAAACTTTCTCTCGTTGTTATTGCCGTAGGTCAGGGAAGGCCTGTGTCCCTTGCCGGACTCCACCAGGGCGTTCAATGTCCTTCACGGCACGCAGGGGTTTGTCGGATGCACTGCAGGTCCGTGAATGGTGTCTACACAGGCCACCCGGGTGAGCTCGGCAATGAGAGGGGGAATGTTCGACGACGAAGCGGTCGCCGTTGTGGGCCACCAGGGACACTGGCTTGGGCAGGTCCAGGAACAGGGTCAGGGCCTGGGCACTCACTTCTGAAAAACTTGCAAGTGTTTCAGGATTTCATTAACTAAGACCATTTTTTTATTGCCCACCGTAATCGGAATTCACAATTTGCAAGGATATAGAGTCTTGAGTGTTTGTTTAGTACGCGAGGCTAGTTTGTGGAAGCGCCATTCTTGCCTGACAGCACTGTGTATCAGTGTGTGTGGCCGCAGGGCCTGTTGCGGTGGTGTCGGGCTGGCCGCGGCCTGCTGGCTGAGGCGCGGCTTGTTGGGCGGAGGCGGCGGACTGCTGGGTCTGAGGCGGGGTACATCATGGCAAGAGGTGGTTCTGGGACACAGCAATCATGGACAGCTCCACAATGCGGGGTTGTCGCCCCTTCAGCCCCGTGGTCTCTCAGATCAAAGAACACAAAGGTCTGAATCTTGTTCCCGGCGCGGGCTTGTCTGCCGCCGCCATGGTGGATTGATCCCCTGTACCTGGCAAAAACAGACACACCACATTACATTGCCTCTGAAAACTATCAATAAGGAAACCTCCAAGATAATGAAAAAATAATAAAATACACATGTACCATAGAGATTCATTTCTATTTAGGTACAGTCACCCTCCGAGTTTCACGCTATCCGAGTTCGCGATCCTCGAGGTTTCGCGGCCGAGTCCTAAATTCTTACCATCCCCGACTAAGCGGCTATTACACGGGCATTATTCTGCTCAGTGGAGCAGATTTCACTGATCAGTTTTGAGGATTTTGCTCAACAACAGGCATGTTTGATTTGAGGCAAAGAGGGACAACTACTTTGAAGCTATTTTGCTCGTCATTTTCAGTGAGCAAAAAACCGGTTTTCTGTTATAAATGGGCCGGAAATTAGTGGATGACTACATTATTTATTGCAAGATCCTTTTTCTTCTAAACTCTCAAAAGACATCTACATGCATGATGATGGACAGACGAGATTGGAAAGGCTGTACTGATTGACTTTAGTTCAGCACATCCACCACATATGGAACATATATAGCCCTTTATTTGTTACAAAAAAACATAAAAAAGAAAACATACACCCTAAACCTAGAAGACGACCTTCCAAGTCATTTATTTACGGTGATACACAGGCGACAAGGTGGTTCGAGGCCGTACAGCGTGTGTAGTGGACAGGGTGTGTATATGGTAAAGCGAGAAGAGGCATAAGAGTGCAGGTTAGCACGAGTGTGTGTGTCTGACCTAAAGAGCGAAAGCGTACGTGCTCGTCCACTATAACGGCAGTCAGACCCGTACCGGCACGGCCACGGATACGGCGCGGGCCAACAGTGGTCCATTAGAAAGCTACTCTCGGGGATTACAGGAAGTTAAATGAATAAAAACCTTGGACTAAGTCAAAAAACCCTTCTTAATTAGGTATAGTGAATGAAAGTAGTAGTTTTCGGACACTGCATTTAGCATTTTTCGTACATACCTGGTCTTGCTGTCATTTCGTAACTCTAGTAGTCCAGCAACTCTGCGCTGAGTGTTTACGAACGAACTATGGTTCATATATAGGACTACGAAACAAAAAATTTGGTAATAATGGACGAGAGTTTCGCGGTCGTTTCAGAGACACCAACTATTTTTTCTTGGCTAACAATAGGTGCTCGTTCTAATGGAGATAGTTTTATTTTGCGGCAACCCCCCCCCCAAATTTTTTTTTAATTATTATAATAATAATTAAACCTAACCCTAACCTATAGTGTTTTAATGAAAACCTAATCCTACCTTAAAGGTTTTAATGAAAAACCTACACCTAACCTTATAGGTTTTAATGACAACACCTAAACCTAACCTTAAGTTTTAAGAAATCCTAACCATAACTTATAGGTTTTATGAACTTAATCTAACATTAAAGGTTTTAATGAAACCTATACCTAACATTAAAGGTTTTAATGAAACCTAACCTAACATAAAGGTTTTAATGAAACCTAATCTAACCTTATAGGTTTTAATTAAAACCTAACCTCAACCTTAAGGTTTTAAGAAAACCTAACCTAACCTTATAGGTTTTAATTAAACCTAACCTAACCTTAAAGGTTTAATGAAAACCTAACCTAACCTTAAAGGGTTTTAATAACCTACCTAACTTAAAGGTTTTAAATTAACAAACCTAAAACCTAACCTTAAAGGTTTAATTAAACCTTAACCTAACTTTTTAACCACAAAGTATACTTTTTTTTTTTTTTTTTTTGTTTTTTTTTTTTTTTTTTTTTTTTTTTTTTGCGCAAAATAAAGCTATCTCCATTAAAACAAAACACCGCTTATTAGGAAGCGCTATGATAATTTGTATCATAACCGCACTACAGGTCTGTATGGGGGGGGGGCATTTTGCTCATCAAAACACAAGATCACCGTGTAAAGGCGCTATACACGGGCACTTTTCTTGCCTCACTGAGCAAGATTTCACTGAGCTGCTCAAACGAAACTATTACACGGTGAGTGTTTGGAAAATGAGCAAAATGCATACAGACCGAGTGCGGAATGGATACAAATGATCATAGCGCTTCCTAATAGCGGTGCTTGTTGTAATGGAGATAGCTTTATTTTGCGAGAAAAAAAAAAAAAAAAAAAAAAAGTATGACTTTTGTGGTTAAAGTTAGTTAGGTTTAAATTACAACCTAAAGGTTAGGTTAGGTTTCATTTAAAACCTTTAAGAGTTAGGTAGGTTCTACATTTAAAAACTTAAGGTTACGGTTTAAGTTTCACATGAAAAGCCTATAGGTTAGGGTAAGTTCATTAAAACCTATTAAGGTTAGGTTAGGGTCATGATTACATTTTTTTTTTTTTTGGGGGGGGGGGGGTTGCGCAAAATAAAACTCTCCATTCGAACAAGCACCGATGTAGGCCAAGAAAAAATAGGGAAATACTTTGGAACTCATCCTTCGGGCTTTGACTGAAAATGAACTACCGCACTTGTATGTATGCTTATTGTACTTCACATCTGTAAAGGTTCCAGAGTCGACGCTTAACAGCCGTGGTTAACCACACGGCCGCTATGAAATATGAGGTGCCTCAAAAACAATCTAAGTCAGGTAGGTTAGGTAAGGATACTTTGGGTTAAGCGTTAGGTTAGGTTAGGTGAGGTATACTTGTGGTATAAGGTTAGGTTAGGTTAGGTATACATTTGTTATGGTGAAAGGTTAGGTTAGGTTAGGTATACTTTGTGGTTAAGGATTAGGTTAGGTTAGGTAATACCTTGTGGGTTTAATGGTTATTGCTGTTTTGGTATACTTTGTGGTTAAGGTTAGGTCTCGCGTCATCCCTAGGTTAGGTTATGGTATACTTTGTGTGTTTAAGGTAGGTTAGTATACTTGTGGTTAAGGTTAGGTTAGGTCTACTTTGTGGTTAGCGTTAGGTTAAGGTTAGTTATACTTTGTGGTTTAAGGTAGTAGGTTAGGTATACTTTGTGGTTAATGTTAGGTTTCAGGTTTAGTTATATTTTGGTTACGGTTAGGTAGGTTAGGCTTTTACTTTGTGGTTAAGTTAGGTTAGGGTATACTTTGTGTTAAGGTTTAGGTTAGGTATACTTTTGTTGGTTAAGGGTTAGTTAGGTTAGATTAATTTACTTATACGTGACTTTGATGATTTAGTTTTGTGAGCCATAAATCACTTATATTTGCTTACCCCACCCAAAAACACCGTAATTCAAGCCAGTTCCCCAGTGCTTGCTAGTGGCTATAGGGGGAAGAAAAAAAAGATAGTGGTGAAGGGCTTCTTCCAAAAAACTAGTTGGTGTCTTGAAAACGACCGCGAAACTCTCGCTCCATTATTACCAAAAAAGTTGTTTTCGTAGTCTATATGAAACCATAGTAGTTTGTACACTCAGCGCAGAGTTGAACTTGGACTACTAGAGGTACGAAATGAAACCAGGTAGTACGAAAATACTCAAAATCAGTGTACGAACCTAACTACTTTCAATTCAATATACCAAATAAGAAAGTTTTTTGATTAGGCCAAAGGCTTTTGATTCATTTAAACTTCGGTAACCCCGTGAGTAGCTTCTATGGACCACTGTGGCCCGCGCCGTACCCGTGGACGTGGCTGGTACGGGGCTGACGCCGTTATTAGTGCGAGAACTACGCGTTTCGTCTTTAGGTCAGCCACACACACTCGGGTGCTAACGCTGCACTCTTAGCCTCTCTCGTTTACCATATACACCACACCTGCACTACACACCTGTACGGCCTCGCAAACAGCTGTCGCATGTGTATCACCGTAAATAAATGACTTAGAAGGTCACGCTTCTTAGGGCATTGAGGGTGCATGTTTTTTTAGTGTAATGTATTTAAACAATAAAGGGCTATATATGTTACATACTGTAGGATGTGCCTGAACTAGTCAATCAGTAACTTTCCATCTCGTCTGTACCAGTCAGCAGGCAATGTTGATGTCTTCTTGAGAAGTTTAGAAGAAAAAGATCTGCAATAAATAATATAGTCATCCACTAATTTCGGTCCTTTATCAACAGAAAACGTTTTTGCTCACTCAAATGACGAAGCAAAAAAGCTTCGAAGTAGTTCCATTGTGCTCAACCAAACAGGCTTTCATCGAGCCCAAAATCTCAAAACTGCTCAGTGAAATCGCACTGAGCCAGAATTAGTGCCCGTGTAATAGACGATTAATAGTTTCGTTGAGCCGCTCCCCAGTTGAAATTCTGCTCAGTGAAATCTGCTCAGTGAGCCAGAAAAGTGCCCGTGTGTAATAGCGCTTCTACACGCATTATCTCCCTGAGTTTCGCACTGCTTTGTAGTAGTATTTTTTTTTTGTATGGTGCCATGTGTGTATTTGTGCCTATAGCGCCTTTAGGCAGTGGACCTGCCAGGGTTGGGATGGTAGCACTGGACGGTTCACTGAAGGGGCTGTGATGGTGGCCCTGCCCGTGGGTGGCGCAGGCATGATTTTTATAAGAGATTAATGGGCAGCATGTGGGAGTTCTTCAGGGCAAACTCGCACGGTGCAGAGAAAGATTTTAAAACGGGATTTTACCATCCATCATTAAGAATCAAACTCGAGTCAGTCACCAAGAACCGTCCACCGTTGTTGTTGTTGTTTTAAGGGCTGCGAGGATCCCTTGGGAACGCTCAGACCCTGGTGATGTCCTATGATGCTATAACAGTGTGGTAGTGGACCTGTCCTACCTCAGGAAAGGCACCAGATGGGCGGATGACAGCGCGTTGCCAGGAGGGGAGGACGCCAGCCGCCGCAGCAAGGGGGTAGGCAAAAGTGGTGCTCGTTCAAGCAAGTGGTGAGTGTAGCACTACACGGTATTAGTGGAAGCGCGGGCACTGCAGCAGAAAGTGTTCAATAGTCTCCGGAACATTCCTACACCAGGGGCAGTGAGGGTCAGGGGACAGACGGAGGCAGTGCAGGTGAGTCGTGATTAGGGATGTGCACCGGTATCCGGTATACCGAAATACCGGTATTTTGGCATCGGTATTACCGGCATTACCGGTATTTTGGTTTTCCGGTATACCGGTATCGGTATTAGTATTGCATCGGTATACCGGTATCGGTATATTATTTGGTCGGTATTGGATATCGGTATTATGGTTTTTTTCTCTTTTTTTTCTCGAAACAGACTCCTGACTAGTACCAAGACCAAGAACTGACTAGTGACTACTCCGACTGCCGAGACGCGTATGGTAGCGTAACGATGCTTTGGCTCAGCATCTGAGGGGCGTGTTATCATTGGCCGGTTGCACCTCAGCTGACAATGCCGCGCTGTGAAACCTCCCTCCCTTTTTCCCTCTACCCCTGAGGGCAGACCATCACAGAAAGCGAACCATTACATATCACAAAGGCGTCACTATAAAAATCTAGCCTAGCTCACATTTTCATTATTGTTATTATTATTATTATAATTATTATTATTATTATTATTAGTCTACTATTAGTATGGTTATTATCATTATCATTTTCATTATTGTTATTATTATCATCCAAATTATTATTATGATTTTATTATTAATATGATTATTTCAAAGGTATGTGTGTGTGTGTGTGTGACTGTGTGTGTGCGTGTGTGTGTGTTCACACCTCAGATATGACTGACCTCTCGTATCTTTTATATCTATCTATTTTGAAGAAAACTCGCGTTACACGTGTCTCCGTCTACACTCTACGCCTTTGAAATAATAACAGTAATAATAATTAAAAATAAATGATGATAATGATTATAATAATAAAAACAACAATAGTAATAATAATAATAATAATAATAATAATGATAATAATAATGATAATAATAATGATAATGTCAATGGTATTAATGATAATAATAAGTTATAATAATAATAATAATAACTTAGGTAGATAAAATAATAATAACAATAATAGTGATACTAACAATAATATTGATAATAATAATCAAAATGATAATAATAATGATAATAATGATAATAATAATAATATTGATAATGATCATAATGATAATAATAAAGATAGGATACTATAGATACTACTGATACTAGTATGATAAACAATATTATAGAATAGATACATAGTAGAAATAGACAGACTAGCAAAGAAATGATAGATAGAAAGATAGATAAAAATAATACAATATATAGAAAGATAGATATAATATAGCAATAATATAATAGATAGAATAGATATAACCTTGTAGTTGGTACTTGCAAAGTGTCTACCGTAGATAACAGTGAAGTCGCCACCTACAGTGAAGTCGCCAGGCGCCAAATATTACGAATTATAGCATCACTACTGATTTTTATGTGCCACTGAAGATGTTACACAGTAGTTTATATCATGGCTGTATAATCTACCCTGTTTCAGCGTTGTTTTATGCTTTGTATCTGCAAGTATAACTGTTGCGCATTTTGCTTCTCACGTTTTTCTTCGCGCGATGACAGACAGTAAACAGTAGCTTTTCGGGCAACAGGACACAGACTTGCCAGATCTTTCAAACTTGAATATAATTTATTTTCACGTTGGCAGAGGAATTTTTATATATCCAAGCATCTTCCGCAGCTAATATATATAGAGACTTGTTTTACTTTACCTCTAATTTCCCTGAATTCCCCAGAGTGGCGACTCAACTGTTGGGTTAAAATACTAGCTGGCGACTTTACTGTAGTAGGTATAGTGAGGTCGCCACTCGGTTTTATTTTTGTCATTTGTTCATTTATAGCGCTAATATGACACAGAATAAGACACAAAATGACACAGACTTTCCAGATAGACCCTTCTAACTTTCCTGAAATCATGGATGCACAAAAGTAAGTATTAACGCCACCACACGTCTGTAAATAACAAAGAAACGTAGAACTGGCGACTTCACTGTTATCTACGGTAGATAGGATCAAAGTATCTTATCTTAGATAGAATAGATAGAATGTTAACCAATATCCAAGAATTACAATGGAGAATTAACATAAATTACAAATTACAATGGAGATTACGTTCTGGACCGGTATTACCAAAACTTAATCATAGCTATGACAAATATAATCATAGCTATGACAAATATTTATCATAACTCTTGGATATGATACATTTTTATCATACGCCATTTATCATAAGTTTGGAATCTAGCACAATTGTTTATCATAAGCGTCTGCTAAATATAGCGTCATTGTTTCTTTAAAATGGTTATATAATCAGTAAATTCATCCTTTGACCACGTTTTATGGATTGATACTTCTTCCCTTATGTTTATAACATGTTTAGGGCAGTGACACAGAGAGTAATGTAGTAATTCATTCCCGAAAATAAAGCATATAGATGTACCGTTGAGCAGTATCTGTGTAAACACGAAACAAGAGTTGCCAGATGGCGATGTTTTCGATCTAAAAGCTGTTTGTACAAAGTTGGTGAGGAACAATATGCCCTCACACGGTCTACTCGGTATTTCCTAATCAGCTGTGCATCACTCAGCTCACTCAACACATCCCTATGTGGGCGAATATTCCTTCACTGAGGCTGTTATTGTGTCTCGGCCGTATTGACAGAAGGAAAGTTTATCATAGTCGCGCTAGAACTCGGTGAACTCACTCTTAGCCCTCACACGGTCTACTCGGTATTTCCTAATCAGCTGTGCATCACTCAGCTCACTCAACACATCCCTATATGGGCGAATATTTCTTCACTGAGACTGTTATTGTGTTTCGGCCCTGTTAACAGCTGGAAAGTTTATCATAGTCGCGGAGCCGTTATCATAGTCGCGCTAGAACTAGCCTCTATCTTAGCCTCCCGCGCGGTTTGTGATAGTCCCCCCACAATTTATGATATCCGCCAGCCAGTTGTGACTAAATTGGGCCATTTTGTCCAGCTATGATAAACGTTCTTAACTATGATCTCTTTGGTAATACCGGTCCTGGGTCTCAAGAGTTTAAGCCTGTAGCCTACCTGGTGTGCGGGCAGAGGGAGGGGCTGGTGTGATTCCCCTCTGCAGCCAAAGAAGCCGAGGACCCAAATACTTCTCTAGGTTGCCGTGTTCATATTGTTGATCGCACTCTTAAGGCTGACATTCAGTGTATCAGTAGTGGCACATGGACTTTATGCTCTTACGGAAATCTAGCACAAACAGGATAGAGATATCTCTTGGGGTTTCCTGTGTAAGCTCAACACTGAAGGTCAAACACAGTATCTCTAGCATGTTTTTAATGTCATGCTTTATAAGGCCTCTTCTATTTGTGCCCAAGTTGCATGAACCAGATCTTTCAGTTCAGGGTTGGGTTCTGGGTTCAGGGTTGGGTTCGCGTGTCACAAATGGAACGCAAAAACCCCGTTTTTTTGTTTACAAACATACTCAGCTGGCGAGGCAATTTAAGAGAGAGAGAGAGAGAGAAGAGAGAGAGAGGAGAGAGGAGAAGAGAGAGAGAGAGAGGAGAGAGAGAGAGAGAGAGAGAGAGAGAGAGAGATAACGAGAGAGAGAGATACCGAGAGAGAGAGAGATAACGAGAGAGAGAGATAACGAGAGAGAGATAACAAGAGAGAGATAACGAGAGAGAGATAACGAGAGAGATAACGAGAGAGAGATAACGAGAGAGATAACGAGAGAGAGAGAGAGATAACGAGAGAGAGAGAGATAACGAGAGAGAGATAACGAGAGAGAGGATAACGAAGAGAGATAACAAGAGAGATAACGAGAGATAACGAGAGAGAGAGAGATAACGAGAGATATAACTCAGCTAGCTGCTATGTGAAGGGATCATATCACGTTTAAGATCGCGGGAACGCAGGGCTCCACCAGTCATGTATGCCTCTTTTATGCCGTCTGACATCCTCTCCGACTCGTGCATGCGGAAAACCCTTCACGATAAGAGAAATAGGGCCCAAGGCGACCATTGTTTGTTATGAACTGAAAACTCTACTCAGGCTACCAACCTCTCAATGTGAGTAGAGAAAGTTCACGAGTTTTGCTGAGTCACTATGCGCTTTGCCTCGGACCCAGGTTTTCGAGCGCAAATGGAACGCCTGAACTCTTGGGTTCCGTGAACTGGTTCTTGAAATGTCGCAAATGGAAGAGGCCTATAGCATTTAGGGTGTTTTATTTAGGGTATTTTATTTCATATGTATCTGCTGTTTGTGTATTCCAGCTCATTTCAAGAACAAGACGTAACGGATTCAAGCTGGAAAAGCGTAGATTTAAAAAAGAAATAGGGAAAAACTGGTTCACAAATAGGGTGGTAAATGATTGGAATGGACTCAGTAGACGGGTAGTTAGTGCGGAGCCATTAGAGAGCTTTAAAGAGAGGCTGGATAAATTCATGGATGGGGATGAAAGGTGGATGTAGGTATAGTGTTAAGTAACAGGAACTACCTCGTGTAGGTCTCGCGGCCTTTGTTTGTTTGTTTGTTTAGAGGATAATTCCTCAGAGCCGTAGTGATCTACCGCTGCATAGTGTTGGCCGAAGCCACCACCCCGGGAGGGGGGTCACAAGCCACCGGCTAACACCCGGTACCCATTCACTGCTGGGTGGACAGGGTCCCGGGTTTTAAGAAAGACCGCCCGTCTGTCTTCGCTCCGCCCAGGGATCGAACCCGGGACTTCTCGGTTGTGAGCCGAGCGTGCTAACCACTACACTACGGAGTACCGTAGCCTCTTGTAGCTTCCTTATTTTCTTATGTTCTTATGTTCTTATGATGATAACAATGATAGCAATTGTAGTAAATGAAATATTAGCAATGAGCAATACTAATAAGAAATTGTAATAATTGTCAATAATAATAAAATGGAAAAAACCCAATAATGATAATATATATCTATATCATATATATATATATATATATATATATATATATAAATATTATATAATATATATATATATATATATATATATATATATATATATATATATAATATATATATATATATATATATATATATATATATATATATATATTATATATATATATATACGTATAAAAACTATATATATAAATTTCTCGTTAAAAGTGATAGCTAGTTCAGCGTTTATTATCTTTTTCAAGATATTTTCTCTTTGTCTTAAGAGTGTCTTATTCTCTTTAGTAATCAATTTTATGACTTCGCCGTAGCTTATCATTGTTGCTGTTTTTATACAGCAAAATGACAAGCTACGGCGAAGTCATACAATTGATTACTAAAGAGAATAAGACACTCTTAAGACACACAGAAAATATCTTGAAAAAGATAATAAAAGCTGAACTAGCTATCACTTTTAACGAGATCTGTGTCAGAGAAAATCTCCTGCCCGTATATAACTATATATATATATATATATATATATATATATATATATATATATATATATATATATATATATATATATATATTATATATATATATATATATAATATTATATATTATATATTATATATGTATATATATATATATATATATATATATATATATATATATATATATATATATATTATATATATATATATAATACTTTCTAGATATATATATATATATATATATATATATATATATATATATATATATATATATATATATTATATATATTATATATATATATATATATATATATATATATATTATCATTGATACCACTACTAATAATGATTATAATATAATAATACTGATGAAAATAATAAAATAAGAATAGTAACAATAATTATAAAATAGCTTATAATGATAAAATATATTGAAAACAATGTCAATAATCACAATGATAATATATATATATATATATATATATATATATATATATATATATATATATATATATATATATATATATATATTATATATATATATATAAATGTCTGAAAAAAAAAATTCCTTAGGATTTCCTTAGATTTTGCGTTTCCTTAGAAATTTCCTTCTCAGGTTTAAATTTCCTTAAAATAAGGAAATTTCCTGAGAGTGGAAACACTGGTGGTTCACTGTAACATCAGGGTTGCCAGATAGTTGGGCGGGTTTATGGCCAGATTAACTGATAAAATAAATATAAAATAAAAAAGTATTTACATTTTTATATTATATGTATTTAAATACAATGTATTTAAATACTCATTAAAGCATTTATTTACTCTATTTAAATACATGAAAACTAATGTATTTATAAATACATTTCTTAATACACAAATGTATTTAAATACAAATGTATTCAAATACTGCCCAGCTCTGGCTATATATCTATCTAAACTATGTCTTTCTTAGGAATCTCAGGAACTCTTTGTCCAAAAAATAAATGTTAAAAGGATATTTGAATCAAATTATTGTTATTTTCCTTATTTAGAGGTTACATTATACATACTAATTACTGATGCAAAAAAAGAAATGGCCGACGCCACAGAAAACTTTATTTTAGGGGGGTCTATGCTGTACGGTAGGGGTTAAGAATTGTAAAAAAAAAGAAATGGCCAACGCCACAGGAAACTTTATTTTAGGGGGGTCTTTGCTGTAGGGGTTAATAATTGTCTGAGAATGGACAAGTAAAAATAGACAAGAAAAATCTAATACTGATACCGGTAATACCGGTATTTTGACACCGGTATCGGTATACCGGTATCTAACTGATACCGGTGTGAGGACGTACCGGTATTATTACCGAAAACCGGTATCAGCAATACCGGTATTTTGTTGATACCGCACAACCCTAGTCGTGATTGTAGTGTGGCCCAGGCGGAGGCGGGTGAGGGTGACATCGAGGACGCAGGACTTTTTCCTTATCCATGGCTGGGGGGAGAGTCACCGCGGTATTGGCCCATGGAGGTGATGCGGAGGGCATCGCCGAGCGTGTTGTTCCAGGTGGAGCAGCAGACCCGGGAGATGAGGCATTTGGGGGTGTGACAGTCTGGTGGTAAATGATACATCAACACTACGGTAGCAGACGATAGATGGCGCTGTTGGCGGGGCCAATTTGCCGAACCTCCAGAATGTAAACATTACAGCGTGAGGCCAGATTAGTTGATTTGAATGTCTTATGGTATTTGAAATACTTGTAACAGGTAAGTACTGAGGAAGTACTACTACATTCGTCTCGGAAGACGCATGAGTATTTTTCAGGGTATTCTTTTGAGGAAAAAGTTTGTCTTAAAAGCCGTAAAATATGGTACTACACCTCGCACCGGAATAAATAAGCATTTTTTCAGTGTTTTCAATACCAGTTTTGCGATCCTCGAGTTTAGCGCTATGCCTTCGGAAAAAAGCAAGCGCGAAACTCTGGAGGGTACTGTACATGGGTGACCTAATACACACCACCAATGCCCCACACACCTTTCTCTGTACTGCTGGCCACACTATGGGTCTCCTCCTACACTGGGATCCTGAGTCAGGACAAACCAGAGCCCCGCGCCAAAGTCCTCAGGGCAAAGAGGTGGCCAACTCACATCTCTGTAACAAAAAGAAGAACAAAAGTTAGTCGTAAAGATTTATTAAGTTTAAACCATTAAGAATATTTCCAATGAAGGTGGATACAATGAGGAAACTAATAAGTGGATTAAAAATTATTGAACACCCCCGTGTTTGGGTAACCCCGGCCCTGGTGCTGGCCGGGGCAGAGGTAACCTTGGTGCTGGCCGGGGCAGAGGTAACCCCGGCCCTGGTGCTGGCCGGAGCAGAGGTAACCTTGGTGCTGGCCGGGGCAGAGGTAACCCCGGCCCTGGTGCTGGCCGGGGCAGAGGTAACCTTGGCCCTGGTGCTGGCCGGGGCAGAGGTAGCCTCGGCCCTGGTGCTGGCCGGGGCAGAGGTAACCCCGGCCCTGGTGCTGGCCGGGGCAGAGGTAACCCGGCCCTGGTGCTGGCTGGGGCAGAGATAACCCCGGCCCTGGTGCTGGCCGGGGCAGAGATAACCCCGGCCCTGGTGCTGGCCGGGGCAGAGATAACCCCGGCCCTGGTGCTGGCCGGGGCAGAGGTAACCCCGGCCCTGGTGCTGGCCGGGGCAGAGGTAACCCCGGCCCTGGTGCTGGCCGGGGCAGAGGTAACCCCGGCCCTGGTGCTGGCCGGGGCAGAGGTAACCCCGGCCCTGGTGCTGGCTGGGGCAGAGATAATCCCGGCCCTGGTGCTGGCCGGGGCAGAGGTCGGGCAACAGGGATCCAGTGTCCTTACTGGGGTACATTTCAACATTGTGGGGGTGATGGAGACAATATTTTGAGACAATATCGTGATTCTGTCTAGTTTTCCTATAATTTGAAAAGAAAATAACAAAAAGTCTTGGTGTAGAAATTAAATGAATCATCCCGGGAGCTACGTGAAGAGTGCTGGTTTTCCATGGTCATATTTTGCACAGAAATATATAGTCGGTGTCTCTAAATGAGTAGGCAAGCATTAACTCAATACTCCCCTTTCCATGCCATATTGGATAGCGTCTGCAAGAAATCTCTATTGCCTGTTTGTATCATAACTTATATAAATTTTAGTATTTAGTATTTAAATACATTCGTAAAATGTATTTAGTATTTGGTATTTAAATACATTTCTCCCATGTATTTAGTATTTAGTATTAAATACATTCAATGTATTTAGTGCCCCGCTCTGGTTACAACCAATACACACTGGGTGGTTTTAAGTATCCTGAACGTTTGGTTCTCATCATAAGGAGTATTTCTATCCCCTACAACAGCCATCGGAAAAGAAAAATACCAAGGGGGGGGCGAAACCCCCGCAGACCCCAGTAGGGTTAGGCTCAGTGTTGCCAATCGTAGGGCAATCGCCCTACGCGTAGGGCGTTTCAGAATCATATCATGGCTTGTAGGGCCGTAGGGCGATTTTACAGAAACAGCTAAACGTAGGGCGATTTTGAATTTGTTGTATGAGTTATATTTACTTTACAGCAAAAGATAAATCATATAAGCGGAAAGGAAATATGTAAAAAAAAATATATATTTTTTTAATTAATCAACATTTTCTATTACCCCCTGGAAAATCGGGTTAAATGATAATGTAGTGGTCAAAATGACCATCTACACCGTTGTCACCATTATGTAGTGCCCACCTTGGGAGTGTACTCTACAGTCCTGGTTACTCCGCTGCCACCACCCACATTAAGTGGGAAAAATATATGAATGAACAAAAATAAAAGATTTAAGAAAATATGTAAGTACTGGTTGGAAACTGAATGACAACGCGTTAATATATTTCTAATTATAATATATTTAACTCTTTACTGTCTCACTTGGTAATTATTATACATTCACAAGTTATCTTAATATTAAGTCTTCCTTCCCTCCTAGCGATACGCACGCGAAATGCTCAAGTCGTTATCCTAATATAGTTTACTATCTTTGGTAACTTCGGTTGCACTGTCACCACATTAACGATACGCACATGTAATGCTCAAGTCATCATCCTAATCTAGTTTACTATCTCTGGTAACTTCAGTCGCACTGTTACCACTTTAACGATACGCATGCGTAATGCTCAAATCGTCATCCTAATATAGTTTACTATCTCTGGTAACTTCAGTCGCACTGTTACCCCTTAACGATACGCACATGTAATGCTCAAGTCGTTATCCTAATATAATGTATACGTAGTCTATCCCACTACCAACGTTTCCCTCTCACTGATTTTTCTATTTCCTTCTTTCTCCTTGTCCTCACACGGCTGGCTGTGACATGTTGTAGTTGCCCCCTCTGCTAATTTGTGAGCGCTTGGCCCCCTGGTCCGCCAACAGCATCCTACCTTGGGACCCTAAGTAATACACTTTATTAGTCCTGGTCAACAAAAAGAATCACCAGTAAGTCATGTCTACATCTCTAGTTAACAAACATTTCATAACATACCTTTACCAAGGGCGAGAATATCACCTCCCCACAGGCGACTTAACTCAATGAACGTCGAGCTGCTTCTAAAATTATCCTAACCTAGAATCCCCGTTCTCACCTCGTTTCGCTACGTGTCTAATTACTACTGGCTTAAAATATAAGCCTAACCAGTGATTCAGGAATGAGGCGTGGAGGAAAATTCCTCGTTAGCTTATTGATACTTATGTGTTATTTCATCTCTTCCCCTATTAATGTAATTTCTCGCGTTACATAGCTTCTTCCCCCCCCAAAAAAATTCCTTATGCCTCAGTCCTTCATCAAGCATCCTACCGGATATCTAACTAAAAATAAAAATAAATTATCATATACATCACACATAATTTCATATAAATTTTCTTAGGATCTTCTATCACTTACAAACAAATATTCTCATCCTGCATTTTCCAATTCTTCCAACAAATTTACAACAAAATGAGATAGTATGTATTCTTAACTTATCACTTCCCTCACCAAGAGTAGATTTGACCAGTTTGGGGAATACTCACTTTAAATGTGATGACTCTACTACCTTGAAATGAGAACCTTCTCACTTCCTCTCTTATTTGTTATGGCCGAAACCCTATAGAGTCGCAACTGGACTCGTCCCTCTAGTCTGGAATGGTCAATTTCCATTTTTACCCCACTAATCCTAGGCGTAGGTGCGTAGGGAGAAATCACGACTGGATCTACTCCATACCCTCAGTATCTTGGGATAAGGCTCACCTCCTGCTTGAGGCATACATACTCCTGCGTCTATCACCCATCGAGCAAAGCTCAGAGCCAAGCACATCCTCGGGTCTTACGACTACCTAGCGGGTTTAGTGTTCAGTGCAAACTGTGTACACCCTCTAAAGCAAAAATAAAATGTTTAAACCACTACAAGTCTGTCTAGGGGACCTTCCTCAAAATCTCTCTTTCACTAGAGAAAGTGGTGAACGTTAATCTCTTTCTCTCTAGAGGTTAACACTTATCGCCTGTCATCAACATTGTTCTAAGTATCTCCTCACTGGTCTCCTCTCTCTAGGTGGGGGTTGCTCAAGTTCTTCTTCTACAACTACTATCTCTGCTGGTTCCAACAGCCAGCCATCTTGTCCTACATATCGCTTAATTTGCTCGGCCGCGCGCTGTACATGTTTGCCGTCAAATATATTTTCTAATACATATGAACCTCCATCTCTCAATACTTCCACCACTTTGTATGGTCCCAACCACTTAACTGAAAGTTTTCTATTGGTGCCCGTCTCAAAACGTTCTCTTTTTACCCACGCCAATTCGTCTTTTTCCAACCTTTCATTTTTCCTTTTCACATTAGCTTTCTCCCGCCATTTTCTACCTCTCTCCAAATTTGTTCTTTTGATTATTTCGTGTGCCACTGTTGTTTCATCCTCTGAGTCAATTTGTGGTAATTTCACACTAATCAACCTTGGAGCGTATCGGGAAAAAAAAAAGCATAGAAAGGTTGGGTACCCATTGTCTCATGCTACTGCACTATTTAATACTCTTTGAGTTTCTAAGAGATAATTGGGCCACCTATGAGGATAACCCTTGCACAGGTTTGAGAGAATTGTTTTCATTGTTCGGTGCATCCTTTCTGAGATACTATTACCTTGTGGATGGTAAGGCGTGGTGTATCCTAATTGTATCTCACATGAGTCACACGTACAACTCTTTGAATTGTTGTGACGTAAACTCCTTAGCATTATCCAATAACAAGGTATGTGGTGTCCAAATAAACTGAATTTTCCCCTAAAATTTTTACATATTTCCGGTCATCCTAGCCTTAATTTATAAAACACAGTAAACCTACTATAATGATCATTATGGTTAATAATAGCGGTATCGTGGGCTCCCGTTCCCATGTTGTTATGTCTTGTTATCCTCTCTAGAGGTTTACTTATGATGGTATTTTTTGCCATTTTTGTTGGAGCCACGACAGGCTACGCGTGTAGGTTGGGTTAGGTTAATTTTTTTTTTTTGTTTTTTTGTTGCAAATCACAAAAAAAAAAAAAAAAAGGGGACTTGCAAAAAAAACGGCAGCAGTTTAATTCAAAACATAAAAACCACAGAAAAAAATAGTTCGTTACAAAGGAATTTTGGTGTTCATCGGGAAAATTTTACAAATTAGGGTAGATGAAAGTAGTTTAAATGTGGTGAAATAGAGGTGGTCCGTGGGGGGCAAAGGTGACGGGGTTTAGCTCCTTGGGGAAAAACAATTTTAAACTAGGGGGGGGGGGGGGGGGGGGATCTAGAGCGCATCCCTCGCCCGAATATAAAAAATTTAAAAAAAAAGAAAGTAAAAAAAAAAAAAACATATATTATATATATATATATATTATATATATGCACTCAGTATGGCCCCTACCCCCGGGCCAAATATTTCATAAATTTTGGGGTTGCCATGGCAACATTGTAATAGATTTACCCAAAAAATAAACCATTCTTCCTTATCCCCAAATAGATGGTATACCGAGTTTGGCCCAAATCTTTTCGTAATTTCGAAAAATTCTGTCACAACAAACAGACAGACAGACAGACAGACAGACGGGGTGAAAAAAAACCCTTTTCCAACTTCTTTTGGGGGGGTAATAAGATAGATAGAGGAAACAAGTACAGGTGTGGAGAAGTAAACAGTCGCATTATATCCATGGCTGTTCAAAAGGGGAGGAGGGAGGAAACCCCACACAGGAATATATAGCTTAGTTAGGGGGGGTTATGTGAAGCTTGTAAATACATCTGGGCGTGAATTTGTACTGTGTATATATGTTATAATTATTTTTAACATTTTCATACTCATCATCAGTTATTTTTTAAAATCAGGGCACTTTTAGGATTTCCCCATTTTTTGGATGCCCCCGGGGTTGTTTGGGCCCCAGCGGGTGTTGGGAGTGCCGCCCCCCTGAAGCACCCGCGTTACCCCCAAACCAGCCCTTCCCAAAACATTTCAGAAAAAGGCAGGTATCCAGAAGCAGCGGTGGTAGAAAGCTGTCCTCTCCCCGCAGGGCCCCGCACAGCTGCCGCACCACCAGAGACTTGCGTGGAGGTTATCCCCTGGCTGATCAACCGCCTACAGCACGGCTGCCCCACGTGCGCGTGGCTCACGCCTCACCGCCGAGGAGAGTGGAGGTCGTGATTGCCGAGCGGCGTGTACAGCCCCGTGGAGTGCCAGGCCATCCTGATGCCACCCTCACCGCAGCCGCCAGCGCACCGCCCCTGCCAGGACTGCCCTCCACGCTGCTCACCAAGGGGAAGTGCCTGGACGCCTTCCCGCTGAGCCACGCGCGGCCTGCCGGGGGCCAGGAGCGAGTCTTGCCCCTGCCCTCATGCCTGCCAGCCGGCGCCCACGAAGGTGTTCCTGGTGGCGGAGGCTGCGCGTGGGACGCGCGTGGCCCTGCAGCGCCCTGGAGGGCCCTGGGCGCGCTGTCTGCGGGAGGTGGACCAGCCGCGGTGAGGGACGCTAGGGGGCCGACACCCTGCACACGGGGCGTCGTTGCACGAGGGTGTCCTTGAGACGCCCCTGGTGATGGAGCCCGGAAAGACTTCCACCGTCACGGCCAAAGGCACCACAGGGACGACTGGTTACGCCCAATGGGACGACGGCCTGCAGACCACCACCGCGCAGGCCGCCGGCGTGCACTCAAGCGGAGCACGCCACTGCAAGAGGTCTGCGACTTCTATTCTGGCGCCTGGACCCCCAGTGCCGCGTGTGGAGTTTTGAGGTGAGTAGGGGCTCCTCCAAGGGCGCGGCCGGCCCGGACGCGTGGTGTTGATGGACGCCCTGCCTACCTCTCCTGTATTTCCTGCAGAAGAAAGGTGGAACACTATTTGTCTGTTGTAGTGTGTCCGCTAGTGTGTTGGTCGATGGACATTATATTTTCGTGGTTACAGGGAATGTCTTGTACCGTACACATGTACAGTACTTGTTTCCTGATTTATTGTGTTACTTTGGGCAGAAGATGGTGACGGCACGGGGGAGGTACAGCACTGAAGGCACATTGCTTTGTAATGTTTTTACAAGGATAATGATTTTGTATATTCCTTTCAGTCGTGTGTGTGTGTGTGTGTGTGACTGTGTGTGTGTGTGTGTGTGTGACTGTGTGTGTGTGTGCGTGTGTGTGTGTTTTATTGCAGCAGTTTACACTATTGTTTTAAAATGGTATGGAACGTAAAGGAAGCTAGTACTAGGGTAACTAGGCTGTTTAGGATGAGCCTCGCAGTGAAGCCAGCGGGTGGTGTGCGTGCGAGGATTCACGTCATCAATGGTAACTTTTAAGAATTGGACAACTGCCTTGGCAACACCCCCCCCCCCGAAAGGAAGGACTGTTATAGCTTTAAAAGGAAGTGTTCAGACGTCTGTATATCACTTATATGATCTCCTATCTGTACGATAGGAGTACAAAATGCAGCACGCAAATACACAAAGCGACGCCCAGTGTTACAAAGAGAGGCAAACCATTGACTCATTTGTGGCCAGAACACACAACATACACCTTCAAACAGGTGGACTTTTTGTTCAGGGGAAAATGTGATGTGTGATTAAGTCCACCTGAGGATTATTATATATATATATATATATATATATATATATATATATATAGATATATATATGGTAAGTTGTGTGCCCTATAAGTATGGTCACAGGCGATAGGCGTCGCTTTAAAACTGTTGTATCTTGTGTAAAGGATGGACTTGTAAAGACCATACAAATGGTCAACCATGTGTCAAGTTTGAGCATCTTTGTAAAAACACTTGTGGAAATTATCCACCCAAACCACCCTCTCTAATTAGTAGAAGTTCCGTGTCCAATAACTTATTTGTATATTAAGTTTCTTTTCGTAATTTATTGCTAATAACAGACGGTTTCAGTTGCAATGGAAAGATCTGGGCCTAAAGGCTGTTAAAGTTCGCCAGTGAGCTAAACAGAAAAGATTGATACAGTATGCTAACAGCCAGCGGACATGGATAGCACTGGGGCGTTGGCGGGCAGAGGCATCACAGCAAGTGCCAGGGGGGTGTGTGGCTCACGTCTTCAAGTAGTATACCCAGGGTAGCTTTGATGCGACTTGTAGGCTACTGAAACTCGCAAGTTCGCGGCCTTGAACCTGGCAGTGGTGGGCAGCGATAAATTTTGCGATAAAGCGATAACCGCTAAGCGATAAATTTTTCCGCTAAGTCCTATAACGATAAATCGTAAATTTTCCACAAATACCTTAAGCGATAAGCGATAAAATCTGCGATAAACGAAAAATACTCTATTGTTTGATACTTAGCATTTAAAAACCTCTTTTTTACACTTAAATTATAAGTATAGTAAAATAAGTAATATAAGTATAACACACAAAGAAAGCTTGGGATCGCTGGTAGCACAATGAAACACAGAAGAGCTGAGATCAGATGCGTCCATGGGGGCTATTCCAAAGAAACTGACCAACAGAAAGCGCGGGCCGACAGGCGCCTGGCCGCATCGTTTGCCGCGTAACAATGAGCCTGTAACCTCCGCCGTAACGGTTTTTCGTCCTTCTACTGTTATCGCGGGAAATTTGAAAGCGATAACATATAAGCGATTAAGTTTTTCCGGTCTTGCCGCGAAACGATAAGCGGTAAATTTTCGGGTTAAAGCGATATTATCGCTTTATCGCATATCGCTTTACTATATCGCAACGCCCACGACTGGAACCTGGTACTGCACAACGCCTAGAAGAGGTTTGTCTGTCTGTTATTACTGTTGCTTCTAGGTACTGTTACGCCTGGCGTTATGCATGTAGTGGTGATGGTGGAGGTAGTGGTGGTGGGGGAGGCATGTTGGGGGTTGTGTGTGCGCGAGAGAGGCGTGTGGTGTCTGTATGTATGAATTTTCTTTTTTACGGGAGTGAGGCAGAGCGGTGACTGAGGGTGCCTAGGAGTACATTAATATATAAGTAGTGGACAACTCGATTGTGGGCGCCATCTTATGCGCCAGGGCCTCTTCGTTCACCAAGACCCGGGGAGGCTTCTCAAGGCAAGACCCGCAGTATATCATTGTTATACCTGCTATAAAGGATAGACTGTTATCTTCGGAAATGCTTGTCTATAAGATTATCACATAAGACATAGTAAAAACCCATTAAATAAAGGTCATTATGAGACTGAAGAACTATGATGAACTTAAACATTCATTTAAAAACTCGTCATGTAAAACTTTGTGGGACAGCTTATAAGATGGAAGATATCAATAGAAGCAGAATTTTATTAGCTTTCCATTGATATATTTCGTTTTCTGATAAATGCCGTAGTAGCATGTATAAATTAGCGTTAATAAAATAACTAAAAGTCCCTCCGCGACTGCCTTTCTCGGCAGCGGCGCACGTCTGTTCCTCAAGACGTCTCGGTCCTCACTGCCTCACTGTGTGCCAGGAAGGATCGGCACAAAGCTCACGTCCTCCTGGCACCGCTCCCCGCCCCACACCCCACCCGCGCGCAAGGCCGCCCCGGCAGCACCTCACCCACGCGCTGCCTTAACTCTCAGTTCATACACACAGACACACACACACTACCTCCACCACCTCCCACAACACCAATATGCCTCCACCACCACCACCACCATTACCACTACATGCAGAACACTGCCCCCCCTTTATAACGTGACCGTCCTCGGTCACCAATGGCACTACCATTAGCACTTACTATAGTAAGTGCTACTAAGTATACTAAGTATACTGTGTTACTAATATACTAAGACAATACAGGACAATAGCAACATAGCACATGTACAATCAATAATTAAATTTCCTCATGTTCATCCATTACATAATCCTCCCACCACAACAACCTCCACCACACCACAGTGGAGTAGACCACATGCCTCACTCCACATCACCAAACCTTCCACCACACCACTCCACCACACATGAAGTGGATTAAATGCCTCCACACCACAGGGGTTGCCGCTTGGCCCCTAACTAGAGGTTCCTGCTGCAACAGGGTTACCTATACCTCCTCGCAGGCCCAACCTGCGACTATACCTCCTCGCAGGCACAACCTTGCGACTATACCTCCTTCTGCTGCGTCGCCGTCAGACCCGACAGGCGCACCGCAAGCACACTGCGCGTCACCTTCACCACCACCCACCATTACAACCACACCACCACCATTACACCCCTTAACCACCACCACCTCTCTTCACCACACCTCTATCACACAAATAACATTGCCACCCCAAAGCGTTACAGCTGCAAGACCCTGCATCACCATCCCCCACCCGCCACTGCAGTGTTGGAAGGTCACACCAGGCAGCCCTCCTCTTCCCCCGCGAGACACACCAGCAGGAACACATGAGCTGCAACCTCACCCACAGGCGCCACAAACCACAGGGAACTTCCTCCACCCTTGGTAACTACAGTCCAGGTAACTGGTTGGTAACTCAGAGGTAACCACAGTCCAGGAGTCCACACTCCACTGGGCCCCGCAGCTCTCCCCCGTTCACTGCTCTAGTCTCCGCGGGGTAAAGGCGCCACGACATCCCGACAGACCATGCCCTCCGAACTGCAAAGGCGCGGTTCCCCCCCCCCCCTTGTGCGACAGGACTTAAACAGCAACACGCTGGGCTGGCTTGCATGTAGAGGGCACGGTGCATTCCATCCACCGTCGTAACAAGAAGTTTCCTTGGCCACCTGCAACAGCTTGTTTAGCGGACACCCACTGCAAGTGTGGCTCACTGCTCGCCATCCTCCTGAAGGTGCGGCAGAGGCAGGTATGGGGAAGTCTTCTCATCTTGGCTCTCCGAGGCCTCCACTGCTTTGCTTGCGCGGCTTCCCACGCTCACCACGGCCGGCGTCACCTACAAAACTTTACCTTGACCTCTCCCTCGGTAATCTCAATCTAACCTAACCTCTTCTGATAATCTAATCTAACCGCTTAGCGGGGGGGGGAGAGGGGGGGGGGGTCTCGACCACTGGTCCTCATTATGTTTGTGAGGAATCGTCAAGGGTCACACGTCTTTGGACTCAGAAGAAAATCAATATATTTTACCTAGATCTAGGGAATTTTTAAACACCCTTAACTCATAAACTATGTGGGTTGCGACGATGTTTTGTACCCCAGGCCAAATATCATTCCAATTCCCCCAAGTCCCCAAGCTTGTTTTGGGGGAGAGGGGAGTATGGGCAAGCACTAGAATAATACCTTTTATTTTCCGGAAACCATAGGTTATATAACTATATAAAAAGGTTTTTAAAACGTTAAGAACAAAAGGCTCCACCCTATCTTCTTCTTCTTCTATAGCCAACAAGCTTAGGGGACATGGTGGAAACGGGGGTTTTTGGGTGGGGAGCACACACATAAAGAGAAATATGGCACCCCACAAAAAAATACCTAAAACTAGGGAAATTTCCCTAGTTTCATAGACTTTATCTGGGGCCATATTTCCCTTATATGTGTGTCTCTGTCGGTGCCAGGGTTTTGTTGGTTTGTTACTGACACCTTTTTATGAATGATATTACTGTTAGCATATTCATTGATTAATAAAATCTCCTCGTCACACTGAATGAGAGTTGAAATTAGTCATATGACTTCACTTATTAATTATAGTAGAACACTTCTCGCTGCGGAGATTACTGAACTGGGGATGAACTTAAGGTTAGATAAGGGGATATGCTGCCACCAGCTCAGGCGAGTAGTTCTATGGTTTTACTCCCTGAGCACGTTTTTTTTATATATGGAATATGGGTATTAGTTCGGGGTGGATATTTAGTATTACACCGGAGTGAGGGCTGAAAACTCTTTTTGGAGTGTGGGGAAGTATTGTCCTTAACACGGAAATAATTCACCTGGGGTTTTACAAAATACACAAGAAAACTATATTTTAAACATCATCCATTTATTCATCATGAAATATTATGTCTTTGTTTGAGATCTTAGAACATATAAACTCTAATTGACACAAGGCAAGCTCTCAAGAGCATAAAACTCCCTCACTGGATTATATTCTTAGAAAACATCTACGTCCGGATCAACTGAGGCCACATAGGTATACATTGGAATATCTATATAGGAAAGACAAACGTCGAAGAGTAATGGGTTGGTGTAGTGTTCACCGTGATAGGCTGGCTTGGCTTCTTTTTCGCAGACACTCGCCCCGAGCCTTGGAGGAATTGAGTGAGAAACTCATTAATAAACACTTATAGGAACAGGCCAGGCCTACCTATGCGTTAATGAAACTAACCAACTCTACCTATATATGGATATAATAGAAGATATATTATAACAAGGTAAGGGGGGGGGGGGGGGGAAATAGGAGGGAGGTACCGCATGTTTACCTTGAAAGGAGTGGGGAGACCGCACTCTAAACTCCTCGCGGTTGACCAAGGCTGAGGTGGGATGAGTAGCGAGGAAAAAAGGGAAATGTTCGGATCCTTACGAAGGTTCCACTGACAAGAGAGTATAAGACCCGAAGGGCCTACTAATTAGCTAACGAAACAGTATGCATACTGAAATGGCTGCCTATAATGCAGTTCTTTTACTTTGATATAGAAGAATTTAATATGTTGTACTCTGAATTCCAGGGAAAAGATGTTCTCCCTTTTTGTTCAAAAAAAAAAAAAAAAAAAAAGGGGGGGGCCCTGAACACGACATGTGTTTCACCCCCCCGAGCGACGAGGTATGGGAGTCGGAATAGAAATTTGGTAGACTTTAATTTAGCGAATAACTCGACTAACCCACCCATTATGAAACGTGATCCTGTCACTATTGTGTTCTATTTGAAGGACATTAAGAATCTAAGAGTGTTCCTGATCTGTCAGGAGGGTGAGGAGAGGATTGAAAGTTTTGGAATTCTACTAGTCCACCGATGATCGCGAAATAAATGTCCCACACGCATTTGTAATCGTATCCGGAGTGTATGGGAGGGAAGTTGGGGGGGGGGGACGAGAGAAGTGGGAGATAGAAAGAAAACAAAGATAGAAAGATAAAAGTATTACGGCGAACAAAAGTTTGATTGATAGTATAATAAGGGAAACCGTTCCCCCAGATGCTGGGTCCTAGGTGGCAACCTTGCCCCAGACAACATATGGAGATTGAAACCCTTTTATCTTCTGGCAGACATAAAGCGGGAATTGATGATGGGATTCCATCCTATCTCTTCGAATACGGCATTACACTCCCCCACCCAGGAAACCCGGTTTCCACCATGTCCCCAAGCTTGTGCCTAGAAGAAGAAGAAGAAGAAGAAGATAGGAGGTGAGCCTTTATTCCAAGATGGACAAAACTCTACAAATCTAACCTAGCACCCCCCCCCGCCCCCCGTGCTGTGCCACTAACGTAACTAACCTGCCCTAAGCTAACAGGGGGGGCTCCGACCCCCCCCCCCCCCACCCCCCCCTGCTGTGATTAACCTTAACCTAACCTAACCTACTCTACTCTAAGATATCTACTTAGATACGCACTACTTTCTCAAACTCGTCGTCCATTGCGCATCTCACTGGACTTAGTTTTTCTCAAGAACCTGAAATTTAATATCGGCCATGTAGGCAAAGTAAGGATCGGCACTCATTAAAATATAAACAGATGTGTTAAGGACAGTAAGTATAATACATAGAGCCAACATTTGGGTCAGCTTAGCGTGAGCCCTTGTTCTTAATAGAGCTAATAGAGTATTAGGATTCATTACCAGAAGTGTTAAAAGTAGAAGTGCGGAAGTTATTCTAAAGCTTTATCTGGCTCTAGTCAGGCCTCACCTAGACTATGCAGTTCAGTTTTGGTCTCCATATTACAGGATGGATATAGTGTTGTTAGAAAAAGTGCAGAGAAGGATGACCAAAATGATACAAGGGATGCGTAACTTTAGTTATGAGAGGAGATTGAAGTTATTAAAATTACACTCACTCGAGAGACGCAGAGTAAGGGGCGATCTGATAGAAGTTTTTAAGTGGATAAAGGGATTTAATAAAGGAGAGGTAGGAAAAGTTCTTACGGCTTTTAACCAGGGTAGAACAAGAAGTAACGGATTCAAGCTGGAAAAGCGTAGATTTAGAAAGGAAATAGGGAAAAACTGGTTCACAAATAGGGTGGTGAATGAGTGGAATGGTCTCAGTAGACAGGTAGTTAGTGCGGAGTCATTAGGGAGCTTTAAAGGGGAGCTGGATAAGTTCATGGATGGGGATGAAAGGTGGATGTAGGTAGTGTTAGGTGACAGGAACTACCACGTGTAGGCCTCGCGGCCTCTTGTAGCTTCCTTATTTTCTTATGTTCTTATGTTCTTAAGATTTTCCAAAAAAGCACTAAAACTTTGCCGGGAGAAATTAGTCAGGGTCTCAAGATAACAGGGAAGTAATTGAATAGAACATACCAAACCTAACCTTATAGGTTTTAATGAAACTTAACCTAACCTTAACCACTGAGTATACCTAACCTAACCTTAACCACAAAGTATACCTAACCTAACCTTAACCACAAAGTATACCTAACCTAACCTTAACCTTAACCATGCATAAATTTCGGTGATGATTATTATTTTATTTTTTTATTAATGGGTTTCCGGAAAATGAAACTATCTCCATTAGAAAGAGCATTTATTGCAGGCCAGGTGGGAAAAGAGTACTTTTGACCTCTTACTCAATTACTGGTTGAAAGCACCAATTTACCATATCAGACGGAGGTACGTATTTTTATTTTCCCGAAACCCAATGAAAAGTATTTATTTTTATTTTCATAACCAAATCCTAGGCTCGCCGTTTCCATTGATAACAATGGATCTCCATCAGAAAAAACACTAAAACTTGGCCAGTAAATAATGGTCAGTGTCTCAGAAACCAGGGAAGTGACGGAATTGTACGAAAACAAGTGTGCCCCGCCCCGCCCCGCATTCGCCAGCTGCCAAGGGGCCCGCCCTGCCCCGCCCTGCCGGCAGGATTATTACCCTTACCAAACCTTACCTAACCTCCTAACACGGGGGTCCCCCGGCGAGATTATGAACCTAACCGAACCTTAACCTAACCTGCGAAAGGGTGGGGGGGGGGCCTCTGGAAGGGGAGGGTGTGTCTGTATGCGTATTAGACAACTATATCATTTCTACAGTATGTATATAAGTTTTGAAGGTTACGCAGAAGTGGATTAATACTGCACAGTATACTGAGCAAAAAATAATAAAGAAAACGTAAGTGGTAATGGCGGTAGCGACTGCGCAGTTCTCGTCCATTATAACCAACTAACCTAGCATGGGCATTCATTATGTAACCTAACCAACCCCCCCAGACCCCCCTTGTGTTATTTTTCATTTCCGATGGGTGTTGTAGGGGTTAGAAATGCTGCTAATTGTCAGATCTACAAATTGAGGCGTTATATCTACGTGCCTTGTAATGCTTTAAACTGCAGTTGAACCGGCTGTGGTTAATATTCCGCAGGAGTTGGCGGGCTCCACAGGCCTTACAGCTTACATTTTCTCCATTATTTTCGGCTCAGTATGTATAATGTGCAGTAGTTGTGCAAACCGAAAACATAGCACTTATTTTTATATAATAATTGCCAGGTTAGGTTACGTTTAGGTTTGGTCAGGTTAGATTTAGGTGTAGGCTTGGTGTAGGCTTGGTTTGGGTTATGTTAGGCTAAGGGTAGGTTTGGGTTAGGTTTTGTAGAGTTATTTAGGTTAAAAAAAACTAATTTGATGGTGCGCGATTGCCCGGGTGGTTGGCGCCGCCAACTCCTGCGGTAAGTTTACCCAGGCTAAATGTAAGATTATTAATGTAATAATCGAAGTAATGGGCGCGTGGCTAAATGTAGATTAGCCACGCGCCCGTTGCATCGATGGTTGTGGCATACCTAATTATCTCCACAAAGGATTTGGCTAACAGGTTTATGTGCAGTTTAAACCAATACACAATCGGTGGTTTTAAGTATCCGGAATGTTTCATTCTCATCATAAGGAGTGTTTCTAATGGTAGGGGCTACCTGGAACTGACGCCGCTAGGAATTATCGCCCACGTCGGCGAGTGTTCCAAATTTTAACGTAGGCGAGTGTTCCTATTTTCAGCAGCAGTCCCAGTTCTTGATCTTGTTATTACAGTATGTACCCAATTTATACGTTTAATCAACTTTTACCTGTGTTTCTGCATTCAGGGATTAAATACCAGCAATATCCTTAACAGTTAGGTTAGGTTATGTTGGCCAGTTAACCAATGTCCAGGTTAGGTTAGTGAGCGAGCGGGAGGGGGGTCGGGGGGCCCAGTTAGGTCAAGTTACGTTACCAACATCAAACTGCAGTTTTAGTGTTTTGAGAAAAGCGAAAAATATGGTGTCCAATAATGAAATAGCTTTATTCTTCCTTTTCATCTACTGCCAGTGGAACCATCGGCGAGAGTTCTCGGTTTGTATTTCGGTGAGAGTTCCATAAACCTTTCTAACCCATAAAACAGCTGGCGGAAATTTAATATAACACAAGAGGGCTCTGGGGGGGCACAGCTCCCCCGAGTTATGTCAGGAGAGTATTGGTCAATAGGGAGTATTGGTTGAAACTGCATATTTACCGGCTACCCAGCAAACATTGTCATGACGGGCCGGCATCAAATTAGTGCCGGCAAATCACAAACGGCATATTGGCATTGAATCGGCAAACCGTAATGAAGTTATCGGCCTGGCTGCGGACCGACAACTTGTGCGTTCATGTTTGCACCCCGGGCCTGTGTCGGTTACGTTACGTTTCTGTGTCAGATCTGTGTCGGCAAACCGTAACCAAACTATTGCCACTACTGAGCCACAAACGGGCCGACATAGCATCTATATCGTGCCATAAGCGGGCCAACACAGCAACTGCATCGTGCCACAAGCAAGCCGATTTAGCATCCAAATAGTGCCATAAGCGGGCCTACACAGCAACTGAATCGTGCCACAAGCAGGCCGATTTAGCATCCAAATAGTGCCACAAGCAGGCCGACTTAGCATTTGAATAGTGCCACAAGCAGGCCGACTTAGCATTTGAATAGTGCCACAAGGGCCAATATAGCAGCTGAATAGTGCCACAAGCAGGCCGATAAAGCAGCTGAATCGCTTTACCGTTTTAATGCCGTTTGTAGCACGCCGATAGTTACCCTGCCACGACTGCGCACGTACGACAGAATGACATCACACAGGAAAACATTGATCACGCCTCCTGACAAAACATTATCGTCAAGATTACGCTTATTATTACTAAATGTCTTAACAAAAACTTAACTCCAAACCATTCAAAATTGTAACCAAAACTAAAATAGAAACCTAAACCAAACGTTAACTTAACCCAAATTTAACACATTTATTTTTATATGATAATAGCCAAGGTACTAATTAGGTTACTTAAGTTGATTAGGTTATTAAACCCCCCCCCCTGTGAATGTAAGGAACTGGTTAGATTTGATTTAGCGTTGGTTAGGTTTAAGATAGCCGTTTGCGCCGCGTTAAGTTTTAGTAAGACTTATATTAGCGTTGAAATACCAAGCGAACTGATGAAATGTCTAGCGTCCTGGAGGGCTTGGCCAATGTTTTTCCTACGTGAGACAGTCCATCTGCAAGCGTGGGTTGTGCCGTAGTCGATGGTAGGGTAGCTATGACCGGGCAGGGTAGCTCAGTAGGCGCCCCGCATACACCGCCCCACTTTTTAAAAGAACACAGGTTTGTGAATGAAATAACCTGTTGCCAGGATTGAATGGTTCTCAACTCTACAGTATGGAGCTAAGCGACCAATAGGCCCTATAGTGCAACAAAGATAAAAAATTATCACTAATACTTCAAATAAGCCATACTCATCAGTCTTCGGCGCAAGTATTATGTCTTAGCTGTGGTTGAGGACAGTAACTGCGCACGAGGCAGTCAGCATCCAATTCTACAATGTGCCTGCCCTAATACACCATCAGCGCCGATGCTACAAGAATAAATAATGCAACTAATGAAAAAAAGTAATTGGGTAATATAAATATAATTTCATAAGAAATAAATCACTGTATCTAGTTACAAAAGTGTTTTTTCCAAAAAAGTCCAGATTAAATGTCGTAAAATTTCTATAATGAACAGACAATATACGCAAAATAAATAAACAAATAAATTACATGAATGACATAAATAAATATTAAATAAACCAATAAAGTATATACATATATATATATATATATAGATATACACTTAATATATATCGAATTATATAGAATAATATATATAAATTTACCCATACGTATAGTTATAACAGGCCGAAGACTCATATAAGGGAGCTCGTAATCCTAAGCTCACGCACCTATCATGTAACTATGTACTCATATGTGGACAAATCATGTAATATTGAGAGATGCCTGCAAATACTAAATGATGAACGCCAAGAATAACAACTTGAATAAGTATCGTCGATCGTTCTTCTGACCTCATAAGACATTATGACCGGAAATATACTGACGTTAAACAGAAAGAAGAAGGAAAATGCAGCCTGAAATGATACTATCAATTCTGTAAATTAGGTTAGGTTATGCCAAGCCGAAAACAAGCATTACGATCGCCATCAGACAAAATTATCAAGGTTTACCTAAACCACTAGAGACATTACACAACCCGAAGTGTTTAAGTCCAACCATAGCAAATCGGAATAAATATAGAAATCCCCACATCCTGTCAGATGTGCAGGGGCACTGTCCTGCACTATCAGCAAGGCCACTGCCCGCTAGTTGTCCTCTCTCTGTTCATTAAGATACCATGCTAGCCATGCTCCCATGTTGGGATACTTGATTCACACCTAAAGGCTTTGATCACTAAGTTGCTCTGAACAAAGAAAAATAAGATTAGATTTTCATGATCCGAGCCCCGCACCCCCATGCCACTGATCATACGTACAATAACTCTTTACCAGATTATCTTATATGTTCTATCGGCCAATAATCCTCACAAAAGAGAGTTCAACTTGCAATCACTTCAATTACACCTTCACAATTACAATATAGAACCACAATAGTGGCCGTAACCGAGAGAGGGAGAGCCATGCAGGCCATAGCCCCCCCCACCCCCCTTTGGACAAAGGAAAAAATAAAGCCCCAATGAGCATGAGAGAGAAGAGAGGAAGAGACGAGAGAGAGAGAGAGAGAGAATGAGAAGAGAGAGAGAGAGAGAAAGAGAGGAAGAAACGAGGGAGAGAGAAGGATCGATGAGAGGAGAGAGAAAGAGAGGAGAGAGAGAGAAGAGGAGAGACGAGGCAGACGAGCGAGATTGCAAGGATGAGAGACGAGTGATGAGGAGAGAAGAGACAAGAGAGAACGAGAGAGAGATTGAGAAGACAGAAAGAGAGAGAGAGAAGACGAGAGACGAGAGAGAAGAGTTATAAGACAAAAGATTATTTAAAACCCCCCACACCAAAAAAAAGGTTATTTCATAGATTCTTATCATTTTGTCTATTTTCTATAATATTGTATTTTTTTAATTTTCTAATATATTGTATTTTTTAATTTTTTATTTTTTATTTTTTATTTTTTATATAATAGTGATTTTTATACTTATATTCATATATATATTAAGTCATATTATTTTTTTATATATTCTATGAGTTGTATATATATATGATAATTTTTCTTATTTACTTATCTAAATTTGTTTAATATATATTTTATTCATTGCATATAGTTTAAGATCGTTATATATATATATTTGTATTTTTTTTTTTTTTTTTTTTTTTTTTTTTTTTTCATATTTTTTTATGTTATAGTATTATTATAACTATATGATATTATATATAATTAGTAATATATATATATATTATATCTATATGTATAATATATAATATTAATATATATATATATAACTATATAGTATAGTATATAAATATATATATCATATATACATAATATTTATATCACGTATATAATATACTTATAATAATATAAAATATATATTATTATATATATCATATAGATATATATATATATATATATAATTATATATATATATTATAGTTATAGATATATATTATATATATGGACCCCCCCCTTTCAATTTCTGGGTACGCCACACTGACCACAATACAAAGACCATATAAATAGACCGACAATACAAGCGAGTGTGTCTGGTGAAAATCATCAATGGCACATTTGAAAAGCTGCTCTAAAATTTTATGATACTTAAATAGTTGCCATTGTACGAAATCCTGTGATAGTTGAGACTACTAAATGTTATTTAGTTAATCCTTATAGTATCCTAAACTTTAAGGTCATTACGACATTTATCTTATTTTTCTTCACACCTATACACTATTTCTGCACTCTTCGGCTGGGTTTGTCGCATAAACTAAAATTACAACTCTCACTCAAATCCATACGCGATGCCATCTTTACTTAGAATTGAGATCAGAGCACAGAGTGTCGTTAAAATAATACCCACATAATGCCTATACCAGGACATTGTTTGCGAGCCACCCTGATAGCCAGAGATAAGGCGTGCGAGATAACTGCACAAAATGGAAGGCATTTCCGATTTATTTTTTTTCAAAAAAAAGACAATCATCTTAACACACCAGAATACATAGGACAAAGAAAAGCAAATTTTTTAACACATACTCAATTAATGAGTGGACAGTCACCAAAATATCCTTAAGAAATACTGCTAATGCGAGTCAGATTCAAGATTACAAGTTGAAGCGCAGTTACTAATCTACGTCAGCCTTGTAATGTATTAAACTGCCCAGTAGAACCGAGGCAGGTGTTGCCCCTTACTTTAAATAGGCAAGATGACAGTTAAAAGTAGTGACAGTCATTCTAAAAAATACACTGTTTAGACGTTTTGACGCCGAAAAAAAAACACTCTCCATTTGTAAAAGTATCAAATAATAACCTAAATGAAACTATAATACTAACTTAATTGACCCTTCAAAACTCAACCTAACTAGCTTGCCCCTGTAAAACTAACCTAACTTCACGCCTTGCCCTTAAACTAACCTAATCCTTAGCCTTAGCCCCTTAAACCCAACCTAACTTAGCCCTCAGCTCTTAAACATGACCTAACTCTAGCCTCTAAAGCCCTAGCAAACTAACCTCAGCCTTCCAAAAGAAACATTTTATGTTGCCCACACATTTAATTGCTGGGTACAATTTCACACTCGTTATCATCACTTTACACTTTACCACTTTCATATATGCTTTTAGCCAATGTTAAATCTTTTATGATGATATAACAGGATCTGCGTGGTTGCAAAGTGTTTTTTTTTTTAGCAAACAGCCCTTTACAAGCAAACGCTTTTTGGGCCAAAGAGTGTGGAGAGCTGCAGGAAAACACACATCTATAGAAACAAGTAGACAAGGTGTGAAAAAGACTTTAATCCAGACACAGTCATGTTACTAAATATAGCACCCAGTAGGGTCAGTACTGCTGCTACAAAGGCTCACATCAGACACACATTCATCACAACTCACCAGTAAAAACTGCAGTTTAGTATATCCTCTTTTAACCAAAATTCTCCTGACATAACTGGCGGGGCTGCGCCCATTCCAACCCCCCCCCCCCCGACTAGTTAACTAACCTATGCCTGGGCATGATTACTTATCCCTATTATAACCTACGCTGGCGATCGGTGGGAGGGGCGCGGGGCGGATTCGCCCTCAGACCCCCCCATGTTTATATAATCATTTCCGTCGGGTTATAAGGATTAGAAGTGCACGCCAATAATTGTCTAGTTCTATAAACTTGAGGAGGTTATACTCGTGCCTTGTAATGACTTTAACTGCCATTACCAGTAGAACCCAATCACAAGGTAAACATCTTCTCCCCGTACAAGCCCTGTATACTTAACTCCCTTGAAAGCCCACTATGGTACAATTCTAGAGTCCTAATCCCGCCCTCCACTTAGCGCGGCGCCTGTTTTCCTCCCGACCTCACAAGATCACTTTGATTGCATACCCTCTAACACGGAATATAAAGTGGAGAGAGAGCTGCCCCTTCCACCCGCCACTCCCCCTAAACGACCCCCATTCTGAACCCCTCAAAAATATACAATGGTCAAATATTAATATTCTACCCTCACATATAACCTACCTAACCTCAAGAGTAACCTAGCACTAACCCTCACCTAAATAACCAAGCCTAACCTTACTAATAACCTCCAGAGGGGCAGACCCCAAAAAAAATTAGATTACTAACCTATAACCTCAATAGAACCTCAACTAGACTTGGTAATAGAATTCTTAGTATCCCCGCCCAATTAAGTCTCGCCGTAGTGTAGGTTATTAAGGTAAGGGTTTGGTAAAGTTATAGTGAGGTTAGGTATTAGATAAAATATTTTTGGCGGGGATCCAGAGGATTTAGGAGGGTAGGGTAGGGTGGTTGAAACGGTGCGCTATCTATCCCTACTTTATATTAACGTGTTAGAGGTATCTGAAAGATAACTGTTAAGGTACTGAGGAAAAAAAACACTAATACGGGCGGCGAAAGGACTTTAGTATTATCTGAGGTAAGGCCAAAGTTCAGAGGCCTTTATAAGTCTTGTCTGCTATATTTGAGCATTTATACATCTCTAAGTTGTCACCACCCTTTCCTACGTACCTTTGAATACGTCTCTATGTGGATGTAGATGGAAGTCGATCTCAGCCTGAGAGGCCCTCGTAAGATCAGAAATGCTAGAGCTGCGGCGAACCGAGCAACTTACACTGGTCAATATTTTGAATATTGCTTTCGAGACAACGCTGGCACAACGGGCGCGAGTGAGTGTCCAACAGCTCGGATAGCGCTTACGAATTCAGCCACCTTAAATAATCAACAATATCCTTAATCCGCAGCTATTGAACCCTATTTAAGTACCTTCGGCTCCGGCCATTCATGTCACATCCACTTAAATATTATCCTTAGCGCCGAGCAAGGAAGACTATGATTGGGCCTGTACGATATTTATCAATAATATGGCCCGATATAACAGAAAATTCCCACTGCAGGGACGACATCGGCTCACCGATTTGACCGAAACCAGTTGACCTGCCGCCCAGGCTGCCAGCCATCGCTAAACCGCGACACAAGCCGACACAGGCCCGCATAGCCCATGTTGCTGGGTAAACATATTGAAACTTAATCCATTACATAGTCAGGAAGAAATGCATCTCTAAGGGATATGTAGTATTGCAAATTCCAGCGAAGCCCTGAAGTTAATTTCAGTGATGAGCAGCCAGTAGTTAGTGCAGCCATACCTATAGCCAGGGGAGAAGGCGGATCATGCGCCCACCCCACACTACTTCTTGAAGGAGACTATGCACCATTTTCGACGACAGTTCACTTGAATAGATAAACAAGCTAAGAATAAAGGATATTGTAGGTTAATATTACCGCCGGAGTCGGTGGGCGCCACAGGCCACTTACAGCTTACTTCTTTCTCTATTAATTTACGGCTCAGTATTAATGTGCAGTAGTAATATCACTTACCGCCCAGAAACCAAAGTACAACACTTATTTCTAGATAATAAAATAGATAAAATTCGTAGCGGTTAGGTTATGCTTCTAGGTTCAGGTTCGCGTTAGATTTAGGTCAATTAAAAGTTTAGGTATAGGTTAGGATAGCGTTTGGCGTTCATAGGTTTTGTTAGTTATTAGAGTAAATAAAGCGATCTGATAGTAGCCGCGATTGACCCGGCTCGTCAACGGCTGGTTTTTTTTTTTTTGTGTGCCGCCCGACCAGATAAGATAAGATTTTCATCCTATTCTAGGCACTTTGACAAGTACCAACTACAAGGTCTCTTGACTTACAAAGCGCCGACCCCGTCAGCCATGCAACTAGCGGACTCGAACACCGCTGACCGAAATGCCACAGGGACGCCCTGACATTGGGAAACTCACGTCTCTACCAACCTTGCCCACCCATGACGCCGGCGGTTGCGCGCCGACCAAACTCACTGGCGGAATATTTCAACCTATTTAATTATTGCCACACAATTTTTACTCGGTCCCCAAACAAAAGTGCAATCAAAATAGGAAACGGCCCAATAAAAGGTAATATTTGTACCCATATGTTTTGGAAACTCCCCAGAGGATGGAGGTTCACTGAGGCGGTGGCGTCGGGGGATGACGTCGCCCTGCAGCCACTCCTCCCCGCCGGCCCGCACCGCAACATCAACAAGCTGCCTCATCAGACAACCGAGGGGGAGCAGATAGCCGTGCAGGGTGATGCTGCACCGCCCAGCGCCTCGGGGGTGAAGACGGTGGGCCCCGTGTTTACTCCTGAGGCGAACAAAGACTCCATGCACGTGGCTATGGGAGGCGGAGGGTTGGTCTTGCAGGAACTACCATTGTAGGTCTCACGCCTCTTGTAGTTTCCTTATTTCTCATGTTCTTCTTATTTTCTTATGTCTTGCCCAATTTTGAAGGTTATCAGCTTAAGAGGTTGGTTTTCTCTAAGAATCCAATTTTCATGTCAGGAGAAAAACCCCATTTAACCCGGGATTTAAAACAAAGCAGCCTAAAACAAGGCACAATGACCAGGGATAATTAAGTTAATTTTTTCAAAAAATGAGAAAATCGGCAGAAATTTAGTTGGGGCAAAAGGGTGTGGTTTCACAGACCCCCCTCCTCACCCACCCCCTCCTCTCCCCCCATCCACGTCCTCTCGTCCCTCGTCCACACCATCCAGAGGGACCTTCACCACCAACGAGGGGTGGGAGATCGCCTTCCAGTGGGTTCCCTCCCACGCTGGATCCCAGGCAAGAGGGGGGTGATTCTGTGCCAGGAGGCCCTTTACAGATTAAAAACGCACCTTCCTTCCGTCTCCGCGGCCAAAAAGCCGATCCCGTGTTTTGCCCCTCCCCCCTGGAATAACACACCCGGGGATGCCTCCGCATACCTCCATGGGCCAATACCGCAGGACTCTCCCCCCAGCCCCGGTAAGGACAAAGTCCCGCGTCCTGGATGTGACAGTGTGATGGGAAATTTGGCCCCACTCTTGTTGCCACCCAGTTTTTATGAGCAGAGAAGCAGTGGGTGCGGCGTCTGAGCAAGGCAAGGCTGGCCTGTTTGGGGAAGCTGTGTTTTAGGCAAGTGTCCTTCTCATATTTCAACGGGTAGAATTAGATGGAAAAAAACATGTGTTGCTCAATGGGGGTCCTCGTGACAGTGTATGAATGAGCTATGGTCGAGTTCATTTTAAGCCTCCCCCCCCCCCCACCCCCCCCTTTTTACCC
>JACEEZ010017467.1:0-24105 GCA_016584305.1 Chionoecetes opilio | reverse complement strand
CCCGGGAAAAAACCTCATTTTTCCCCCTTTATTGGGGCCAAAAAAAAAATTTTTTTTATTTTGGCTGGTCTTTGGGGCGGTTTTTTTTTTGGGGTGCCCAAAAAAGAGGGGCGGGGGGTTTTTAAGCGCCAACCCCACTAAGACCAAAATATTCATTAAACCATTTTTGGCGAGTATCTTGATGACGAAATAGTGACATTCTTCTATTTGGGATGCCTCTTTTGGGTAAAGTACATTGTTTAACTGATTTTAGACTATTTCTTTTTACCTGATTATTTGTTTTCTCACGCCCCCCCCCATGCGCATAGGGCCTGAAAACCCTTTATATTGGAACTCTTTATATCGTCAAAAATGGCCCGTCCCAGCAGCTGGGCACGTCAAAAGCCCCCTCCGAAAAGCCCTCACCTCAAGTTACAACATTTCCAACACGCTCTCGCGCTCGCCTCTCGCCAGCCCGGGGGTCGTCGCACTTCCCAAAGTGTAAGGTGGGTAGTTTGATTTTTTCAGGAAGTTAGAGGGGAAAAAGGGTATCGACAGAATAGGCTTTGTCGGGTAGGGGCACGGTGCCAGGCGTCTTTAAGAAATTTTAGAGGATGGTTCGTGGGGGTTTTAAAGAGGTGAGCCATTGAATCCTTTTAGTGGCAGAGATGGCGGGCATGGCCGGGGTCAAAGGGGTCAAAGGGGGAAAATCTTTAAATGAAAAAGGGGAAGGGAAAAGTGGCGGCGGGAGATGCGGATCGGTTTGGGGTGGTGAAAAAAAAGCGGGCACTGCCCGCTATGTTGGAAAAATCAGGGAAAAAGGACTTGGTTTGGGCAGTGGGATGCTGAAAATTGGTGGTCCCCCAGTCCTGTGGGGGATGGGCCAAGCTTTATAAACTCCAGGGCACAAAGGAACTGGGGTTCTGTGGGAATGTAAAAGCGGGTAAAAAAAGGGATTGAAAGAGATCCAAAAGCTAAAGGTGGAGAATGGGGGGGGGAACTAGGGCCTAAACGTGCAAGGGTGAATTTAAAGGGAGCAAAGGAGTGATAAAACCCCTGGGGGGATTATAAAACCTTTGCAGAAAAGTAAGAAACATGGGGGCAAAAGGAGGTAGGGTAATGGGCAGGCGGGGGGCCAGACCCCCAGGGGGCCCTGGGGATGAGGCTGCTTGCTTATCTCGCCAAAGCAGGCTGCCCAAAGGAAAGGGGAGAGTGGGAGCTGCGGCGGGGAAGATTCGTAGCAGGGTGGTCTAGGGATTTAGGTGGGGTGAGGCTAGGGAGCGCAGCGGGGGAAGATGTCAAAAGTAGGGGGGGCTGGGGGGGCTGTTGAGGGTGTGGTGAGACGGGGGGCCTCCCCCTCCTCACCCTCAGCCAGTTGGGGCCATGAAGTCGTGGGTAGGTTTGGTCATCCCCCCCCCATCCTTTTCCTGTAGCCCTAAAGCTGCGGAGGGGTGGTTGGGCTAGGGACCTGTTCCCCGCCTCCCGGGGGGCTGTGGCCCGCTACGGCCCCAGGGGGGGAATGAGGTATGAGTTACCAACCCAGGGGGGGGTCAGGATGATAAACAAGGGGGGGAAAACCCGCAGGGCAAAAAGTGGCCCTACTTTGAAAGGAGATAGTATGGTGAAGAAGTTGGGGCGACACTTGGCGTGAGAGACCAAAGATGTCTGGTTACCTGAGGGGGAAAGGGTTGGAGGATTGTGAAGGGGGTTGGAAGGAGGGTGAATGGTGTACAGGAAGGAATGGTGTAATGCAGGGGGGGGCACCTTAGGAGGTTGGGGCCCCGAGCAGACGGGGGGCAAGGGGGGATGGATCCCTTTAAAGGGATTAAAAAGGACAGGAAAAAGTACGAGTGGCTGGGGTTTGGAAAAATAGGCCCTGGGAAAAATGCGGGGGTATGGGAAATTTGACGCGACACAAACAGCGACTCCAAGGGGGGGTTTGAAAATAAGCGGAGTGCAGTAAGGATCCGGGACTATGGAGTAGCTTCAAAACCTGGACGGTGCACCCCCAAAGGGGTTTTTGGGGGAGACAAGTGCCCTAAACTGGGAAGAGAGAAAGGGTGTGTGGGAAGTTTGATTGGTACCCGACTGAGAGACTCGAAATTTGAGGGAAAGAGGGTGACAAGCGAATGAGTGTGTTGACAAAAAAGGGGATGTGGGGTTGGGGCTGTGTGAATGTTAGGGGTGGAATGTTGAAAAATGGAAACCTCACAGAGAATGAATAAATGGAACTTTCCCCGTAGTTGGATGACGAAAAAAAATGGAAAAGGAATTGAATTTTTTTTAGATCTGAATTTTAAGGGGTTTTGGCAAGGCAAAGTAAGCAGAGAAAAAGGGGGGCGGAGGGGAGTACTTGTGAGGCAGGAAGCAGGTATAATTAGAGGATTTGTGGGGGGGTTTAAATGGGTAGGTTCGGGGGTATCGGGAAAAAAAAAAAAAAAAAAAAAAAAAAAAAAGGAAGAGAAGGGGACTTGGTGATTTGTTTCGACAGTGGAAGGAACGGAGCGAGAGCCGGAATGAAAGGAGTATAGAATTGTGCAAAGGTTTTTTAGAACAAAATAGAAGGAAATGTGTTTTGTGAGGGGAACTAAATGGTCACATTGGTGTTTTTAGGGCGGAAATGGAAAGGGGGAAAAATTGCTCTTGCTTTGCAGGGAAATATTAGAAATTTGAAGGGTGACCCTGGCTAAAGGAAGATGACCGGGAGTGGAGGAGAATAAACTCCATTGTTTTTATTTGTAAACCGGAAGGCTAGAGAACGGGGGAAATATGTGGGTGGATGGGGAAAGGGGGACAATCGACGTACGAGTGACCATAACTCATGGAAATGGGTTGAGTTTTGAAGGGAAAAAAAAGGTGACTGAAAGAGGAAAAATGGCGTTGAAACTTAGGTGTAGACGGGGATTATTTCAGAGAATGGTAGTAATGGGGACGGGAACGGGGAGAGAAGGTTTGGGGCTAGAGGGGTGTGGATGAGAAATGAGAGATTGTTAAGGGAAAGCTTAACAAAGGGGCAAAAGAGCCTAGGCAGAACAATAAAGAGGAAAATGGCAGGCAGAAAAGTTGGGAAAAATGAGATAGAAAGGCCAGAAAGAAAGGGGAAAGTCAAAGGAAGTAAAAGATTAAAAGGGGAATAGGGGGGGGGGGGGGGGGGGGGGTTGGGGGGGGGTGGGAAGAGTATAAAGTAAGAAAAAGGAGGTGAAAATGTTGGTGGGAAGGCGATAAATGAAGAAAAAATATCAGAGAACTTGGGGAAAAAGGTTTAGGAAGGGGGTTTGGGAATTTTTAATTCTTGAGAGGGAAGGGAAGTAGCATACGGAAATGTAGAAAAACTAGTGGTAAAGGGCGGGTCCAAAGGAAAAAAGGAAATGGCCAGAGCTGTAGAAACTTCGGGAAAGATTTTGGGAGGTGTGAATAGCCTTTTGACTTAGGGAACTCCCCTTAGGGAGGAAAAAGGAAATGAGGGTTGAAAAAATTAAAAGGGTAGTTGAAGGGGTATTTAAAAACTAAAAAAGGGAAGGCCCCGGGAAAGGGACGGTATCCCGAATGAATTGTTGAGAGGGAGGTGAGGAGTATTGGGGGGAATCGGGAGTTTTTTTGGCTATATGGAGAAAAAAAGGGGTGCCTGGTGCCTGTAATACAGTAGAAGTGACCCTCATACTAAGGGGAGGGCACAGAGTGGGAAAGGAGATTAAATTAAGGGGAATAGCGTTGTCCACGGTATGTAAATTTTTTTGGGGGTGTACTAAATGAAAACTAGGTGAAGTTGTGGAAAAAAATAAGGTGATGGGTAAAGGCAAAATGGTTCAGAAAAGACAGGAGGTGAGGAAAATTTTTTGTAGTAAATAAATTTTATAGAAAAAGGGGAAGGAGGGAAAAAAAAATATCTACCTTTCTAGATATTGAGAAAGCGTATACAAAATTGGTAGGAAATGCTATGAAAGGGTAGGGCTTTGGGCATGAGTGAGAAGGTTGTTAAATAAAACTATTTTGAAAACCACAGGCCAAAGTTCGTAGGGTGCCTCGAGACGGGATGGGTGATAGTAAGAGGGAGTAAAAAGGGCTGTGCCCTTTTCTCCTCTACTTTTTGGTTTTATTTGGGGGAAAGGCAGTGAGAGTGAAGCGAAGGTGGGGGTGTAAAAATTGGGAGTGAAATGTTAGTGTACTGATGTATGCAGATGATGTTTATCCTTAGTGAAAAAAACCCAAAGTACGAATGCTGAGCTGTGCTGAGTAGGAGGGCCCTTCAAATTGGTAGTAAAGGGAAAAGCAAATGTTGGGGGGAAAGGGGATGTCGTGATGACAGATTTGGATGGTGGGGGGGGAATGAAAAGGAAAAAGATACGATCTGGGTATTTGGTTGGATTAAGGGTGTGAAAACTAAAAATGAGAGGACTGGCCAACCCTGGGGTTGGGAAGGGTAGGCAGTGTGGCAAGTGTCGGCCAACAATTGAAGGGGTGAGAGGACTATGGAAGGGTGGCAGTCCCCAGCATTAGTATGGCCTGGAAACAATGGTGTGTCTAGAAGGGTTGGGCAATTGGAATAACCAACAAAGCAGGCAGAATAGCATTAGAGCCAAATTATGTGGCAGTGGAAGCATTTGAGAACATGGGATGGAGCCGTTCAGAGAGAGGATGCAAAGGGGAGGACTGAGGGGACGAGCTAACTGCAAAAATGATGACAGCAATGGGCAAAGGGGTTTGGGACGGAAAAATGTATGGGAGTGGATGAAAGCCGTAAATGGAAAAATGGCAGGGGAACTGGGGGTGTTTGTGACAGGATGATGAGACATAGAGTTGGGTGTTTCAAAAAGGGAAAAAATAGGAGAGTGGGAAGGAAAGGGAAAAAAGAAGGCTAGGGGAATGAGTGAGAATCACACTGGAAAGGTCAGGGAAAAGGGCCACCACGGGATGAAAAATTTTTATATGGTGGGTTTTTGGAGGGGGCCTCTCTTCAAGCCGGACAAAATCCTGGGGGTAAATAGTCTTGTACAGATGGGAAAAATGATGGCAGCAAGGTTGTGAGATGTTGTGACAGGAGTGGATGAAAAACCCTGGGGCACTTGATGCTGGAATGTAACGGGAGAGTATGCTAGAACACAAAGTTGGAGGGAGTGGTAGGAGGGTCGGAGTGGAAGAAAGGCGAAGATGAAGACAGGAGAGTGGAGATGGAGTACCCCGCTGGGGGGGTTTGGGGTTTTTAGTTTGGGGGGTGACATCGTTGAGGGAGTGTAAAAGAATCTTGGGGAAACTTTGGAAGCACGTAGGGAGAGCATGAGAGGGAGGGGGCCCCCCTGATGGGGGACCCCCTTTTGAAAAGTGGCGAGAGAGGGAAAGGGGGGAAAAAAAAATCCCCATTTTGCTTCCCCCTTTTTTTCTTCTCTCCCAACAATTTCGTGTGTGGAGAACGCCGGACCCAAGGGTTCAATGACAGCTCTTTTGGCTGACTCCCAAATCAAATCAAATAAGGCAAAAGGGGAGCAGTCTAATTTTGTTTTTTATCCCCCCAATATTCCTTTATCTAAGGGGGGTGAGTATAAGCATGGTTACAATACACTGTGCCCCGGGACCCTTGATGGGTTTAATACGGCAAAGGGGAAATAAGGGAGATCATGGGGGAAAATGGACAGGTGAGGCCCCCGCCCTTTTTTGGGGGAGGAATAAAGGAATTTCACCAAAGAAATATGGTTATATACCGTTGTTGTACTTGGGGGAATTTTAAGTCTTATTTAGTGTTTATTGCCATTCATTTCTTGTCGGTCCTTATTCGCCGTCGTCAAAATTTATTCTTTTTCATCCTGCAGTCGTGTGTCTGTATTAAATAACGTTACCTAACATCAATCTCCCCGCCCGTGTGCTTTAAGTCTAATAACCCAATTTTTTTGTTTTATATCGGGGTGATGACATGCAGGTTTTATCTTTAGCCCCGCTAAGGGGGGCGGCGGCGTTTCCGGGGCTAAAGACACGGCGGGGGCCAAAATGAACGTCGAAAACAAAATTAGTAAAAATTTTGACTCCTTTCCCGCCCTTTTAGTGGGTTTTACCTCCAGCCTTCCAAAGAAAAAAAAAGTAAATTTCTACGTTTGCACATACTCTCCCCCATTCCCCCAAAAAACTTTGGGGGCCCGTGGGTTGCGGGGCCCACCCCCAAAACCCCAAAAAGCGGGGTTTTTGGGGGGGGAAAAATAATGCGTCGAAAACACGTTTTTTGGGGTTATTAGGAGTTAAAAAACTCAGGGAAATTTTTACGATGGCACCAAACTTCCCTACACAATTGGAGCATGGGGTTTTTTTTTACCTTATTGTATTTCAGAGACTTTTTCTCCTTGAGCTTTCCCTCGCAAATCCCTAGTTTCGGAGATATGAAAAATTTTTTGGTGGGGGGGGAATATTCTCCTTTTTTACAAATGCCTTCCTCTTCCCCTTCTTGTAACCTGTATCGCTTTTTTTTGGGGGGCGCACCCTGGCTACCCTTTCCCAAACCTTACCTTTCCTAACCTCCTAACCCAACCTGAACCTTACCCTTACTTTCCTTGGGCCCAACTTTCCTAAATACCCAACTAACCTTTCCTTACCTACCCTTTACTCCTAAATGGGGCCATAATAAAAAAAAATTTTTAAAAAAATACCAAAAAAAGCGATGCAGGGCACAAAAAAGGAAAAGGGAGGGATTTTGTAAACAAAGGAACATATTCCCCCCCCACCAAAATGTTTTTATATTTCCCCAAAACTATTGATTTGCGACGGGAAAACTCGAGAAAATGTCCTTAGGGAAAAACAATGGGGTAAACAAAAAACCATGCTCCCAAATTTGGGAATTTTTGGGGGCCATTGTAAAATTTATACCAAAAAATTCCTAACTAGGGGAATTTTCCCCAAAATGGGAAATTACCTACCTCCAAAGGGGGTGGCTCCGGGGCCCCCTCGTAAACAAACCAACCTAAAAAAATTTAACCTAACCCCCTAGCGGGGGGCCTGCCCCTTGAACCCCCATAATCTAACCTAACCTATGTGGGGGCCTCGTCCTCTTTAAAAACCCAAATTTTTGTTTCCTAAATTCTTAAGTGGGAGGGGTGGATGGGCTGTACTCCGGTCATTCTGTTTTGAGGATCGTCAGGTCCAACTTTCTGGCATAAAAATCCCATCTTTTTCCTAGATATAGGAAACTTTACGCCCCCCATAACTCAATAACTATGTGGTGCAACGCATTTTTTGTACTCGCTAAATATCCCCTTCCCCAAGGTCCTCAAAGTTTATTTTTGGGGGGGGGTGAAGGGGGAATCACTAAATAAAAACCCCCAAAAAAAATACTACCTAACCTGGTAAAATTCGTTCCTTTCCGCCCCTGGTCTCGTGGGGTTTTGGGAAGGGGTTGGTTAGGGATTGGAGTTAGGTTTTCATAATCATTGGGGGCATACCCGGGGGGGGCGCGCCCCCACCACCCTACAAAGCCATCCCGGGGTCCCATGCGGAGTCCCATGCAGGGGTCCTTTCCCATCCAAACCTCTCGACAGAAACCCAAATTCCCCAGCCCGAGCCTTGTGGGCGCCCCCCTTTGGCTCCCCCACGCCGGGTTTGTCTCTTTCAGATACAACCCTGGGAAGGTCGTTACAGGTTTGCGTGCCACATGCCCATATAGCCAAGTTGGGGTTTGACAGACTATCAGGGAATAGGCCTCAAATTTAATCACGGGCGGGGTGTCAATTTTTTGCGGATTCGCGTATTTCCGAGTATTTTATTTCCAGCTGGGTCATTTCTGTGAATCGTGTAGATTCGGGTTTAATTTTTTTTTGGGGGGGGGTGTACATAGTTGCCTAGCCCACAGCCGAACCTGACCCTGGCCACTGATCCAGCACAGACCATAAAACATTTTTTAGCTGCCTAGCGGGAAGTTAATACTAGGCTGCCGATATCTCCTGACTCCACTGCTACAAGTTTGCTCAGGAGGCAGTATGTTGGGGTGGAATACAGCAGCCCACAGCCAGTATGTTGGGGGTGGATTACAGCAGCCACAGCCAGGTGAGATAGCTCTGGTGATCCAGGGGTCTGGTATCGATTGGCACACTGCCCTCACTGTATCAAGTTTGCAGGCTCCAGGCCTGGAGAGTTCAATGCAGGGATGTCACAGCAGGAGGCAAGCCAGATTGGCCAGAGGGTATATACTCAATATAGTATGGCCAGAGATATATACATATACACAAATTGTGGACACAAAAACAGACAAAATTGAGACCAGAAATTATTATAAATATAACCAAGGACCTCTCAGAAGCTCTCTCAGAGCATGAAATTTACAAAAAATCTCTGACCCGAACCCCCAGCTGGGAGGTTCCCTCGCTACGGTCGGTCAGCCTCGCTGTGCTCGGATGAGTTGGTCGCCCTATTATTTTATTTCAGAGTTTTTTTTCTTTTCTTGTTGACATCCCTGCACGGTGCAATCGCTGATTTGACACGTAATCATCCCAACGATACCCCATGATTCTGCGAAGACACTTATTACCAAAGGCATCGATTCCCCTCTTCAAGTCGCTATTTAGTGTCCATAGGCGTTTTCTGAGGGGGATTTCGCTTGCAAGCGAAAAAAATGTTGATTGCTCAAATTTCGCTTGCTGTTCAATCATCCAGGGAAGATGATTGCCCGACCCGCAAGAATTTGTTGTTGTTGTTGTTATTGAGGCAGAAAGCGAAATGTTTGTTTTGGCACTATAAAATATATATGGGCACTATAAAGTGACCGCTTGCAATCGAAATTTTTCGCTTGCAAGTTAAATCCCCCGCAGAAAACGCCTCATGTCTCACAACCATAGTAAGAAATAAGACCGGGATCACAAGCGACTTGAAGATCCGGATCTTTGTCCTTCTGCACAGGTACCGACAATGCCAAATACTCCTGCTGAGCGAGTCCATAACACCGTGGGCTATGCCAATCCGCCGTAAGACTTCTTGACGTGACCCGCCATCATTATGGACTGCGCTACCAAGGTATATAAAACTTTCCAAGATCTCAATGTCCTCGCCGCACGCATGAACAGACTGTACTGTTTCATCTAGTAAGCCTCCAAACACCTGGACCTTGGTCTTAAAGTAATCGTCCAGACCCATTTTTTTCCGCCTAATTATGTTGAATGTACATTCAAAACACCTAATCCACCAAAAATAATTGATTTCCAGGCCTTATTTCCGTAAAAACATGACTTTTGTAAAAAGCGCGCGAAAAAAAAATCTTCCCTCCAACAGGGCTACGACTGTTATTGATGACGTCAGAAGAGTGACGCCCACGGAGGCTCCAATGTAAACATCTGTCTGACACCTGTCGGCAAATGTTATGATGAGCGATTGTACTTCGGTGTCAGACAGTGAATCTGTCGCTGTGACAGATCTAGAGTACGATGCTCAATCTGAGACCGAAAGAAATGACGCTGGTCGTGTAGTATATGAGGAAAACGAACCTCAGATAGTCATGGGATCCCAACCCTATATGTTTGAGCCCGAGTACGAAGTGGATGAACAGGTGTTAGCAGAGCCTGAGGTTCAGCAGGAGGACCTGGCACTTCTCCAAAACATGGATTGGTAAGTAAGGTAAATTTGTAAATTTGTGTGGGAATAAATAATGACTAACCTAACCTCTATCCTAACCAATCCAGGTAAAATTTTAGTTTTTTCCTGCAATTGGAATTAGATCGGAGCTTTTTGGTAAAGCTAGGTAAGGTTAGTAATATTATTTTAGGGAGTCCAGAGGGGGGGGGGGGTTGAAGGGGGCATCCCTCCCCCACTTTATAATTACGTTGTAGAAGTATCTGAAGGGATATGTGAAGGCCTGTCGGATGAAAAATAAAATAATAAAAATAAGGACGGAAAAGGACTCTAGAATTTTACCAGAATTAATATCGGCAACAGTTCCAGGTCACGCAAATAATCAGATCGACAAGTTGAGGATGTTTATAACTACGTGCCTTGTAATGCATTGAACTACAGTAGAACTAAAAAAGGTATTATTCTAGTGTTTGCCCATACTCCCCCTCCCACAAAACGAGCTTGGGGACCTGGGGCAATGCGGTATATTTGGCTGGGGTACAAAATATGCGTCGCAAACACAGTTTTTGAGTTTGGGGTGTTGAAAAAATTCCCTAGAACTAGGGAAAACTCATTGGATTTCTTCTGAGTCAAGAAATGTGTGAAGCTGCCGATCCTCACAGAATGATGACCGAAGTGTCGAGAACCCCCCCAACCCCCCGCTAGGAGGTTAGGTTATATTTGTTTAGGTTAGGGTAGGTTATATTTGGTCAGGTTAGGTTAGGTTATCGGTGGGTCAAGCCCCATGCTAGGTTAGGTTAATTTTGGTTAGGCAAATTTCTCTAGATATAAGGAAATTACCCTAGATCTAGGGAACTTTACCCCCCTCCACAACTCTTAAATATCGTGTTGCTGATGCATAATTTGTTCTCCACCCGAAAACCCCGCATTCCCACAGGTCCCCAAACTTGTTTGGGGGAAGTGGGAGAGTATGGGAAACACTAGAATTTTACCCTAAAAAAGCCCACTAATAAGGGCGGAAAAGGACTCTAGAATTTTTCCAACCCAAGGAAAGCATAAGCACAAGAGAGTGTGATACTGATAATACTCATTGACAGGCTTATTGATTGACTTAATTACTTCCCGCTTCCTGACAGCAGATCGAGGACGTTTAGGAGTGGGAAGTCTTAGTTGCTGAGCATGAGGCTGGTGAGACTGAGAGAGAACCATGTCCATCAGGAGTCTGGCAACTTGTCACAGGCCCAGGGGCGGGGGTCAAGTTCTTAGCTCTTGTTTTGGTCGAAGCAAGAGTGGAGCAGGTGCCCTCCGGGTAGATTGTCGGGACCTGGAACTTATCCTTAAAATTCAATTTGGTTGATATCCTCATAGACACTTTCATCCAGTTGCTGTAGCAATCCCGCTGGAAGTGATCACTACAAATCCTTGCAAATGTCAACTTCCCGTTCCATTTGCTCTTGTCCGCCGCACAAACCTCTTCCATACATTTAACGTTGTTGTATCAGTCGGAAAGTTGTGTAAACTTCTCTCGAAAGGCACAGCTGTCTTGCTGCACCCATAAAGGATGCATGCATTTGGCATATCGCAAAAAAAATCTATCAGAAACACCCAAAAATCTTCAAGTACTAAATTTATCTCCTGTGTTTACGTCCTTCTGAATCTGCGGGCGGGGAGAGCGCTGCCTTTTGCTACGTCACCGACCCGTGGCGCATCGTCTGCAAACCTTGAGGAGTGTTTTGAGAACTCGGGGAATTTGCAGATTTTGATTGCGGATTATTTAAAACGGCTGACTGGATGCAAAAAGTGACGACGTATTGTTGATATACTCGTTAATGGCTATGATTTGATTGCATTAAATCAGGAATGATGAAATGGTCTGGACGATTACTTTAAGCCAGGAGACCTCAAGTCCCAAAGGCTTTGCATCCTCGTGCTGCGCCTCGAGAGCCATCACCAGGACCTCCAGCGACTCAGCAAAGATTACTGCATCATCAGCAAAAACAAGATCAGTGATCTTGGTGTTGCCGAGGGATGCTCCATAATCACTTTGATCTACAACTTTGCCCAATATCCAGTCCATACAAGTGTTGAAAAGTGATGGGGCAAGGATGCACCCTTGCCTCACTCCTGTATTATCCCTCTCACGCACGAAAAGTTTAATAAGTTTTTCCATCCACTGCGACATCCGTCTTATGCTCCCTAAGGGGCCCCGCGAAATGGCCTGAATGTGCGGTGAATTATTTTTTTGTTATCAATTTCACCAACGTGTATTCTCTTTTCCTGGCATTATTATATATCATTGGTTTTGCAAGAGATTATTCTGCCTTATGAAAGAAAAAAATAACGAAATGCAAATAAATAGCGGAATTTACCGACTCCGAAAAAATATTGAGTAAAGAGAAATAAGAAATACTTACGTTCACCACTTCGTAGCTCGAAACTTCCTGAGTCAACTTTTTATGGTTTATATGCCAATAAAAGTGGATTTTTATGAGGATTCCAACGCTACCATTATAATTCTCATATGGCCAGTATGGCCAGCTCGGGACACGTTTTAAAGGGACAACAATCCGCGCTCACAGGCTGCCTGCTGAGTGGAAACTGAGACACAAGCCCTTATCATTTCACATCCACTCTCACGAGAGAGTTGACAATTAGTTTATTTTATAGGTCTAGCTTGGATCTTTGACGCAGAAAAAGTTGACGCAATTCTGATAAATACTTTATTTTTGGGGAATTTTTAACTGTTTTTTGACGCAATTCTCGTCAAAAGCTCAGATTGTAGACGGGCCCGTTTTGACGCGATCGCGTCACCGTGCGTGAGAGGGTTAACAGGAAAGAAGCTGGATACACCTCCCCACACTTCACAGCACTCTCAGTCCCAGAATACAGACCAGTCATCAGAGATTAGGTTAGGTTAGGGGTAAATTTCTAGTGCTTGCCCATACTCTCCCCCTTCCCCCAAACAAGCTTGCGGACCTGTGGAAATGCGAGGTTTTCGGGTGGGGAGCAAACAATGCGTCGGAAACATGTATTTTTGGATATATGTAGGAGAGCCAAAATTTCCTAGATCTAGGAAAATTTACCTAACCTCCTAGCGGGGGGGGGGGGGGGGGGCCTCCATCGCCCTCGACCTCCCGGTTATCTAACCGAACCTAGCGGGGGGTTCTGCCTCCCTCGACTACCCAATAATCTAACCTAACCTAGCAATAATCACTCGCTAATCTAACCTAACCTAGCAATAATCACTCGCTAATCTAACCTTACCTAATTTAACCTAACCTTCTAACACGGGGGCTCCGCCCCCCTAGACTCCCGGTTACCTAATAAGATTTCACCTTACCTCTAAGTGGGAGAGGTGGGTGGGGGCTCGACACTCTGGACTAGACGACGACGTCTCTGGACTTGGAAGAAATCCAATACATTTTCCCTAGATCTAGGAAATTTTTACAACACCCCCAACTCAAAAACTATGTGGTTGCGATGCATATTTTGTACCCAGCCAAATATCACGCATTGCCCCCTGGTCCCCAAGCTTGTTTTATGGGAGAGGGGGAGTATGGGCAAACACTAAATATTACCCAAATGTTTTTTCATAGGGTAGGTTAGTTTGAGGGTTAGGTTAGGTTAGGTTAGTTTGAGAGTTAGGTTAGATTAGGTTAGTTTTATTGGTTTGATTAGGTTATTATTTGATGCTTTTACAAATGGAGTGTTTTTTTCCCATCAAAGCGTCTAAAAAGTGTAGTTTTAGATTATTTGTTGTGGAAATTATCCACCAACCACCCTCGTAATTAGTAGACAGTGGTAGTTTTGTTCTCCCTCCCCCTGTAATGAGGGAGGGTTGTTTGCTTCTCCGTAGGGGGAGTAGGATTGTATATATAAATATAATGGTATTGGGTAAAGTAAGGTAATTTAAGTAAATTATAAGTATTGGGATATGATAAATATACAATCCCAGTGGTATTAACCCGTTCCCCGCATGGTGACGCGATCGCGTCATAACGGGCCCGTCTGCAATCTGAGCTTTTGACGCGAATTGCGTCAAAAAAGTTAAAAATTCGCCAAAAATAAAGTATTTATCAGAATTGCGTCAACATTTTCTGCGTCAAAGATCCAACCTAGACCTATAAAATAAACTAATTGTCAACTCTCGTGTGAGTGGATGTGAAATGATAAGGGTTTGTGTGTCAGTTTCCACTCAGCAGGCAGCCTGTGAGCGTGAATTGTCGTCCCTTTAAAACGTGTCCCGAGCTGGCCATAATGGCCATATGAAAATTATAATGGTAGCATTGGAATCCTCATAAAAATCCGCTTTTATTGGCATATAAACCATAAAAAGTTGACTCGGGAAGTTTCGAGCTACGATGTGGTGAACGTAAGTATTTCTTATTTCTCTTTACTCAATATTTTTACTGAGTCGGTAAATTCCGCTATTTATTTGTATTTCTTGTTATTTTTTTCTTTCATAAGGCAGAATAATCTCTTGCAAACCCAATGATATATAATAATGCCAGGAAAAAAGAATATACGTTGGTGAAATCGATAACATAAAAAAATAATTCGCCGCACAGTCTGGCCATTTCGCGGGGCCCCTTAGGGAGCATAAGACGGATGCTGCAGGGGACGGAAAAACTTATTAAACTTTTCGTGCGTGAAAGGGTTAACCATTATGACCTTATATTATCACCTTAATTTGAAACGACTGGTCATTAGCCACCGTTATAATATTTGCACCTCTGATACGTTGCCACGTAGGTATGGGTAGCCTACTCGGAGCGGCACCAGCCACCTGTGATTAAACTCAGTTTACTCCAGATTCCCACGAAAGCAAGTCCTTTTGCTAAGCTTCTCCGATGAAATCGAAAAGTTTGATATAAACATATATATATATATATATATATATATATAGGAAAACCCTTATAACTCGGCACTGTATAACTCGGAATTTGATATAACTCGGCATGGCAAAGACAAGTTTTTTTTTTTTTTTTTTTTTTTCCCCCACCTATGTCTATAGCGCGTGTAGGCAGTGAGCTCCAGGGGTGGGATGGTAGGCCCTGAAGGCTCACTCAAGGGCTGTGATGGTTGGCCCTCGCCCGTGGTGGTGCAGGCAGGATTCTTATAGTGACGCCTGTGATTAGAGGCTCATGCCGCCTGTGTCCTCCCATGCACTCGCATCGAGGTGGAGTTAATGGACAGGGCATAGTGTTGCAGTAATTATGTGTTAAAGGTGATGTAAAATTAAGTTGTACAGGTACATACTGTATACAATACAGTACAGAGCTGTGATTATAAAGTGATTAAGTGATACCAGTGTTAAAAATGCGACTGAGTCCCCCTAACTTTCTTCTACATGTTACAAAAATGCTCCCCTCCCCTTTGGATTACATGCCTCCCTGCAAACCCGTTTCATTGTTAATGTATTTTTTTATGCTTTTACAGTAGGTTTATTTTTTATTTATTTTTATTTTACCCATATCGAGGAGAACATTGCATAACTGGGCACATTGAAAAACTGGGCAAGGGCCAGAGCCCCTATCGTGCCGATTTTATAAGGCTTTTACTGTATATATATATATACAGTTACTAAGGACGTGTTTTAGCAACATTGCGAATATCCCGCCGCGTCAAGCTGTTGGTTTGATAACCGGCCCTGACGCCAGAATCCAAAACTCACTCAGCTGTTCACCTTCAGCTCTGATCACGCGCGCCACTCGAGTGCCATGTTCGTGCAGTATTGATCAGTTCTTCACCCAAACCAAACCCTCCTATCCAACTGATAATACTCTGAGTTAGCTTTACCCGGGGTAGGCGTCAGGAAAGGGATGGTTTGGTTTTTTTAAGGTAAGAATTCAAGTTAAATATATGTTTGTGACATAAAATTTCCACATGGTGCCCCAAGTAAGGAATATTGACAGTACATGCTATTCGGAGTGGTCGTTGTGAGGCATATTCATGAGCCCATCAAAACAGGTGGTTAATAAGCGGGGTGATGTGTACTGGGGCGTAAAGGAAGACAACAGCCTCGACCCAAAGCCGCGTCATCACCATACGCCAGTTAGGAGATAACACCAGTGGTTACGTAGTTAGTTGTAATAATAAAGTGGTGGTTGTCAATAAGCCTGGTTTGCGTCATGGTAAAACCGAAGCCATGGCAGTTCCCCCCTTAATAGTCCAGGTCAAAATAGAATGACCCCACCACAATTGCAATAGAAACGAATTTTAAAATTTTTCTGAAACCTTGATGCCTACTGAATATCTGCCCAGATTATACTTAAATATTTTGAGTGGAACATGTTTTTCAGGTCATTTGCGTTTTGGTTACTTTTTGGGACTACCGCAATAATTGGAAATTAAATTACGACAATATCACTTTTAAATAATACAAACAAAAAAACTTTAATTATTTATTTAACCAGTTGTGGCCTGGTTATGGCAATGACAACTGTCACATGCAATAATGAACAAAATATTTTTCCTATAATTTTTTTTGCACATAAAAAATATGGGATTTAAATTTATATTTAAAAATGTGACGCTTATCATTTAAAACCCATTATTACTGATCCCCCCTTAGCTGTGAAATGCAGAAATAAAACTTGATTTATATATAGCCCCTCACCAAAAATGTATTGCTAGTCTTCTTCAGGAAACTGACATTACCCGAAAAGGTGATCCCGGGGAAATTAAAATTTGACTGATGAGTCTGGGAATTTCGTGAAAAAAATATTCTTTGAGCTGATAAAGTTCGTAATTTCTAGTACTTAATTAGTTAATGTGAGTCAAGAAAAATAGTTAGATAGGTAGGCATATACATATATAGATAATTACAATTAAAAACACAAGGTCTTATATTATAGGGGAATGTTGGGATACACTACCAAAACTTGTGTACACAATGACTTAGGTCCGTTCACAATATTTAAAAACGTCACTTCATCTCTTCCATGGTCACCATCATCAGCAGCATCGAAAACGTCTACTGATTGGTCTGCATTTGAACAACTACCTCTGCACGTCCACATGCGAATGTGCAAGGCAGCCCAATTTTCCGACAACCACAACGTTTACCACTGCAGCCACCCTTGCATGAACATCTAACAAGCTTTAGAGATACTCTGGTGCTGCAGCGGGTCAGAATGCACAGGATCATCCTGGTGTCCATGTACTCCATCCCCATTAAAGTGGATTGAGTTTGTGTCCTTTCCACTCATGAACCTGATGGAATACCCGTAGGCCCTGTGATATTTGGAAGCTGAGCTCGTTGGCGGAAGTACCCGTGGTGCAATGCTGTTCTGTTTGTTGTCACCTTAGCATGAAATTTTACTACTCCCCAATTCTTTTAAAATTTGTCTGAGGGTTTCCCTCCGTACACACAAACCATTGCTCTGTCTCCTGCAGCAATGATCTCATCCTGTGTTGAGTATTCATTGCCGAAAATTGGGGCCGCTTCCCGGAACATATCATTGTCCTTTGCCCAGTTTGAGTTCCATTCCCTTTGCCGATCCCAAAGACCCTTGATGTCGTGTCGCATCCCATTTATGCATGGATGAAGAGAATGTTTTCACACACAGTCTCACCCAGAGCCTCTCTGACTTTGCCTGCCCAAGAAATTGTTTTGGATTCATGACCCCTTTTCGGCTCCGCATTTAATAAGCTGTGCCACTATTCTTGCTGAAATAATAGCACAGTAGAAATAAACAAGTCAGGGGTCTTCGCCAACAAGACAGTGTTGGATTTGAAGAACTACGAACTGCAGTTGTTGCTATAGTGGTCCGCATCTCCACTCGCATGAAGCACTTCACAATGAGATTCTTCCAGTTTCTTACCAAGGATGTCTATGAATTGTTGCTTGTTATTCTTGTTCCGAAGAAACTCTTCCTTCTTGACAGTAAGCGTCATGTTTCAGAAAAAGATACCTTCACTGATGGTCGCTCACCCCTTTTCTGATGACCACAGTCTTTCGTTGAGGGACCTTGACGATAGCCATAAAACACGACGATAGCAGTCCCGTAGTGCCTACTAACATATTTCCAGGTAGCGGTCAAGAATTTATTGTACTTTTTCACCTGACTGCCACGGTATGCGCTGCAATAGGCACCGCCATCTAGTACGTATTGTATATCGGATGGTTTGTATAGTATCGGCCAGGTCCAAGGATTTGATTGCTGAGGCTAACGCTGGCTTATTGGCGGAGAGCAAGGCATATTTAGTCTCGAACAAAGAAGGAGGATATCGCATAACTCACAAACGAGTGCTTTGGATAAGTCCCCTAATTCGTGCCAAAGCGATCACAAGTCTCTGGAAGAGTACTGAGGGTTTGATATTGATGTCTCCGTCTGGTGTCGTCATTGCAGTCTCTGAGTCCATAGTTAGGGCTTGACTGTTCTTCTTGATGAGGTATTCAAGCACACGTTTTTTCCACTCATCTGCCCCAAGACCCTTTCTCCCAGGGTTTTCGCGTCATAAACATTGACCGCTTTTTTTGGCAACTATACCAGTGAAAATGTTGTGAAGAGTATCGTTTTTCCTTGAAAGGGATCCCTCTCATGAAAAACGCAAGCATTTTCTGGGTATCAGCTACATCATTCTTCTGTCTAACTTTGATAGATCCTTGTGTTGTTCACTTGTCACATACATCACTTCAGTGAGGTGTTGGAGGGCGTTGTTTCACCTCTGCACAGACAGGGCTAGCCATGACCAGACTGAGCGCTGTGTCTCGTCATCCCTCTTCCACTGGCCCACCCACCTGATGTCTTCGGGCCCTCCTCATAAGTACTTGCTCGATGACTAAATCGGTAACCAGACCAGCCCAGTATCTGTCGCTCCGTCGGACACTTGGAATCCTTGGAGAAATTTTTTGATGTACTTCTGGAGGGTCCTTCGGAAACTCTGTCATAAGTTGCAGATATATGTGAAGGCACTTTGTGTAGTGCCTGTGTCCCGGAAGCTGCAAGATATGGCAGCATGGCGCGCAGGACATGCAAGTGAAGCATCCAATCCCCTGTTTCTTTCAGAATTTCAGAATAAACGGATAATGTCCACCTTTTTCCATGTATTGTAACCACAGTCTCGCTGTCCGTTGACCCTTCATTGCTCAATCACATGCTTGATTTTGTCTCCAATGACCTCCATCACCTTCGACGACTCGATGTCTGACACTGCTTGGTTCACCGACATCAACCCGGCAAAAACGTCACCTCTCATTGAGCTCTGTTTGGAAGTGTAGGCTCACTGTCTCCATCACTTGGTAGGTTCATCTGAAATACCTTGGAAACAGTTTTGCATTGAGTGCGGCGTCAACGGTAGATGTCCACGTATAGCTCTAGACACGGCTTTGCCACTCATCATGTGGGTTGTAGTGTTGCTAGCAATGCAACTTCCAGAAGCTCTTTTATCCTGTACCAGACATCAGTGGCCAATACACCCAAAAAACTCATGATTGTATGGAATCCTCCTAGTCTTAGAACAATCGAGTGAAGTTTTTCTGTCCCTGGCTCGCTCTTGACTATGGTGAGAGCTTTCCAAACCAAAATGGCTGATCAAATGTCAGTATCGGGGTTACACCATATCTCTGCGCATGTTCACAAACGAAATGCAGTGTGGAGTTGATGCAGTCCAAGTCACTTGGGCTGAGATCAATCATGGCAGAAAAATTTTTGATGCCTCCCCCCGGATGTTTCCTCCCTTGTGTACCATCTGCATCTTCCAGTCCAAGAGGGTCGAGGTATCGAAATGTGAGCGAAACCTTCCGAGGAGATCAACATTTGAGCTGATTTGTCGCAGGTCAGTAGACTCCGGAAGCTTCTCGTAGATAAGTGACTGCAGTCCTCCACATGCTGATGTGAATGGACGTATATTGATTCGCCCCACTTGTGCGATATCCTCTGCTGAGACAGCTCTACGGGCAATCTGAAGTGTCCGGACTGCTTTTGGTGTCACACACGCATATGCCCATGCCATGGAATTTTTTTCTCCCATTTAATGTGCAGATGTCATGGTCACATTGTCCGCCACATATTGAATGAAATGTCCAGGGGTTAACCAGGATATCTGTTCCACTCGTGACTGCTGCGCTGCGCTCATACGTTTGCACCTCCGTGTATGAACAAGTATACCCATGTGCAAAGAGCGTGTCTATGAGAAATCGAGAACCGAATGGTAGTGCATTTGGATACCAAGACCCAGCAACAGTGGAGCTTGAAGGATCCTAGGCCTCGTGGCTTGCATGAAACGCCTGTCCGAGTGAGCAGATTTTTAAGTCTTTTCCTTTCCCACAAAGAGCATTTCCAGCAGAGCTTTAGTGACTCTGGTAGAACTTGGTTGCAGCATTGACAGTGGACATGTCGATAGTAGTCGGGTAAATGTTCCTAATTTGAGATACCTGTTTTTTTGTCACTTTTAATGAGATCACGGCTGTCTTGATCAGGCGCAACTTTTCTGCTTCAGGATCACTTTCCTTTTGTTGACGATAGAGGCCTGAAGAATCGACGATGCCACACCCCTAAAAGTCACAACATTTGGTTTTCCATTCATGTCTGCAATTATGATCTTATCACAAATTGATTGAGAAGGTTATCCTTCATGTAGAAAAACCATATGCATACACCAGTGTCTACTAGGAAGTCCTCCATTTTCCCCCAAATTTAAAACACTAAATTTTGGTTAGTTCCTCATCATTTCCTTCTAGGTACTTTGCCACCTTCAGGAACGCTTCATGTCTGATTTGGTCCTTAGGTCGACCCAACTTCTGCTTTTTGGATGAGACGCCTCTTTTCCCTTGGAATTTGGTGGTAACTGTTTCTTTGTACGAAAGTTAGTACTGCACACGTTATGGTATACCGCATCTGCTGCGTGTAGATCGCCACAACTGCAATTCTGCTCCTCACTGTATCTGACCAATTGTCTAATCGTTTTCACAGGCAGTCGCACATGATTTTGGAAGTCGAATGTCTTAACATGGATCAACATATGATCCTTTTTCCTCCCCTGGTACTTGTCAGGATTACCACAGAAAAGACACTGAGTTCGGTAGTCAACGCTGATCCAAAGAACGAAGGCACCTCCCTTTGTCTGCAAACAGACGAAACATGTTTTCGCTTCAGAGAAGTTTCAATGTCTCTCACATTACAGAAAACCCTCCGGCAATCTGTATGAACTGCCTGTCCTGGATGGACTTGGACTTCTTCACCACGCTCACTTCCCGCTTCTTTTTATCCTCGTACAACCTTTATCCGTCAGTGTACTGGTTGGATCACAGGAAGGGGTTTCTTACAGAAGACGCAGTCACCCATGTTGCTGAAAAGAGAGGAACTTAGGAAATTTCATTTGTTCCCTCTGTTTTCCGACTATAAAAGTACATGTTCATATACATGTTCATACAAAATACAAAATACAAGTATACTCTCCAAATTTTTTAAGTTAATCGGGTAAGTGGTTAACGGCCCAATTGGTACTAATGAAATTTAAAAAAAAATTGAAATGTTAAAAAAAAAATTTTGTTGAAAATTTAATGTTAAAAATGTTACAGAAATTTTTTTTTTTGTTAAAACTTTAAATAAAATAAAACCTTAAACATCCTACTTAAAAATAATTTCTCCTTACATTCACAATGACCGCAGCGTTGAACTGTCCTCTGCACCCGATCCATTTCTCACTGCAAGCGTCACTCCACCTCTCGTTCACGGCTCTCGTTCAAACCCGAAAAAATAATTGATCCACTCATTAAATTGAGTATATTTCATATATTTGTTCTGGGGATCAACAGTTTCATAAAAATATTGTTTTGTTTCTATTGCAATTTGTGGTGGGGTTAGGGTAAAACGCGCTAAATTGATTGGACTATAAGATATAATACTTCATTAATAATCACAAACCTCGTAATCACTTGCATATAATATTTTTTTTTGACTTAAATATCAACTAAAACGTGGCGGAAGTAGCAAAAAGTTCATTATCAGCTAAAATTTGGGGGCATTACCGATATATAAAAAGTGTGATGACACAGCTAGAGCTGCTTTCCCATTATTATACTAGTTTAAAGATAAGTCTGCCATTGTTAAAGAAGCAATGGGTAAATATTAAGAGGCTTACTTAGTTTAAAGTTCATTAAGAGAAGCTGGGGATAAAGAAAAAATTCACCAATGTGTGACCAAATATGACACGAGTGTCAAGAATATCTTGATAAGATACTTGAATATGAGTGAATATAATTACGGAGTGGGGCTCAAAACCCACAGCTGAAGCCTCTTACCCCAAATTAAACTACCAGACTTGTCAGTACCTCAGTATCAAAGGTAAATTGGTTCTCCTGGGATAATTCAATTTACTGATGATGGAACAGACTTAACAGAGGTGCATAAATTAACTTATTTGTTGGGTTTAGTTGAGAGGTCCTGCATATTTACTGGTAAAGGAGTTAACAGTTGAAAAGCCATTTAAAAATGGGGGTTCTCAAGATTCTCAGGATATTTTGAAAATAAAAATTTATTAAGAATCTTTTTTCAGGTTTATGGATCTATCAAGTCCTTCTCATAATTTAGAGGAATTAGAAGATTTCAGAGTAACTTTGAATTTCACCCCTTAGAGCAATTGAAGCTCTAAACCCTTTGATTGAGTCAGACTGAATGGTCAGTATTATGATATTGGTAAAACAACAACCAGAGGTATAATTTGTAACTTCTTCATGGTCAAACCATAGAAGAGGGGTTATTGCGAAGTGCAAACTTTGCAGAGTATTGAGCAAGAGACCCTGCCCGGAGAGAGATTACTAACCTAAGAGTAATTAGCTATATCAGCCACCCTTAGAGTTAAAGATCCGTCGTTAGTGGGTATTTATTCCGTGCCTGTTAAAGTTACGGAAATCAAACAGCCTGTAGTTAAGATTCAAACACTCATCCTACCAGTAACCCCAAAGGCCTACTAAAATAAAAGATACAATCCCTTAAAATAATCGTCCCCGACATTTCATCATTCCTGATTTAATGCAGTCAAATATAGCAATTATCGAGTATATCAAAAATATCTTGTCACTTTTTGCATCCAATCACCCTTTTAAATGATCCGCATTCAAAATCTGTAAATTTCCCGAGCTCTCAAAACACAACTGACGACCAGCAGACGATGAACCACGGCTCGGTGACGTCAGGCAGGAAGCCTCCCAGCCCGGCCCTGATACAATACACGTAAACTCAGAAAAAAATATAGTACTTGAAGAATTTTGGGTGTTTCAGATATATTTGTTTTGCGATATGGCATATACTTGCATCTTTTATGGATACAGCAAGAAAGCTGTGCCTTTCCAGAGAGCTTAGCACTCATTTCCGACCTATTTGGCCATGATATATGTGTGCAGCGCTGGGGAGTGGCGGGCGAGAGGCGCGAGGTGTGAAGCAGATTGTCTTGCTGCGCACCTCTCGCCCGCCACTCCCCGGCGCTGCACACATATATCATGGCCAAATAGGTCGAAAATGGGTGCTAAGCTCTCTGGAAAGGCACAGCTTTCTTGCTGTTTCCATAAAGGATGCAAGTATATGCCATATCGCAAAAAAAAAATATCAAAAACACCCAAAATTCTTCATGACTATATATTTTTTCTGAGTTTACGTGTATTTGTATGGCTGGGAGGCTGCCTGCCGTGACGTCACCAGCAAGTTTCTCGCCTCGGCTGGAATGGGGCTGTTGTTTTTCCCGCGCTTTTTACAACAGTCATGTTTGTAGGGAAATACGGCGTGGAAATTAATTATTTTTTGTGGATTAAGCATTTTGAATGAACATTCAACTTAATTATGCAAAGAAAAAATGGGTCTGGACGATTACCTTAATGGTGTTGATAACCTTCAGCTGATAGACATTTGTAGGCTTTCCAACACTCAGATATGATAGTTGTTCCAGGCTCAATCGTTGCCTTTATGATGCATAGAAGAGTTTTGCTGTGAACGTCAAGTTCACTACTGATGTTAACACATATGAGAAACATTCGTCAAAATGCATTTACGAATATCAGTATGGTTTCTATGTCCAGATGAATGTTATCAAAGAAAGTATTCCTGTAAATGGCCTGGCTCCATGTGCATTTTTTTATTTTTATTTATTTTTGTGCCGAGGTGCAGGAATTGGTCTTTGACATGTGAAGACGGGGCTGTATTGTACATGAGAAATGATGAGGGAGCCAGAGAGGAGGCCTTGCCATGTGTGATGTGAGTGAGGCAGGAAGCAGGGTGTGGGCTCCTCAGGCAGGAGCAGAGTGTCAAGGCAGCGTGTGGCTCTCTGTGTCCTGACTGTTACCATTGTTGCAGGTGCTGAGGTCACAGTCCAAGCCGGCTGCTCCGCCCCGCACTGACCCGGCTTGCTCCGGCATCCCTGAGGGTTCCCGCCGGACCGGCCTTCGCGTGTGCTGGAGAAAGTATTGCTGCAGTGAAGGCTGTGGGGCCGGGCAGCAGCATGAGTGGCCGGGAGCAGCAAGATCAGTCTGCCTCAGGTGTGGGGAGGCACAGGTGTGATGGCAAGATCACTGGAGGCAGCGCTCAGGCCACAAGGCAGACGGGACTGAGTCCCTGCCTGCAGGGTCAGCATGCACAGGTGAAGAATGCATGC
>JACEEZ010017466.1:60000-74328 GCA_016584305.1 Chionoecetes opilio | reverse complement strand
TTTAAATCAGGTAATTGAATTTCGGAATGACGCGTGAGGAAATTTCCCGTTAGCATGATATATGTGTTATTATCTCCCCTATTAATGTAATTTCTCGCGTTACACAAGCAAAGAAAACATGTTAAATAAAACCCACACAAGAAATATCTCCAGATCAGCCCACAGTACCCTCGTATTGCCTCGTGTATTCCTTTATTTACATGGCGCTTCCTTCTCCTCGTCCATTCCCTGTGTTAGCCTCATGCGTGCCACATAACGGGTAACATATACTACTTACTTGTTGTGTAAGAGTGGATAAGTCGCCGAGCGGGGAGAACTATAAACGGTTTATCAAACACAAGGTGGTGTCATAGTTATTACTAAAAATTACAGAACATGTATCGGCCTTGTATCAGCACGATGTAATAAATGTTCTAATGGTCTTGTCAGTGCACAAAAGGTATTACCACATCAAAATGTTCAAGTATCACACACACGACCACACACGACCTGTCTATATCTTTCTCTGGCGTCTTGGCGTCAGCTCCTCCACAAGCAGGGCGAGGCCAGAGTATGTCCGCCCTGGGTATCAGGTATCAAGGTGTGGCCCTCTCCAGGAGGTAGTGCCCTCTAGCGGTAAGTTGCAGACGATGTGGCACGGGCGTCATGGGCGTGACACGTCATAACAATACTCTTAAAATACGGACATGATTATCAGAAAAGGTGCATGCATGATATATACATGTAGGGCCAAATATATGTGCCTATAAGCCAACATCGCTCGGTCACCTACCTGGCGCGTCTTTGCGCCGTCCTAGAGACATGTACGTAACCATGTTACAATTATGTATATACCTGATTTTGTCGGATATTGCCCTTCAGGAGAACATACAAAGATGGGGCCTTCCTAACAACAAGGCAAAGTGGAATTACTATGATGATGATGATTATGATTGGCATAATCATGGAAGGAAAATGAACAGCTGGGTTAAGGTAGACAGGTAAAGAATCCTGTACGGCTGTTTCAAATTCTGAGAAATTAGATAGTGCAGGTTCATAAATGGTATTAGTGACATACTTAATGCTTGAGAATTTTTTATACTTCAAGCTGTCAATAGGGAGAAGTCGAGCAGTGAAATTAGCTACAAATCCTTCGTGCATTTTTTCAGAAAAGGTATTCAAATATTCAGAGCGCAAATAGCAAGCCATAAGAATTGCAAAATGACTAAAAACTTTCTGATACACTGCACCTGCAGGACATACTACTGACACATATAATGTTTGTGTAAAGAAGAAATAGTGATGTCCAAAGAAACTTGTTTGAATGGTCGTGCAATCAAGTGGGTGTAAGGACATAATGATAAGGCCTGAAAAGCATTAGCCTGAGTTAGCACCACTTCATAAATACCCTCACCGGTTACAAGTAAGAAGGCAAAGAGAGATGCAGGGTATAAATACAGGGTCAAATATTCTGTACGGGCCTATCCAAATCAGACATGCTTCCAGTAACATACTGGTTATATTTATTATTAATCAACACCACAGCACTTGTTTGATTCAGTATCATAACAGATTCGTTTACTGAAAAAGGAAATTTAAAAAAACATTTCCATTAAGAACTATTTCCTTTATTTAATTATTTATTATTAATATTACTGTTTAATTAGTGAACCTTAAACACATGTTCTGATGGAAAAAAAACATGTTTAATAACGGCGTCTGACGTTAGCACTGATTCAAGGAGAGGGTAATAGACAATAGTGTTGAATACCATTTAAATAAAACAATGGTGTCAACTTGCAATTCTACTTCGCTATTTCCTAGGCATGCATAAAATCAATAACAGGACAGAGTGAAGCAGTTCCTCTTCCACGCGCTGCGTCAACCATATTTGTTAGTATTTGATTGTTAGTTCTTACAAGAAAATTAACCGTATTAGTCAGAGCAGGGAGTGCTTGTTCTAACACAGTAAAAGCTCTATTAAAGCTCTGCTTGTTTATGCTATTTAAATGGATGAGTTTATCAGTAAAGGAATTTAAGGAGGTTTAGTTGAAAGTACCTTCACTAAAGTTCTTCGAGAACTCCTGCTTTTTAATCATATACCAAATAGAAAGCACGAAAACTGTCCAAGAAAAGAAAGGGAAAAGACAAACAATCAATAACGGGGGCGTAAATTATAAGCATGAGTTCGTTGGTTGGTCAGGAGGATTAGATTTTTAGTTTCAAGCCGCGTAGCATCGCTAAGTTTAACATTTTCTACTAAGCATAAATCAGACTTGGCACATTTGTCCGTTTAAGTCGATCACTGTGAATGACTTCTAATGTATTTAACCACGGATCCAAAATATCAAACTTATTTCCGTGGAGTTGCTTAACTACCAGGCGCTGACCCACAAATTTAGGAGCTAATTTAGAGTTCCGTTTCGGGACTCGAATCATGCCAGAGTTACCAACCCGGATTTTAACGGGTGAAGAGCGCCGGTGTTGTTGCGAGCACATAGCAGTCTTGGAAGCCTCCAATTTATCTCCGACATCGGAAAATAAGTCCGAGAAAACTTTAAGTTGACATTTAGCATAATCATCAACATTGTACACAGGTTTTTGAGGGCTACTAAGCAAGTCATATTGGAGTCTTTTCTCCATACAAAAATAATAAAATAAGGAGTTTGACCTGTCGACTCACAAATATTGCAATTAACGCAAGCAGCAACATGGGGGTAACCAATCTTCCCAACTATCAAGCAAACCACCAATAACTGGGCGCAAAGCTTCCATGACTTTCCTGTTCGCACGCTCAACTAAACCGTTACTGGCAGGGTGATAAGTTACCGTGAATGTTTGTTTGATGTTGAACTGCCCACAAATTTCATTAAGAAGCGCATTTTAAAATTCCGCGCCATTGTCACTCATTAAAACTCGGGGAGTTGAGTATGGACAAAATAAGTTGGCGATCAATGCGTGTGCAATCGCTTTGGCAGTTTTATCCTTCACAGGGGCCAAAACCACATACCTTGAGAAGTGATCAACACATACTAACAGGCATTTAGAACCTTGACGACTAGAAGGAAGCTGTAATAGATCAATAGCAACAATGTCACAGGGACGCTCAGGAGTTGGATATTCCAAAATTTGGGGCTCGCTTTGGCACCGTACCCTTACACAGCACATTTCACGCACTTAGCTACATATGCGTTAATATCTAACCGCATTTTAGACCAAAAAAAAAACTAGTGCGGGCCGCAGAAAGAGTACGCTCCTTTCCGGGTGACCGGCTATTACAGCATCATGAAACTAGTTGCGTACCACAGGGACAAATGACTCAGGTACCACAAAATTGGTTCACCGGGGTCCATTTATTTGGCCAAAATCTACAAAGGATTGATCTGTTAAAAAGAAAAATTGTGAAAAGGAATGGGCATTTTAGGTAATGTTGACTGGTCACCCGATTCCAGAGCATATATCACTTTACTCTCCACACGCCATGTGGACGTTGGGTAAACGGCTAGTTCATGTAGTAAAAAAAATTGAACTACAAGGGGACGTGTCCCTCACCAGTCCCAACATGTACATTTCTGAAAAGCGCATCAGCCACAACATTGGCTCGACCTGGCAAGTACTTAAAAATTGGATTAAATTCCTTGTACCCGTCAAAAACCAACGCGTGAGTCTTCCTGAAAGGTTTTTCCCTTTAAAAAGTTCAGTGACAGCTGCGTGATCAGTATATACGGTTATATCATAACCTAGGATATAATCTCTAAAAATTTCAGAGCCCCGACAACTGCGAGTGATTCCAGGTGAGTTACTGAGTTTAAATTTGACTCTAGCCGGAAGTAAAGTTCTACTCACGAACGCAACAGCGCGATTTTTTCCGCGTGCGTCCGTCTGAATCAATACAGCACCCAGCCCTAATGCAGAGGCATCCCTGTAAAGACACAAGGAACCTTATAGTCTGGGAATGCCAAGACAGGGCCGTAGTTAGGAATCTTTTTGATTTTGAAAAGTTTTCATGTACAGCGTTCCAATTTTAGTGTACGTCCTTTTTTAATAGGTTTGTTAAAGGCGAAGAAAATCGCTGCAAAATTGGATATAAAAGAGCTAAGTAACCACACAAACCAATTGAAAGAACGAACATTGTCTACATCTGAGGTCGCGGGAAATTTGTAACAGCACAGCAGTTATTTTAGTGACATTGTATGAAGTCCATCACCATCTACCACATGGCCTGAAAAGGTGACTTTAAAACTTAAGAAATTCACATTTAGTCAGTTTAGCCATGAGTCTAAAAAGTCATTTTTCAACTTCAGAAGTATTGCTTCTAAATTGGCAAAATGAGACTCCGAGTCTTTGCTGAAAATTATAAGATCATCAAGGTAACCCATAGACATTTTGCCTAGCATATCTGAAAATAAATGATTAATTCATTATTTGAAAAGTAATAGGGGCTGACTTTAAACCAAATGGCATTCTGACCACACACGACCTGTCTAAATCTTTCTCTGGCGTCTTGGCGTCAGGCCCCTCCACGGGCAGGGCGAGGCCAGAAGGTGCCCGCCCGGGATCAGTATCAAGGTGTGGCTCTCTCCAGAAGGTGGTGCCCTCTAGTGTATGTTGTAGACGATGTGGTACGGGCGCCGTGGGCCCGTGACACGTCATACCCAATACTCTTAAAATACGGAACATGATTTGAAGAAAAGGTGCATGCATGAGATATAAATGTAGGGACAAACATATGTGCCAAATAAGCCAACACCTGCAACGGCAACAGTTGCTTCCCCTTGGAAATGCGGGGGCCTGAATTTAAAGGGCGGGGCTGGCGAAGGGCGATATGTGATGCACATTAAAGGCATGAAGGTTAGAAGGGGATGGTACAGAGTGAGATGAGAGAGAGAGAGAGAGAGAGGAGAGAGAGAGAGAGAGAGAGAGAGAGAAAAGGAGAGAGAGAGATGAGAGAGAGAGAAGAGGGAGAGAGAGAGAGAGAGGAGAGAGAGAGAGAGAGAGAGATAGAGAGAGAGAGAGAGAGAGAGAGAGGGGAGAGAGAGAGAGAGAGAGAGAGAGAGGAGGAGATAAGAGAGAGAGAGGAGAGAGAGAGGAGAGAGAGAGAGAGAGAGAAGAGAGAGAGAGGAGAGGAGGAGAGAGAGAGGAGAGAGAGAGAGAGAGAGAGGATAGAGAGAGAGAGAGAGAGATGAGGGGATGAGGGAATAGACTTAATAATACAAAAAATAGACTGAAGAAAAGGGGACAGCCCGACACGTAGACAGATCGATAGACAAAAGTTGACACACACTCCTTAAGCTTCTTTAACAAAGAGATATTGTTGCTTATACACAGGGATGTCAAAAAAGAAAATAAAAAACCCTCTGAAAAAAAATAATAGAGCGACCAACTCATCCGAGCGCAGCGAAAGGGTGACGAGCGTAGCGAGGGAACCTCCCAGCCGGGGGTTTTGGGGGCGCTGTAAAACCCCCCAAGATTTTTTTTAAATTCATGCTCTGAGAGAGCTTTTGAGAGGGCCTTGGTTATAATATCTATAATAATTTCTGGTCTCAATTTTGTCTGTTTTTGTGTAAAATGAATAATAATATATATATATATATATATATATATATATATATATATATATATATATATATATAGATATATATATATGATATATATATATATATATATATATTTTAGATAATATATATATAAAATATATATTAAATATATATTAATAATATATAATAGGTATATCATGCAACTTAAATTGGAAAGTTATAATTATTAACCATTTGACATGGATAAAATGAAATATTTAAAAACTGTTTTCCTTGGAAAAGTAATAAATAAAAAAAATATTGCATATATTAGTTAACTTTTATCAATTTTTTGGCGCTATATAATGTATTAAACAATAACAATAAACAAAAATTCTTGCATAATGACATGCAAACATGAATCTGCTTTATGAAACTGAATCAATGCCAATTTACAAAACTGTATTTAAATCCTATTTGAACCATCAAAGATCCTACCTACCTGCCAGTAACACATGCACACAGTACACCTAATTGCCTGTTGATAACAAATTGTATAAAACAAACATACAAATCACATACCTTTGTCAAATATCCATGTCATCTTGTACACTCGTATAAAACAATAAGACAGTTGCAGATACGTAAAGCCTTATAACTCGGCACTGTATAATGGGAATTTTGATATCTGGGCATGGCAAAGACAAGGTGGTTTTTTTTTTTTTTTTTTTTTTTTTTCCCGTTTTTTTTTGGGTTTTTTTTTTACACACCTATGCCTTTTAAGCGCGTGTGGAAATGAGTACAGGGCGGAGGTTGGGGCCCCTGCCCGTGGTGGGCAATCAGGATTGTTTTTGGGGCCCCCAGGGCCCCGGAAACAAAGGTTGGGGGTTGGGGTCAGCTTTTTGGGGGGTTTTTCTAATTGCAAAAATTTAAAACCTTTTTTATTTTGGGCCTGGGCAAGGGAAACTTAATCCCCTGACTGACGGATAAAGGATGCGGGGCAAAATTTTTTGGTTTTGAAAGAAAATGTTTTTTAAATACTGCAAAAGTTTCAAGGGAGGGCCCTGGGTGACCCGGGTCCCCCCCCCCCCCCCCCCTGGAGCCCTGGATTAATCTGCCGCCCCTTTTCCCCCCATGACTCACAGTCAAGTAATTTGGACACAGGGGGTGTTCGGGATGAGGTGCAAAAATTTATGGATTTATGGGTCACCTCACGGGGATCCCGGCTCGGTTTTTGGAACCCCTCGGTAGCTAACCCCCCTGCTACCCCTCCGTAAATGCTTGGGGTTTTTATCAGATTATGCCCCAAAAACCTTTGGTGAACAGTAAAAGAAAGTCGCAAAAAATAAGTTTGGCATTTGATGTTATTGCATTCTTCCAAGCAATCCCGTCGATAAAGACGTTTTTTTTTTTTTTTTTTTTTTTTTTTTTTTTTTTTAAATTGCTTTTTTTTTTTTTTTTTTTTTTTTTTTTTTTTTTTTTTTTTTTTTTTTTTTTTTGTCGGAATTAAAAAAAAAGGAGGTTTTCTGCTTCAAAAAACAAAACAAGTTTTAGGACCGAAATAAAATAAATGCAAAACATTAAAAACAATATCAAAAATTTTAATAACACACATTTCGCAAGTTTTTTGGGATTGGGGGTTTTGGGTAACCCCAAGATGGTGCTTGGACAAAAACAAAAACAGGGCTACCCTAGCGCGGAAACCCGACCTTTTTTATTTTTGCCCCTTTTTTTTTACGTGTTTGGGATTAACATACGTATGTAATAAAAGTGTCAGCTCCATCACGCAAGGGTTTTCCCCAGCAGGAAGGGAAATGAAATTGAAGAGCCTGGGGCCCTGAGCCTGCGGGAAAGGGGTTAAAAAGTGCTGGCAAAGGATGGATGCAGGTGCGTCATGCGTGCTATTTGTGCTGGATTTTGTATAAAATCCAGCACAGCTACCCGTTCACTGGTAAGTTAGTTTTATGTTTTTACAGTATGGATTACTTCTTTTTTTTTGTTCTTTTTTTTATACCCATATCAAAGGGGGGACTTTGCATAACCGGCACATTGAATAACTCGGAAGGGCCAGAGCCCCTATCATCCCGGGTTAAAAGGGTTTTTACGTAGTATTAACTTCCCGCTACACCCAAAAAATGTTTTGTGGTCTGGCTGGATCAGTGGCGGGGTGGGTTCGGCGGGGGTGCCAAACTAGTCCCCCCCCCAAAAATTTAAAAAACCGAATTTTACACGATTCACAGAAAGGCCCCCAGGGGCAATAAAATACTTTTGAACCGGAATCCGCGGAAAATTGACATCCGACAGTAACAAACATAACAAAAGTATATTTAATGAGAAAATGGATGATGATCAAAACCCGGGGCACCTTTTTCCCGGAAAAGGGAAATTATTATTAATAACGAAGGGCGAGAAACATTCACCCCAATAGTCAGCCCCTTTTTCCCCTCTTCACCCTTTTTCCAAATAAAAATTTTGAGATTAAAATATACAAATCAAATTTTTTGTCTTTTTCTTCCTCCTCCTCTCCCTCCTCCTGTTCCTCCTTCTCTCTCTGTGCCTTATCCACCTACGCATAAACCCCCTTTCCCCCTTTCCCACACTTTCCATAGGTTTTTTTAGATTTGTTAATTTTTGTTAATACATAGCTCCCCTTTCTTCTTTTTTTTTTTTTTTTTCTCTCCTCCTCTTCTCTCTCCTCTCTCTTTCTCCCCCTTTTCCTCATCTCTCCCCCTCTCTCTCTCCTCCCTCTTAGACAACTTTTTATTTTTTAAGGCATGAAGCGTTTCTCCTTTATTGCGTAGACAAAAATTTCCCTTTTTATATTCGTTAATTCCCTGTTTTCCATTCTCTGACCCTTTATTAATCTCTTTCCCATTCCATTCTCCATTTACCAAGTCAGTCCGTCAAATACCATCCTTTCGTTCGTCTTTTCTTCCTTCCTTCCTTCCTTCTTTACGTCTTTCCTTCATTTCTTCCTTCCTTACGTCTTCCTTCCTTCCTTGTTTGAATCCCCGTGAAGGAACAGAGCAGAATCACCAGGCATTCTGCTACTCCCTTTCAGAGCTCTCTCACGAATAAATTGAATTTCCCGTAATTTTGATTCTGCGTTTCTCCCCCGCTCCTTTTCTCTTTCCCCCTTTTCCTCTCTCTCTCCTCTTCTCTTCTCTCTTCTCTCTTTTTCTCTCTTTTCTCTTTTTCTCTTTCTTCTTGATTAACACGTTAGGCTGAATCTCCCTTTTTATTCCTCATTCTCCTCCTTAAACACTTTGTTCCACTCCTGATCTCTAGCCTCCTCCTCTTCCTATTCCTCATCCTCCTACTCCTCTATTCTTGGTTGGGATTTACAAAGCTTCATGACCTCAAACTTTTCATTTTAAGTATCATTATTTTTAAACAGGTGTGTCCCCCCATTTGTCACTTCCGAAGAAGGGGAGAGAGGGGGAAGAGAGAGAGGGGAGAGAGAGAGGAGAGAGAGAGAAAGAGGAGAGAGAAGAGAGAGAGAGAGAGAGAGGAGAGAGAGAAAGAGAGAGAGAGAGAGGGAGAGAGAGAAGAGAGAGGAAAAGGGGAAAAGAGAGAAGAGAGGAGAAAAGAGAGAAGGAGAGAGGGGAAAAGGGGGGGGGGAGAAGGAGGAGGAGAGAAAGGGAGAAAAGGAGAGAAGAAGGCGAAGGAGAGAAGAGGAGAAAAGAGAGAGGGAAGAGAGAGAGAGAGAGAGAAAAAGAGAACCCCGTGAAATTTTAAAAAAACAGGGAGCAGCAGACGCCGAGGAGAGAGAAAAAAAAAACAAAAAACAAAAAAAGAAAAGAGAAGAAAAGAAAAGAAGAAGAAGACAAAAAAGGGGGTTAAGGAAAAGCGAAAAAGAAAAGGGAGAGGGGAAGCGGGGCAAAATTTTTTCCTTATTTTAAAAACGGAAACAACAGGAAAACACACACACCCCAAACCCCCAACCCCACCACCCAAAAAGAGAATTAAGGACAAATTGCAAAAAAACGTTGGGAATTTAGTGGGTTTTTTTTGAAAAAGGAACAAAGATAATTTAGCAACAGGTAATTTACTTAATAAAAAACATATTTAACTTTCAAAGACTCAACAAAAAATTCTGGTAGCATGTTTTGGGTTGTTTGGGTTGTGGTTTTTGTGTGGGGTTTGTTGCGGGTGGGTTTTCTATTTTCTATTATTGTCCTGTGCTGTGTGTGTGTGTGTGTGTGTGTGTGTGGTTGTTGTGTCTTGTTGTGCGTGTGGGGTGGGGGTTTTGTGTGTGGTGTGTGTGGGTGGTGTGTGGGTGTGTGTGGTGTGTGTGTGTGTGTTTGTGTGTGTTTTGTGTGTTTTGGTGTGTGTGTGTGTGTGTGTGGTGTTTGTTGTTGTGGTGTGTTGTGGGGTGTGGTGTGTGGGGTGGTTTGGGGGGGTGTGTGTGTTTGTGTGTGTGTATGTGTGTGTGTGTGTGTGGGGGGTTTTTGTGGGGGTGTGTGTGGGTGTGTGTGTTTGTTGATAACTCCTCACCCCACCTTAATGTTTTCCTCCCCTCCCCAAATCTCCAAAACCCGCCAACATAATTTTGGCTTTCTTTTAAAATCTTGGTGGGGTTTTTTTTATTAGTGGCAGGTTTTTGGGGTGCTGGCGCGAGACTTGGAGGCTGAAACCACGTTATAACAAATTTTAAAAGCTCCGGTAACATCTGTCTCACCCAATTCACCTTTCACCCTCCAACCCCCAACTAAACCCGACAAATTTTCTCTAACAGATAAAAAAAAAATAATAAAGCTCTTACCTAATCACAAAGCTCAAAATGTTTCATACCAACGCCATAAAACATAAAACACAAATAAACTAACATTCAACTTGACAGCATAGCAAGAAACACAGTTAGTATCCATTATTTTCAGTAAAAAGAATTTCCCTTTCCTGTTATCTGCATCCTTCATGATAAAAACTGCGATGAATGCTAAACCCCCACTTAATATTAACCTGAAGGCCGCCCCGACAGATCCCTCGCAGGTATTCAGTCTCGTCATACCGTGAGGGAGATGAGAAGGGGAGAGACAGGTGAATAGGGGATATCAAGAGAGAGAGAGAGAGGAGAGAGAGAGAGAGAGAGAGTGAGAGAGAGAGAGAGAGAGAGAGAGAGGGGAGAGAGAGGGAGAGGGAGAGAGAAAAGAGGGGGAAAAAGAGAGAAAAGAGAGAGAGAGTGTGTTACAAAGGAGAGGGTTAAAGAGACGAAGATTAGATTATATGATGGTAGGGGTCTGCGCCCCACCCGCCCCACATTTATGCCAGGAGAGTATTGGTCAAAAGTGAGTTTTGTTTTTATTATTTTTTTACATTTGTGCCTATAGTTTGTGTAGGCAGTGACCAGGGGTCGGATGGTAGGCCTGGAGGTTCACCTGCGGGCTGTGATGGTTGGCCCTCGCCCGTGGTGGCGCGGGCAGGATTTTTTATAGTGACGGCCTGTGATTAGAGGCTCATGCCCCCCCCCGTGTCCTCCGATACTCGCGCAATCGAAGTAGAGTTAAGGGAAGCATGTGGGGTTCTTAAGCCACTGGGGCGGTAGAGAAAGATCTTAAGTGGATATTCGCCCTCATCGGGGATCGAACTGAGGTCACCGAGCACGCAACTGGGAGACGCTAACCACTCTGCTACCGCCTCCCATATATATTACAAAATTTGTTATATCTTTTTAGTCAAGGCACCACCCCCGGAAGCGCAACAAAACCGTCGAGGCAGCTAGCGCAGGACAGCGTGCATGCCTTTCCCGGAAGACGGAAGTGGGGGGTGGCGCCTCACATGCGGCGCTGCATCGCGGCGCCGCCACTGCAGCAGCTGTACCAGCAGTTTGCCGGCGTGTAGGTGAGGGTACCACCGCCGCTGAGCACCGTCACGGTGCGGAGCCTCCCGGCAGGTTACCGCCCCTGGAGCGCCTCAAGGCGTTGCTACAGGAGGCGAAGGCCATGGTGGAGGGGCCCCCGGTGGGCAGTGACGCCACGTCAGCGGCACCACGTGGTAGGCCGCGGCGGCGCCAACATCCCGGAAACTGCAGGAGTTTCCGGAAGTGGAGGTGACGGCATCGGTCAAAGGACCATATTGACTTTATATTCTAGGAATATTATATGAAATAAAACATCCGGGGTAACTGCTGTTACAAGTTGTCACCCATGGTAGCATTTATGCATGATAGACATCCCCTCAGCCATATCAGCCTGCATGACACTTCTTATTTGATTTGCGACTCTGCCATGGACCATTTGTTAAAGCATCTCTTCTCTCTCTCTCTCTCTCTCTCCTCTCTCTCTCTCTCTCTCTCTCTCTCTCTCTCTCCTCTCTCTCTCTCTCCTCTCTCTCTCTCTCTCCTCTCTCTCTCTTCTCTCTCTCTCCTCTCTCTCTCTCTCTCTCTCTCTTCATTCAGACACACACTCACACACAATAATTACAATACACGGTAAGAACCCCGTTCATCTTAACGGCCTGGCGACAGGTCACCTTAGAGTCGAAGTTCACAGAGCGTGGCAGTGTTTAAGGGTCTTAAGTAAGGCTTGATTCACCGGGCGAGCGGCGTGGACGGCAGCCCAGCCAAACACAGGCGTTGTTGCTCCTTTACTGGTCCCTCCCTCCTCGCATTACACACAGGACACTTAAAGCACCGCGAGCCGCATTTCACATGGTGGTTCACGGCATTTTTAAGACACTCTTTCTGTATGTTAGTTTGCGGAAAGCCGATTATTTAAGGGTTTCATATGTTCTTTGTTTTTGAGGAAGTGATGTTGAAGAGGAAAAATTAGTTTACGTACAGTTTAGCGTTGTCGAGCCTAAAAACCCGTTCACATCTCCACGACTTGCGTCGGCGACCGGTCACGACTTGCTGAGTCATCCAGTCGGTGCCGACTGCAGCTGATTTTTTGGGGGCCTAAGCCCCAAAATCGGCGTGGTTGGCTCGGGTTGCCGTAGTTAGGCGACTAATCGGCCACTCGTTTGCGACTGTCATCGCGGAATTATTCGAATTTAACCGCCAAAATTGGGTTGCCATCATGCGACGACATTCACCGACAGCTGCAGCACGACACCAACCACGGTTGCCGTCATGCGGCGACTGATCCCAGCCGTGCTGCGACAGACACCGGATATGGCAAGCCCCTCCACCGACCGCAGTCGGTGCGGTTAGCCGACGGTTTGCCGTAGTTAAGCCAGCATTACACAGCCGAATTTTGGTCGCCGAATGTGCACGAATATGCAAGTCATCCTGTGTCGGGGGCCAGTTCAGCACATTCTTGCATGTTCGTGGTCGTTCGGCACATTGTCGGGGTCCAGCTTGCGACTTTTGACAGTTGTCCACGACCGCCACGAAAGTTTCATGCTGCATGAAAAATTCGTGGCCGGTCGCCGAATGTGCACGAATGAACAATTGACTCTGAATTGACGCCGAAATGTCGCCGACATATCCCCGTCAATTCAGCGTCCAATTCACGGCGTTCGGGGAAGTGTCACCGAATTTTGACGGTTTGGGACCGTTAAAATTTGAATTTTGTCGGCGACGTTGTCGCCGACATGTCCCCGAATATTCGTGACTGTCGCCGAATATTCGGGGAAATGTCCCCGAAATGTCCCCAAATGTCCACGACATTCCGGGGAACGTTCGGGGAATTGACGCCGAAGTAATCACGACACGGCAACCGGCGTCGCGTCCCGTGGTTTTATGCCCCTGCCGGGGAACAGCTGATCAGCTGTCAGAAATCTTGGCACTGTCGGAGAATTGTCCCCGACGCTTCGGGGACGTACGAAGACAATTTGGAGACAATACGCCGAATATTCGGCGACAAAAAGACCGTAACAATTTCAATTTTCAAAATCGGCGACATGGACGCCGAATAGTCTGCAAAATGTCCCCGAATTGTCCCCAAAATGTCGCAACAGTGTCGTGTACAGTCGCCGAAATGTCGCCGAATTGTCGAGGACAGTAAAAATCGTTGTCATTTCGGCGACACGGTCGCCGAATTTTTCCACGACCATGGTCGGCGACCAATTCGTGGCCAAAATTCGGCTGTGTAATGCTGCCATTAGTCGATTAATCGGCGACTAGTCTGCGATTGTCGGCGATAGTCTTCCGCAGATACTGCGGAAGCAGTATAGCGCTAAAGATACTGCACTAAAGATACTGTTCTACTTATAGTGGCTAATGATGACGATACTACTACTACTACTACTACTACTACTAATATCAATAAATATCGCAAAAATTTCAGCTTTTCCTCTCTCTCTCTCTCTCTCTCTCTCTCTCTCTCTCTCTCTCTCTCTCTCTCTCTCTCTCTCTCTCTCTCTCTCTCTCTCTCTCTCTCAAGGTTTGCACGGCAGCTGGTGTTTAATGTTAGGTGTTACAAGGCCTTGATTAGTTTGCTCTCTCTCTCTCTCTCTCTCTCTCCTCTCTTCTCTCTCTCTCTCCTCTCCTCTCTCTCTTCTCTCTCTCTCTCTCCTCTCTCTCTCTCTCTCTTTCTCTCTCTCTCTCTCTCTCTCTCTCTCTCCGTCCACGTCTTTCCCACGCAAAAATAACGGAAATTTCATGATGATTAGTCGCAGCACGGCCCCGATTCGTCGCAGAACCCTTGGGCGACGAGTCCCAGGGTCAGACCAGGCACCAGGTTCGGACCCTTAGGTGACGAGTCCCAGCATGGAGCCGACTTTATCCATTAAAATGTTGAGTCGCAGACCCGCCCCGGGTGTATAGAGCATGCGCCACACAGTCGGGACCCCCCTCGCGCACCTTCACGACTCCCACGACCCGACGACGACTGTCGGGGCCTGACGCCAACCCACATGATGACCGGTGCCGACCACAGCATGACTTAGCAAG
>JACEEZ010017466.1:0-55000 GCA_016584305.1 Chionoecetes opilio | reverse complement strand
TTTTATCATTATTACTATTTTTGTAGTTTTAATATAATTTTTGTCATTATTGTCTTTATCAAAATTTTTGCTGCTGCTGTTTGTGCATTTCAAATACTACTACTACTTTTTTACTACTACTACTATTTCTACTACTACTGCTACCAGGGTTGTTTGATTTAAATCTAGTTGATTTTAATCACTGATTTAAATCATGATTTAAATCAAATTTTTTTTTTTTTTAATCACTGATTTAAATCATAACCTTATCATTATTCGAAAACGAAAGGGGAAAGAAGGAGAATTAAGCAATGGGCTTTATGAACACCAATTTTATCATTGTAGTATAATCATATCATAATGAGACACAATGAGTGGTGTGGGGGAATCTACTGTGGCACTTTTAGATAGCAAATTGCCATGGGGCTGTTTTCACAGCAGAAATATTTTTTTCTCAATTATATATATGCATTTTTTTTGTACTGTACAAAAAGCCACACTACTATAACCACAAGTTGAATGTGCATGTTATTTTTGTTTATAAAAAGCCGAAGTGATATTTACCAAAGTTTAATATGCATTATGATTAATTATCAAACAAAAAATAAAATTCTCTTGTTTAACCGCCAAAGCAATTATTACCACACCAAAAATCCCATTGAATCCGATTGACTTTGGGAAGGCAAGTAGCAAGGATGACTATGAACAATTAGGCCGAACAGTGTGATATAGCAAAATCAGGCAATATTTTGTGTAGCTGACTCTCATCACACACAGAATGATGACCTTTCATATGCCAGCTAGGAGGTTATTATCGGAGGTCAAATTAATAATCATTTGGTGTCTTGGGGGGGGGCGTAAGGCTTGCAGGACGGTAAAGACCGCCCACTCGATCCCCCAGCCAATAGAAACCACGAATGGGATAGGACCCGTTTGGATGTGTTTTCGCGAGCATCAGTGCAGCCTGGGCCAGCCTAGACCGATCTAGACCGGCCTGGCAAACGTCGCAAAAACGCGCTTATAGACCTAGGCCTATTGATGTGAAAACGTCAATCACAGAAATAGAAAATATGTAAATCCATCTGTATTTCATGTTATATGCATTTTTTGTTTACTTATTCTATCTCTTTAGTTATAGCTAAATATGCTAAACAATATCCTGTAGCAGTTAGATTTCTTGTAGAACATCAAATTAATACAAATCAATTTTTTTTATTTAAATCAAATAAAGCGGATTAAAATCAAATAAATCGGATATTTTTTTTTTTAATACAAAAATCAACAACCCTGACTGCTACTACTATTACTACTACCTACTACTACTACTACTACTACTATTATTATTACATCTCTTACTATTACTACTACTATTACTACCACTACTACTACTACTACTACTATACTACCAATATGTAACTCTGTGTGTTTTCGCATCTCTACTGCATCACAGACTCACAAAAACTGACGTCACCGCAGGCCACTCAACAACCGCTTACCCGATTTCACTTTAATGATCTTACAGTTTCGTTTTGGTGTTTCGAGCATGGCTGAGGAGCAAACGACACTAAATAGAGGAATGAAGCATTTTTAGGGAGGAATGCTGCTAGAACAGTAGTTTTTGTGCTAAAGTGCATACTCTATTATGAACTCTTGAATTATCTTCCTGATTCTATTTTTTCGCCTTTTGACGAGTTTGAATTCAGTGTTGAGAAGAGTATCGAAACACTTTCCGAACTGAACTGACGAATCACTTTTGAATATTTTTTGTGGTACTCTCTCTCTCTCTCTCTCTCTCTCTCTCTCTCTCTCTCTCTCTCTCTCTCTCTCTCTCTCTCTCTCTCTCTCTCTCTCTCTCTCTCTCTCTCTCTCTCTCTCTCTCTCTCTCTCTCTCTCTCTCTCTCTCTCTTTTACCACCATCTATACTACCACCACCTCCACCTCAATCGTTCTGACATTTAACATGTTGATATGACAAGAGAGAGAGAGAGAGAGAGAGAGAGAGAGAGAGGAGAGAGAGAGAGAGAGAGAGGGAGAGAGAGAGAGAAGAGAGAGGAGAGAGAGAGGAGAGAGAGAGAGAGAGAAAAGAGACGAGAGGAGAGAGAAGAGAGAGAGAGACGGAGAGAGAGAGAGAGAGATGAGAGAGAGAGAGAGAGAGACGATAATCAGAGAATCAATGACTGGACGATGTAAAATAAAACAAACGATGGTATAAAAATATGAAAATATGTGTGTGTGTGTGTGTGTGTGTGTGTGTGTGTGTGTGTGTGTGTGTGTGTGTGTGTGTGTGTGTGTGTGTTATCATCATCAATAGTATCATCATTAGCAGCATCAACATTATTAACAAAGACAACAATAATGAACAAAGCGAGCAAGGCAGCCAGAAAGTTACAATTAGATCAGTTACCAAAATTAGTAAAGCAGTGGATGAAACCCTTCACGCCAGATTTTTCCTTTGCTATTTAAATCGTCTGTTGTTAACCATAAAATTACGAAAAGTAACTAAATAAACCAAATTACTTAGTGGACAAGCATACCTACTAAACAGGTCATATCTATAAAATATTGATTATATTCATTAAAATGTTCTTATGGTAGCTAAATTACAATGGAAATTACGTGCTGGGCCTCAAGGGGTTAAAGCTATTTGATACACACTGCAGGCACGACCTCACCATACAACAGGCACGCAGCGATTTAACGTCATTTTATACAAGATTAATAGACATACTATCTATTCATACTATTAAATACTATCTATATACTATATTATCTATATTATACTATACTATATCATTTATTATACTATTATTATATACTATCTATATACTATTCATCAAGTATAGGCGTCCAGCCTCTCGCCCCTTTGCTTTTGGCTCAGTTCTTGCGGCTGGAACGTGGCAGCGAGCTCAAAGTGCTTTTAAAATACCTAGTCTACAGAAGTTACAGAAGTCTACAACAAGCAACAGAAGTTATTGTAAAACCGAAGTTTATTTAGCACTAATTAAATCATTACTCTAATTACTCATTAAGGGCTTGTTCTACGCAAAAAGTTTGTTTCACAGACCCCCATTGATTTTGACAGCACTACTTGCATGTCAAATTTCAGCTCAATCCGACAATATTTAGGAGTAGTTATTAACTTTTTGGCTTAAACTTGGTTCCACTCCCCTTACGCGAATGGGTCTTATGGTAAATAGCAGCTGGCTTCGCTCGCTGCCAACTATAGATGGCTATTAAAAGAACATTCTTACATACATAAGAATCAAACATTATGACCTAGACCACACTAAGGAGATGTAGGAAAGGTTTTAACAGCTAGTAACCAGGGTAGAACAAGAAGTAACGGATTCAAGCTGGAAAAGCGTAATTAAAAAAAGAAATAGGAAAAAACTGGTTCACAAATAGGGTGGTAAATGATTGGAATGGACTCAGTCGTCAGGTGGTCAGTGCGGAGTCAATAGGGAGGGAACTTTAAATGGAAGCTGGATGAATTCATGGATGGGGATGAAAGGTGGATGTAGGTAATGTTAACTAACAGGAACTACCACGTGTAGGTCTCACGGCCTCTTGTAGCTTCTTTATTTTCTTGTGTTCTTCTGTTCTTTTTATTTTCTTATTATAACCTCGACCACACTCAGCCGAGGCAGCGTGATCGAGGCCGCGTCGGGACCCTTTACGCGAGTCCCTGCTGGCAACGTTTTCTATAGCGTGCCTGTTGCAGAGGAGCTTGAAAGGGGCAAGCGAGGACTCAAGCAATGTGGTATTATTTTACACTAGGAGCGAAATTCCCTACACAATTGGGAGTGTGGTTTCTGTATAGTGTTTACCTAATTGGATTCTAGGAAAAATTCTCTCTATAAGCTGCTAAACATTTACCAGCAATGTTAATATCCACTCCTCTCATCCCTCGAACAGTAGTCTAACTATAAACAATAGCTACTCTTTTTTATTAACGCGGTGAAAAATCCTGCCCCCTTGTTGCTTACTGACTGATATTTGATGCCCGGAGAGGAAAATAGTATACGGTTCTTCTAAATTTCAGCTGTATTTGATCATAGTTAACCCTATTATCATTTAAACATAGGCATATTTTAAGCACGAGACCTTAAGATAGAATGGAATTTTCGCCTCGTAAAAAAAAATAGACTAGCAATAATAACTTTTATTACCTTGCTTCTTCATCAGTGTCAAGCTTCCTCCTCCTCTTTTTGTTGCTGTTTGTTCCTCTGATCCCCAGGCACACCAAACACACTCCTGAACAGCGAGGCCACTCCTTGGGATTTTCTCCAAGATCTTGGGATTTGGGCCATGGTCTTGGGATATTTTTGGTCTATCTTGATTTGTTGTGGGATTATTCAAGTATTTCTCCAGTAGTTTATCTCAAGGTAAGCATGTGTACCGTATTTAGGGTTCAGTTTCAATGTTAAAGACCTTGGGATATTTATGTCTATCTTGGGATTTTTTGGGGGTCAGTCTTGGGATTTCAGAAAATTTAGAGTGGCATTCCTTAGCGTCACCACAGTCACAGTCACCAGCCATGCCTACACGTGCGGCGGCACAGTTCCTCACTAAGCTAGTGCTGAACAGTTTCCAGGCGGCATATTGTGATGCGTAGAGAGGAATATTGCACTCAAAGTTTGACGTCTGTCTGTCTGTCTGTCTGTCTTTGTCTGTTTGTATGTATATATATCTATCTGTCTATCTATCTATCTATCCATCTATCTATCTGTCTGTCTGTCTGTCTGTCTTTGTCTGTTTGTATGTATGTATATCTGTCTATCTATCTATCTATCTATATGTCTATCTGTCTGTCTGTCTGTCTGTCTGTATTTCTGTCTGTCTGTCTATCTGAGTGGCTGAGTGGCGTCACCGGCCCGGGTCTCACAGCCATTAGTTAGCAACACTACTTACTTCCTAGCCGCCATAAGCTGCCCAGGTCACTCTTATGGACTTATTTTCACTTTAATGCACCGTTTGTTCACTTCAGTCATTCGTAACGACAGTAATAGTAATAATAATAATATTATTAGGTCGTTAAGACATAGCAACCATTTCAATAACAACCAAACCATCACTAACACATGATTCACAGTCACTTAAAACACTGAACAACCTCACACTTAGCATCTTATCACTTATAACACTTAAACACACGCCCAATTTTAAGGCCCGGTCACACAGGCACTTTGCGTCTGCAGCGCGAGTAAATTCCCACAAAAAATTTTACCCGCTGTTCCACGTGGTGGAAAATGGCTTACACGTGGGTACCCGTGGTAATCCCGCGGAACAGACGCTGGCGGCTGTTCCGCTTCCTGTCCGCTGGTGAAGCGCGGCTGGAGCGCGTGTAAGCGCGGGAAAAGCTCCACGTGGTCACAGGCATTGGGGGTAACCGCGGCTGCATCACGCCTGAACCACGGGTGATCACGTGTACATCGCGGCTGGTCCAACGTGTGAAGGGCCGGCCGTTTCGGGGGGCAATCACGGGTAGTGCGCGTGGGTACCCGGCCCCACCACGGGTATATAAGGAGCCAGGGCAGGCGGTAGAATCATACTCGCTCCAGACCCCACACAGTATACACACTCTCAAGACTCCCAGACTTTGACAAGATGGCTCCCAAAGAAGTTCCCCCCTAGGAAAACCGCCACCAAGGGCAAGAGGCCACCAGGTGCCCCCTGCGCAGGTGCACCCAGCTACTACTTCAGATGCTACTTCAGAGGTGGAGGCCAGTCCTGCTGCACTTATCAGGAGGAGGAAACATCTTTTGAAGGTGATGCCACAGCTGCCACCCCAGCAGATGAGGAGGAGGAGGAGGAGCCTCTGGTGATGCCTGATGCCTCTCATTCCCCCCCAATGAGGAGGAGGGAGGAGGAGGGGGGGAGGAGGAGGAGGGGGGGGCAGCAGCAGAAACCCGGCGCCCAAGCGGAAGGGCAAGGGGAAGAAGAAGGCTGATGCTGCCCCAAAGGGCAAGGCTGGAGTCTCCCCGACACAACGGAGCAGGATTGGTGGAGTGCTTCAGTCAAACACCTACCTGTGGCTCCGCAGTCCCAAAGACTACCACAGGAAGAAGGCTTCGTGGGAGATGAAGGCCAAGGAGCTGGGGATCGGGCCTGAAACACCTCCAGGAATGGTGGAAAAACGTCAAGGGGACTGGTATGTTAAGCTGCCCAAAGAGGACCAGTGGCCAGGCATCCAAGATGTTGACGGAGAGGGACAAGTGGGTGTTGAAGAACATCGCCTTCTACAAAAGTAAGTACATCTCATTATATTCACAATTGTAAGAATCTCAAATATTGTACAAAATTGGAAGACTTTCAAGCCAGAGGATATAATTAATCCCCAAATTTTTGCTTAAAAGAGGGTTCAGTAATACAATGCTGTACATAAATTCTTTAAATTTAAGATTAGTTACTGTGATACTATCCTTTACGTTTTACTTATTTATAATTTGCGTTTAACATTATTGTTTAGATTATTTTAGTAAGTTTTATTTTTTAATCCCAGAAAAAATTTAAATATGTAATGGTCTATGCCATTATATTAAACAAATGTTTAATCTGTAAAGTTAATCTGTTTCAGGTTCCATGCCCACTGATGCCCCGGACACCCTTGTGAACCTGCCCCGTGACCCATCTCCTGACGCCCAGACCTCCAGGCACGTACCCACATGACTCCGGGGAACCCAAAACATCCTGGAGGACATGGAGGTGGCACCCAGCGGCGGAGCAGGCCTCAACCCGCGTAAGAGGAAGACTCCAGCCACTGAGAGGCAAGAAGAGGAATGGATGGTGGACCCCCGATCCCCCATGAAGGCCAACCAGGCACTGCTGGAGAGGCTGCTGGAGGAGAGGTCTCAGCCCCAGTCAAGTAGGGAGGCCTTTATAAGGTTTGTGTCCGACACCCTGCGTTCTGCCCCTGAGGAGGAGTACCAGTTATGCACGACCAAATAGTCGACATTGTGCATCGGCGACACACGGGGTTCCTCTACATCGGGGGCTGGACCGGGCCCTCCCCAGCACCACAACCCAGCAGGCCCTCTTACCTCCCAACAGTCCGCCAAACACCACCCACCTACAGCCAGCAGTATTTTCACATGCCAGGTTGCCCGAGTCCCAACTGGCAGTATGGTGGTGGCCAGCATCCCAGCAGCCCCCCGTCCCCTCCAGCCACTCACGACCCCCTGCCCGGTCTAGGGACTCGGCGGAATCAGTCGGAAAGGTTCTGGGCTCCAGCATTGCGGAGGACGGGAAAAGTATCCCCATACCCCCAAGACTAAATGATGACCTGTGATGCCCTGTATATTGAATGTATAATTTATATGTATTTTTTTGTATATTTTTTTTTATTGTATATTAATGTATATTTTTTTTTTTTATTAGTTATTAGTTATTTTTTGCAATAAGTATTATTTATTTTATTTTTGCAATAAATAATTGTATAATATTCCATATGCTTGTTTCCATTCCCTTAAACTTTACTGTCTTTCATAGGTTTTCTATAGTAATAATAAAAATATCTTAATATTAACCCTGGAACGGTACCGCTACAAAATTTTAATTTTACCTAGAAGGATAATGAAGATTGAATTATATTTTATATGTTTAATGAATGAATTAAAAAAATAAAATAAACCTTTTTAAGGAAAAAAATAACCCGGAACGGTACCGCTACAAAATTTTAATTTTACCTAGAAGGATAATGAAGATTGAATTATATTTTTTATTTTTAATGAATGAATTAAAACAATAAAAAAACCTTGTTTAGCAAAAAAAAATGATTTTGTGCAACACGCGAGGACACTTCTGTCTAGCGGTACCTCTCCAGGGTTAAATACTCACAATAATAATGAAATGAATAATAACAATAATATTATAATAATAAAGCCTGAGAGAAAATAGGACTAAAGTAAACAACAAGTGAGGCGACTATTAAATATTATTATGCCACAAACCCCAATATTTCACTGTATTTATTTGGCCCTCGCTGGGGGGGGTAGGAGCATGTCATCCCGCCATGGAACACTTCCAGCAGTTGAGTTGCACCCTTCCATGAGGAGGTTCCTCTGAGCCTTGGCTATTTGAAGTCTCTGTTGTTCCCTGGTAATCGGTCGGGTTTGGGGTCCTCAAGGTTCATGCCCGGGACGCCAGGCACAGGCCCACCACTCCATTTGGTCGCTCCACATCCACCAGTCGGTTCTGCATCACCGGGTAACGTGACCTCATAAGGTTGTGGAGGATTTCACATGTTTTTGACCAGGAGCCCCACAGTGTCCGCTTCATGCAACATGGTCGACAGGAGAACTTTAAAGCGATTCGCTAGTATGCCAAACGCATTCTCCACCACCCTTCTGGCTCGCGAGAGTCTATAGTTGAAGATCCTCTGCTTCCTGGTCATCTCCTTGTTACTGTACGGCTTCATCATGTAGGTCCGGAGTGCGAAAGCATTATCTCCCACCAGAAAATAAGGGACATCCTCTGTGTCACCTGGGATAGGATCAGGCTGTGGGAATCCAACAATGTCGTTCTTCTCGAGAGCCTCTCTCAAAACACTTGCATTGTAAAGGTGGGCATTTAGGACGTTGAACCTTGCCGCTGACGTCTATCCCCATGAACTTGTAGTCAGATGGGACGCCGCCAGGAGGATGATACTGAAGAATCCCTTGTAGTTGTAGTAGTCGGAAACCAGTGTTGGCAGGAGCTTTACAGGCAACGTGCTTTCCGTCTATTTCACCAATGACATGTGGAAAGTTCCCCCTTCTCATCCAATTATCGGTGATCTGACGCCAATCTTCATCGTTCTGTGGTGGCTGAGCAGCTCCTCACGGTACTCGTCGACGATGGCCATACACACCTCACGCACCACTATACTGATGGTGTTGTGAGGCACCCTCCAGCCATACTGCATGTCACGGTACTTGGCGCCAGAAGCAAGGTGCCTCAGGGTTTAGGGCAACCTTCAGGCCTGGATCAAGGGGTGCTCGCCAGTGGGTGGTCTTCTTGGTAAGGGCTGGTCTCAGTCTCTCCACAACTTATCGAACATGTAGGTGGCATTCTCATGAAATTCTGGAGGCCCTTGGATTTCATTACGGACTCCACCATGAGACAATCATACAGGCCATGCTCAGGTCTCCTGCTAATCCAGTTACGCACCCATATGCTCCGGGCCGCCCTCCTCCTCAGCCGTCTTTCTTCGTCTATCAACGATGTACTGATGGGCATGTAACGCCTGGTTCATATGCTGTTGCATCAGCATCAAGACGAGGTCAATACGGTCCATGTTCACCAAACCACGTTTAGAAACAGGAGTGATGAAGCTTGGCAAATCGACCCCAATATATAGGTCCCAGAGTACCCGCGCTACACACGCAAATGCACGTGAAAACACGCGGAACAGACACGGTACAGCCGGACTATGACCGTCATTAAACCGCGATTACCCGCTAAAGGTTTAGCGGGGTAATCGCGTGTAACCCGCACTTACCGCGGCCGTAGCAAAGTCTGTACCACGTCTAAACGCGTCTTAAAACCCCGTCTTTATCACGTGTGCCACCCGAGGTCACCCGCGCTCTCGATTTTTGGGGAAAAACCAAAACCGTTTTGCCGCGTGTGATTGTTCTAGCCCGTGTGGGCGCGGCTGGATCACGTCCATATCACGACCCAGATGCGTCCAACAGCGCTTGCTTCACGTTCACACATTTTTCGCCGTGAGACGTGCGCGATGCGCCCGCGAAGGCCAGTGTGACCGGGCCTTTACCCTTACCGCCCTCAGGCTAAAACTGACGCGCGGAAAGTTGCCGTAAACTGATTTCGATGCTACTATTGCGTGCGGTCTACCGTGATATTTGCACTATAGCGTGCGGTCTACCGGGACATCTAAAAAACTATAGGAGTAGCCGTGTGTCTGTGTGTGTGTATGTGTGTGTGTGTGTGTCTGTCTGTCTGTCTGTCTGTTATGGGTAGCCGAAACTGTAAATTCCATTTTGATGAGAGTAGACTAAAAAAATCCCAAATAAATCGTAGGTGGTAAGCGGCTTGGTGCAATGTTGATTGAATAATTTTGAAGGTGGGTTTTGGGCTAAAATCACTTTAGTAGTATTAGATTACAGGAAAAACTCTGCGGTCCCGTCTTGCCGCATTCCACAAACTCAGTAGACTCATGGACGTTTGTGTGCGTGTGTGAGTGTGTTTGTGTTGGAATCACACGGAACACAAAGGGTTGGAATCACACGGAATAGTGAGGGGAATAAGGGGAAACATCGTGACACGCTGGACAAAAGTGCCAATTATTGTTTATGTTTACCTATGGACATACCCATAGACCACTGTATACCTGGACTGTTCACGCGACAATGTTTTGAATTGCGGGGCTGCATAGGGGCCTGCGGGGCGCCCGACAAAGAGATATAGAGGTCTATGGACTATCATATAGACTGGTTTATCAGTATATATGATATACTGTAATCTTCGTAGATGTTTGTTCTATAATATTATCAAATAAAAAACAGTAAAACACGCTAAAGAAATGCCATTACGCGACTATGAAGAAATATGCATGAACTTAATATTCACTTTACTCTTCGCCATTTAAAACTTTGCGAGTCAACTTTTATCATGAAGGGTATCAATAGAAGCGCACTTTTATTAGCTTTCCATTGCTATATTTCGTTATCTGATAAATTAATTAAAACCATGCATAAATTAGCGTTAAATAAATAAATAAAATCATCAATCGGGTAATTTTCCCGATTGATGAGGTTATTTATTTACTTATATATTTCGTTTTCTGATAAATTAATTAGTACCATGTATAAATTAGCGTTGACTAAATAAATAACCTCATCAATCGGGAAAATTACCCGATTGATGATTTTATTTATTTATTTAACGCTAATTTATGCATGGTTCTAATTCATTGATCAGATAACGAAATATAGCAATGGAAAGCTAATAAAATTGCGCGTCTATTGATACCCTTCATGATAAAAGTTGACTCGCAAAGTTTTAAATGGCGAAGAGTTGAAGTGAATGCATATTTCTTCAGTCTCGTAATGGCATTTCTTTAGCGTGTTTTACTGTTTTTTATTTGATAATATTATAGAACAAACATTTACGAAGATTACAGTATATCATATATACTGATAAACCAGTCTATATGATCCGTATATATATATATATATATATATATATATATATATGAATCCGAGCGGCCTCCGACTTCAGCCCCTTGTGCGACGGGCCGATATTCCGTGCGCAGTCCAGGTATACAATGGTCTATGACATACCTAATAAAAAAATCCCATGCTCCAAAAAATTGGACCATATTATCTTGTGATTATGGGTCAAAATCCTAGATGGCGGCCGAAAAATGGAAAAAAATCGATAAATAATGATAACTTCGCTAATATTGGACTTAAAAACATGTGTAAACTATCTATTTGTAGGTAATGATGCCCAGGGAGTCGCTTGGAACCATCATATTTTGCATTAGATCATCAGGAACTAAGATAATGGTCACATGTAGAAAAAAATGGGTCGCTTGATATGAAAATTTACGTTTCGTGAGACATGTTTTAATGACTTGTTTGTTGTCCTCAAATAAATGTGTTAGATGTTGAATATTATCTTTCGTATATCATGTGTTTACTTGTAGGCAAATTGATAATTTGATGCTGTATATTTCACTTTGTCTAGTGCCCTCATAAAAGATTTCATCTGAACGTGATGGCCTTTGTTTTCTATTTTTGCGTGTATTTATTACTGTGACGTCGTTTTAGTTATGTCAAGCTTCATCCACACAGTACAGGATTGATTGATGATGCTGAGATCTACAATCAAGTATTTCTGACCATGGAAAACTTAGGACGGGCACAAAGTCAGATTTGATCCGGTGCATTGAACAAGGTGGAAGAAGATGAACTTCCAAGAACATTCGACTGCAAAATATTTGACGTGCCGTCCTGGCCCATACTTGGTCAGCTGCAACTGCTATACCTTTGGGGGGACTACGCACAGTCTATTTTCTTGCCGTTTTTTTTGCGTGAGCTACAGTATGTTAGAGACAGGATAGATGTCGTCTGGGACCAATACCTCCCAAAAGCAGCATTAAGGCATCCACCAGAAAAACGAAGAGGCAGTGGGTGCGTCTCAAGGTAATCCACAAACAAAGATACCTTTCAAGTGGAATGTTTTTCTGCCGGATTCATCGAACAAGGATGAACTCTTCTCATTTCTAACACAGAAAGTCGCTGACGCAGACTGGCCTGCTGGAAAGGCATTATATAACGAATGGCAGGCACAAAGTAATATAATATATAATATATATTATATATATATATATAATATATATATATATATATATATATATATATATATATTATATTATATATATATATTTGAGCTGTACCGGATATCCAACCTGTTGTTTTACTATCCGATATCCGGCCATACTTGAAATATCGGACTATCCGGCCGGATAGCCGGATATTGCCTGAAACGACTGCTTAATCTATCTTAAAAGCGAAAGTGTGTGTGTGTGTGTGTCCGCGATAGGTGCCGCCCCCCGTGCCCCAATCCCATCATATGGCACAGTTTTGGAACCAGCTCGCCCAGGGGCAACTTTTAAGCCCACTTATGAGATGATCCGATCATTTTTTTTTTTTTTTTTTTTTGCAGCCTATTAGCGAAAATTGTTAAAAAAAAAATGTGGGTTGCGAGAATTCCAATGATCTGAAACTCGAGAAATGCCAGTGGTCGCTGGCAGTTTTAACTCAAAGGTTGGTGTACTGTGTTTTGGCTCCGCGACTAATATTTTTCATAAATTAATTTCGCGATAAACATTGATGCACCGCATCTGAATACCAAAAAATATAGTTCTTCTGTTGTTCTACAAATTTTATATGGAGACATGCATTACGATGGAACGTTCTAAAATAGCAATTTAATGCAAATTACTCGCCTCGAGTGGGCAAAGCTTAATATATTTTTTACATGTATATTGTGGCATGTAAAATTTGGGCGATGTTCACACTGTTTTCTAAGACAGTACTGCTGCGTTGGCAAACGCTTGTCAAAAATATAATAAAGCAATGCCTTGGAAAAACGAAGAATAAAGAATGCCGAAATCGGCTTGTTGCTGCGACAATGTAGGTTTAGTCCGGCAGCTTAGTGAAATGATGGGGACATGCCGGATAAAAGCACCAAAATTTTTTCAGGCATCTACAGGCTCCTAGCTATGATTTTGAGAGGGGAGACAAATGATCCCATCACTCAGATGGCTATAAGGAAACGCTTCTTTATTATTTTGACATTTCCGCATGTGGAAATTAGGGTAAATGGGTTTTTTTAACAGAATAGTCATAAGGATAATTTTTATTGGATGCAAGTTATCTTATTATTTTTTTTTAATAATCCAGAACAAAATATTCCAATATGGCTGTCAAAAAAAACATAAATTCAATATTTTTTCGACTTTAAACCCCCCCTGCGGACATCGCGAAATGCCATGTAGTTTTTTTAGGGAGAACACGAATTAAAACATATCCTTTTCAATTCAAAATGACAGTGGTTAATCTACTGACGGTTTCATTATGAAAAATAAGTATTCATTAAGCTCATTATACAAAAAATCATTTTTCCTGTACAGCTGCAGGAATGCCATGTCTTTGTTTAAGCACCAGTATCACAATGCAGGTATGTTCATAATTGTAATTATGTGTCTACTTCTCACATTTGCAGCTTTCACAGTTCGGTTGCATTTCCAGCTGGCTTTCTTGCATGAACAAACTCCCGCCACAACCTGCAGCACTTTTGCAGGCACACTTCCAAGTTCACTTACAGCCTTTGCTGCCGCAGCTGCGAGCTCCAGACAGGAACCAGGACTTTGTTTCTGCATCCCAGTGTCCAACCGCAGCCTTCAGCAGTTGGTGTCTGTTGTTTTGGGGCCCGGTGACAGGTTGTCCAGATGCCAGCCTGGTACACTGCAACGCTTGGTGTGCTGCAGCAGGGCCTGTTGAGTTGGGGGAAGTTCTCCATCGTTCTGTTTTTCTGGCAGAAAAAGTTCCTTTCTTGCTTCATTCACCGACACCCGAGGGGGTCTTGTCATATATAACGACTGTGAAACGTTCCAGCATCTGGAAAATCCTGCAATCCACGGTGATTTGTGCATGTGGATGTTCTACGATGAAGTTGAAGGCATCTGTGACTTCGGTATAAAGGGACCCCATGCTTCCCAAAAACCCACTTTTTCCCCTTTCCAAAGAAAGAAGAAGTCGTATCACACCCTGTGAAGCTGTGGAACACTGGTAGCGCTGTGGACTTCTCTTTGCCCCGAGTACTACAGAGGCTTGATGGTAGGAAAAGGAAGTTCTTGCCACTGCCGAAGGCGACCCAGATGTCAGCCGATGGATACTTGCTGGCTAGAAAGTGATACTTCCCGATGAGGATGACAAGAACGTCAGTATCCCCGGTGCGTACCAAGCATGTGGTTGCATCCACTCTCTAGGGCATCTTGTAGATGGACCACAATTCTTGTGTCTGCCTCTTCGTGGTCCCCATGGCGGCATCGAGTGGTCAGTGCCACTGCAGACTACAGAGGCTCCAGATGTTGCAAAGACCTGCTTTCCGTCTGGGAAGGTAGTGGATACAATCTTCTCTGATAGGAACTGGAAGAGTTCTACTTGTTTGGGGGTCACGCAGGAAATCGGGCCAATTGCCTGGGACCTTGGTCTGGCCTGCCACCTTCCTTCGTACACCTTTCCCCCGTTTTCTCTTGGTTGATTCTTTGATACTGTTGTCCCGGTACCTGTCCCATACCACATCTACTCTCATAGAGGTTTCAGTTTGCCTCATGATGTGGGGAACAAACACTCCACTTGCATAATCGTCAAATGTAGTGATGCCAGTCACTGGGGGGAGGTGTACCACAGCAGCACCATCGAGCACTCTAACATCAAATGAGCCAGAGGGTTCTTCTTGCGTCTTCTGGGCCAGAATGTTTGGGGAGATCGGACTTCTTCCCTTGTCGCAGCTTCCACTCTTTCAGCCAAAGAAGGAGGGTATGGGTGATTCTCATGCTTGAAGAAGGTGCCCCGGTCCCCATCACCCGGGGCTGTGGACTATGTTTGAGACGGGAAAAGAGGGCCACGTCATCCTTCAGCATAGACACTTGTCCGACCTGCTTACTCTTCGTCTTTGGTTTTTGGCGATCTGAACAGGGGCATTTGTTTTTCTTAATTGGGTCATGGATGGAGTGTGTAGCATCTGTCAACACTGACTTCTTGATGTCTCATACTGCTTCTTGCCAACAGGCTCTACTGTGCGGACTGTGTTGACAACAGGATGGTCGATGACATTCCGTGTGTCAAGTTGCCAGGAGTTCTGGGGTGTCATCCTTGAATGGGTTTCCATCTCACTGATGACCTGGATAAGGTCCACAGTTTGCTTCTGGATAGTCTTCTGGGTAGATAGACCCTCCTCGTGATGGTACTGGTCATCATTTGGGGTGTCGGCATACTGCTCCCCGAACTCTGCCAGGAGTCGCGCCTGCTCCGGTCCCGCAACCATCCACCTCCTGAAGGCAACTGGGTTCTCGGTAAGGCCCACTGCTCCTCCTTCACCTTTCACAAGCTCGTTGTTTTGTTCGTGGGCTTGGTCAATGGGTATAGTGGAGAACCTCTTGGCTGTTTTCGAAACGACCCAGTTGCCGTTGACTTCGAATTGGTGTTGAACTGCTGGGGGCAGACTCTCCATGTCCCTGATATGCACCGGGAGCCACCTGGCATAGTTCTGGTGGTCCAGAGCGAAGAACCATGGCACAAGAGCTTTCAGTGTCTCAACGTATAAGGGGAAATCTTGTTCTCTGTGTGCACGTACAAAGATTGAAAATTTGAAAAAATTAAAATTTGAAAAGTGTGATCTTGAAGTATAAGAAGGGATGAAAAAAATAACAAACTAGTGGATGTATTGCATATACGGAATATTTCTTTTGCCATTAAAGGCGAATCTTGATTTCATCAAGATTTTTCTAAGTGAAAATTAGCCGTTATCACAAAAATGGTTCATAGAGGCTTCTGAGTAATTGGATCGTTTGTCTCCCCTCTCAAAATCATAGCTAGGACCCTGTAGAATGCCTGAACAAAATTTGGTGCTTTTATCCGGCATATCCCCATCCTCTTGAAATCTGGTCCTTAGCGGCCGGACTAGTTATAATTGTGGAGGCGACACGCCGCGGCGGGGAGTGGTGGCGGGGAGATTGTGGCGGGGAGATTGAATCAAAACATTACTACTTCACGCGTCGACTCATTGCACTTCCAGGCTTTCTATCTGATTGATACACAATAATAACAGGAAAATATGACTGCCTAGGTATAGATAACTTCTAAACATTCGTTATTGACTATATAATATCACTAGCCGCAAAGCCGCCCTCCGGGCGGACTTTTTGGCTAGCTCCTGCGGAGGGCTATTGGTGGGCCCACCACCTGTGTTTGGTGGGCCTTCGGCCCACCAAACATGGACTCTCCAGATAGCCCCATTTAACTTTCCTGAAATCATGGATGTAGAAAAAGTATGTATTCCCCCACCCATTCACTCACCCATTACCCATCACCCCCCACCCATTCACTCACCCATTACCCATCACCCCCCACCCATCACTCCCCCCATTACCCATCACCCCCACCATTCACTCACCCCATTACCCATCACCACACACCCATTCACTCACCCATTACCCATCACCCCCCACCCATTCACTCACTCATTACCCATCACTCCCACCCATTCACTCACCCATTACCCATCACCACACACCCATTCACTCACCCATTACCCATCACCCCCCACCTATTCCCTCACCCATCACCCCAACCCATCACCCCCCACCCATTCACTCACCCATCACCCCACACCCATTACCCATCACCCCACCCATTCACTCACCCATTACCCATCACCCTACATCAAGGCTTCCTCAATTCTCGCAACCCACTTTTGTTTTCACAATTCTCGCTAATAGGCTGCTAAAAAAAAAAAAAAAAAAAAGTGATCGGATCATCTCATAAGTGGGCTTATGACCTTCCCCTGGTCGACCCGATTCCAAAAATGTGCCATATGAGGTGTTTGCGCCACGGGGGGCGGAACCTATACCACACACACACACACACACACACAGACAGACAGACAGACAGACAGACAGACAGACACACTTTCGCTTTATTAATATAGATAGAGTAACATTTACCTCGCCTCCTCAACTATAACCTGCTTGGTTATTTGGTTATATACAATGTTTTACAGAATCAGGCTTCTATACAATATACATATAGAAGAAAATCGTTCTTAATATTATACTTGTGTGTTTTAAGTGCAGTGGAATAAGCCCATATTTTTCTTTCAAGTTGACCAAATTTTCACCAAATTGTGAGTTAAAACTGCCAGCGACCCCTGGCATTTCGGAGTTGCAGTTCTCTCTAATTGAAGAAACCTTGATGTAGGGTGATGGGTAATGGGTGAGTGAATGGGTGGGGTGATGGGTAATGGGTGAGGGGTGATGGGTGAGTGAATGGGTGGGGGGAGATGGGTGATGGGTGAGGGAATAGGTGGGAGGTGATGGGTAATGGGTGAGTGAATGGGTGTGTGGTGATGGGTAATGGGTGAGTGAATGGGTGGGGGGTGATGGGTAATGGGTGAATGAATGGGTGGGGGGTGATGGGTAAGGCGTTAATACATACATTTCTACATCCATGATTTCAGGAAAGTTAGAAGGGGCTATCTGGAGAGTCTGTGTTTGGTGGGCCGAAGGCTTTCCAAACACACTCTCCAGAAAGCTGTGTTTGGTGGGCCGAAGGCCCACCAATAGCCCTCCGCAGGAGCTAGCCAAGAAGTCCGCCCGGAGGGCGGCTTTGCGGCTAGTAAACTATACGACAGATCAAATTCGCTTCTTATTCTGTTATTTTTATAAGCACCGGTTTCTGCATATGACCAACAGTACGTAGGGAGTTTCATTAGGAGGCTAGATAATTTCATGGATGAGGATGAAAGGTAGTGTTAAGTAGGATTAATTACCACGTGTAGGTCTCACGACCTCTTGTAGCTTCCTTATGTTATTATGTTCTCATGTACCCCAGGATTTTCTATAGCGTCAAACTGGTATCAGGTTATTCACCGGTATCAGAGTATTCTAGAGTATATAGATAAGATAGTACAGGTAAAAGTAAAGATGGGGCCACACACTATGCTGTGCGTGGCCTCAGTGCTCATCTCCGTCGTATTAGCCCTTGAGTCTGCTGTGGTGAGTGAGAACCCCTGGACACAGGGCTAGTGTGACATCCGTGTTACCATAGATACCTTCCCTAGGTTTTCCCAGGTACCCATTTATCCAACATCCTCGAAAAGAAGGTTGAATGTGAAGGAGCTGGTTGTGCTGGCCGCCGACTTGCCCTGGCCCAGATTAGAACCAGGGCCTGCAGATATGTAGCTAGGTGTGCTAGCCCACACAACACTGAGGCAATAGTAGATAGATAGATATTTACATACAGATACCCACAGGCACACACACACACACATATATATATATATATATATATATATAATATATATATATATATATATATATATATATATATATATATATATATTATAAAATATATATATATATATATATATATATATATATATATATATATATATATATATATATATATATATATATATATATATATATATATATATATATATTATAATCAAGGTTTTACGCATACTTACCCAGACAATGTGGGAAGTTCCACTGATTGTTGAATTCCTCTGCAATTTTCTTCCAATCCTCAGTGGTGGGTTTTGCCATAAACAGTGGAGCACCAACCTCCCATATCGCCTGACACACTTCCTGGATGATCTTACACACAGTGGCGCGTCCCACACAGAAGTGCCGCGCCACATCTCTCTGGCTCATGCCTGTAGCCAAATATCTGTAAAATATATATTTATTCATTAATAAGAGTACACCTTTTATTGTAGGTTCTATTCGACGTGGAAATTTTAGGCATTTCCACTGGTAATATATGAAAAAGAAGAATAAAAGCTATTTAATTTTTGGACACAACAATTTCTGTTTTTCCCAGAACACAAAAAAAAATTTCCCGCTAGTTCGATACGCGATACTCCGCTACTTTTCGGATTTTCTTAAAACGATACTGCGATACTCCGCTCCCGATACTTTTTCTTAAAGCGATAGTATCGCAGCGATACTGCGATACCAAAAATTTAGCTTTGCGATACTTTGCTACCTAAGAAAACACTGTATTAGCCAAAAAAAGATCTATTTTACTTAAACTACAGTTTAGGCACATTAAAACATTGTAATATATTTATTTTTAAACTCTACGCCAAATCTATGCGCATTGCCGCTGAAAAACTTTTGTTTAAGGTAGTCTTTTAAAGTATCGCGGGAAATTTAAGCGATACTTAAGTTGCGATACTTATACTCCGCTACTTTGCTATGCTTTGCGATACTGCGATACTTTTTTGGCGGTGCGATAGTATCGCAGTATCGCACTAAGTATCGCTCTCGCCCACCTCTGCTAATTTGGTATATTCAGTCACTTTTCGTAATTTTATGGGTATTATTCTAGTGTTTGCCCATACTCCCCCTCTCCCACAAAACAAGCTTGGGGACCTGGGGCAATGCGGGATATTTGGCTGGGGTACAAAATATGCGTCGCAACCACATAGTTTTTGAGTTATGGGTGTTGAAAAAATTCCCTAGATCTTGGGAAAATTCATTGGATTTCTTCTGAGTCCAGAGACGTGTGAACCTGACGATCCTCACAGAATGATGACCGAAGTGTCGAGAACCCCCCAAACCCCGCTAGGAGGTTAGGTTAGATTTGGTAGAGGTTAGGGTAGGTTAGATTTGTTTAGGTTAGGTTATCGGTCAAGCTCCCCGCTAGGTTAGATTAATTTTTGTTAGACAAATTTCTCTAGATATAAGGAAATTACCCTAGATCTAGGGAATTTTACCCCCCCTACACAACTCTTTAATTACGTGTTTCCGACACATAATTTGCTCCCCACCCGAAAACCGTGCATTACCACAGGTCCCCAAACTTGTTTGGGGGAAGTGGGAGAGTATGGGCAAACCCTATAAATATACCATTTTATGGCTAACAACAGATAATTTTTTATAGCAAAGAAAAGATTTGGGCGTGAAGGGGTTAAAAGCAGTGGTGGGCGCCGTTAATCAAAAAGTTAACTTCGTTAACCGTTGATCCGTTATCCAAAAAATTAACTTCGATAACCGTTAATCAGTTAATTCTTTAAAAATGTAACGGAAGTTATCGATAAACCGTTAACGTTAATTTTTATCCTAGAAAAAAAACACACAATCAGTTTTTGCTCTAAAACCACCTAAAAACATCTTTGAAAAGTGCCAAATCTATCAAATCAGCCTTTATGGGGTTTTTAAGGGCTTTAGAACCCAAAAACTATAGTTTTTTTTTGCTTTAGGTTAAAAAAAAAAGGCAGATTTTATAGTTTTAACTTTTACAAAAACCTAAAAAAAGGCTGATTTCATGGTTTTGGCCCTGTTTTAGGTTTTTAAAGCCTTTTAGAGCCAGAAAAGGGCGAAAAAAACACTTAAATGCAACACAATATTAGTATTAAACAAAAAAAAATGATTGATAAAGTGGCCGCAAGAAATAAAACTAAAAAAATGAAAAACACGATATATACATCATTTAATTTTTCCTCTTCTTCTCGTTCTCCATTTTGTTCATGAGATGCATATGATTTTTATGATTTTTTTGGGTTAGCGGACTTGAGTTAACGGAGGTTAAATGTAACGGAAGTTAATTAGTCCGATAATGATTTCCAAAGTTAACTTAACAGTTAAATCGTTAACGAAAATGTTAACTTCGTTAATTAACGATTAACGGATTAACGGTTTGGTGCCCACCTTTGGTTAAAAGCACATCAAAACTATTGTCGAAAACGAAGTTTCAGCCTCGGAACTGTCGCCGAAAATAGGAACACTCGCCGAAGTGAAAAATTGTAATACTCGCCGACATTCTAGGTACCTCATTAATAAGTGGGGCTTATTGCCCTGACTAACGACGGCGTGATGTAGGGGTTCAAAAATACTTCCAATAGCGAGATCTATAACATGGGGACACTGGGACAATCATACCTACTTGCTGTTCATTAATCATTGTACAACACTACACCAATACTCCAATATTTTAGGAATTAAAATCAACATACCTTAGTGTAATTCCAAGGCGCTCTGATACACCCACAGGATCCCTGAAGTTGGTGGTCTGCTTCATAATGTGGGGGCCAACTAGCGCCAGAAGCTCGTCAAAGGGTGGCTGGGGTCATTCTATATGCCCATGGAATGATGTTGGGTCAGTCTTTTTTCCATCTCCATCAGAACCTTGTGTTCACCACGAAGGGGCCTCTCAAGAAGTAGTTGGCGTGACCATACCCTTCTCCTCCTCCTCACTGGCCTATCTGCACACCCAGCTGCCTGCATAAAACCAGCGGCAGCAAAATATAAATAGTCCTCATCGTCCATGTCTCTCAGCTGCGCGGCCATGTTTACAAAGACGGCGCCAGCGGCAGCCAACTGATTCCGCACGGTGCGGCCGTCTTTTATGTGACGTCATTGTTGTGCGGTGAGCGGCAACGGCGGCCGTACAAGCGGGCTGGTGGGAACCGGGTTTTAGGTAACAGGAACTACCACGTGTAGGCCTCAAAGCCTCTTATAACTTCCTTATTTTCTTATGTTCTTATGTAATATTATAGAACAAACATTTACAAAGATAACAGTGTATATTTATACTGAATAACATATATTTGGTAGAGGAAAATTACCATAAGCAGGCAAACACAGGTGACAAGTGGAGTTTGTTGGTCCTTCACGCTCACATCTCCCGCGTCTGTCGCTGCACAACGAGGGCTGTGACGTCACGTGCAAGTAACCTATACTCAGATTAAATGTCCTCAGTCCAGTATCAATGCATTTCTTTGCAATAAAATTGTGTTTGAAAGCAATTTTAATAACAGGAAACTTTGGGAATTTGAAAATACTTTCAATAGTATCATCTTCGCTTTATGCAGGGATTTTTTTCAATTTTTATTTGTAATCATCTTCATCTCTCGTAAATGATATCATCGACCCTGGATATTGTGATATTTTTTAGAACCGTCAGTTCGGGTGGCATAAGTGGAGCAAATCCATTTTGTACCAGTAGTATCGTAATGTCAGACGTCACATAAATTGTTTTTCCACCGTTATCATCGTCCAGCATGAGTGCAAGGAATCCATCGTAAACTGGGATCAACCTTGTTGCCTGGATCTGCTTGGAGCATAAGAGTTCCAAGAGCTGTCTTTTTATCTCTGTCGTCAGAGTTACGGCATTTCATTTTGACACGAGCCATCACGTCATACAAAAATTAATGTGGATGAAAAAGTAATCCAATTGCCTCAAAGAAATAGCAGGAACAATAATACTAAAGTCCTCACAAGACCGAAGACGGTAATAGTTGTAAAAATAAAACCAAGACCACTATCAAACTGCAACACAAAAAACTCTGCCTACCGCTACCACACCAGGGCAGACATTCAGAGAGTTAAAGGGCACGGTGTTTAGCTTAACTAACTTCCTCTATTTGTACAACCCGGAAGTCGCGGGGATTCTGGTACGAGATATGGGAGTGGCGCTACGTGTCACTATGGGCTTCGATAGCTGATTGGCTGAGCGAGTACAATTACGTCACAGCCTCGCCAGCGAATCACATAGTATTTCTCAAAAAGTTTCAGCCAATCACAAGGCTTCCACGCTCTCCAGCTGTGTTTATAACACAATTCATCATCCACACCAAAATGCTCCACCCTTCTTCTTCCTCCTCCTCCTCCACCTCCTAGCTTCTCCTCCTCCTCTTCCTCCTCCTAACCTTTTCTTATAGCAGCCGGCAGCAGTTGTAGCAGTAGCAGCAGCAACAGTAGTAGCAGCAGCAGCAGCAGCAATAAAATATAAGCCGTGTTTTTGTCGTCCAAGCATCGTCTTAGTACGAAGACCACTCCAATAACACTTGCTGAAATGTGTGTTACACGGCTTATATTTTATTACTGCTGCCACCACTACCACTATCACCGCTGCCACTACCACAACTACCACCAACTGCTACAAGAAAAGGCTAGGAGGAGAAGGAGAAGGAGAAGGAATATAATTATGTACCTTGTCTGTGTCGCGGAGCTGTGCGTGGTGGTGTATGGTGTGGTGAGTCATGGTGAGATGCCGCCGTTCACCACTCGGCCCATCACCCCATAACAAACTCATCACGAGCGGATGGCATTGTAGTATGGCCTAATTTCATTTGTATACTTGCCCTGTTCAGTTCTTGAGTCAGAAAACATCATATATACTCAATTTATGAGTATTTTTATGTATATTGCGTGCTCCACAACTGCCTGGAGGCAGTTGCCTGTTTTTGACAGCTCAACGTCTTTAAGTACGTCATCAATCTGCCCGCAGAATGCCAAAAGTTGCCCAAAACAGCTGTTGGAAGTCGCTAGGTCGTGAAGACCGGAAGTTAGCCTCTCTGAATGTAGCCCCAGCGTGTCCCCGCCCACTAATGAGCGTCGCAGGACACAAGTGGGGCTGCCCCGTGAGGGTCTCGCCTGTCCGTAACAGCAGGTTTCCCACCCTTGGTGCTTGCTACCTTTAACTAGCCCTCTGAGGGCCCCCTTGCGTCACTGCTCTATGCCAGTGACCAGCAGGGTTCGCCTCCGTCTCACACCAAGGGACGCTAAGAGCGACAGAATGAATCTGCAACAACGTTGAGCAACGCGGTAAACAAACAAGGACCTCTTGGGCAGCCACTACAACCCTGTGGGGAGCGCCGCGGTTCACAGGAATCACAGACACAGTGTAATACTTCAGCTAAATCAGTTAACTAGCTGTTAGCACAGAGCACTGGGACTAAATCCTGCTCACTGTGGCTGTCAGGTCCAGAGAAACGTTGAAAGTGAAAGTGGCGAAACCAAGGCAGGCAGTGTAGAGCACCTGAGGCACACGAGGGGCGACCTGTTACACTGTGCGTTGTGGTATGAGCGAGGGCGGCAAAACCTTCCACGACGGCTGCCGGGCTGAGATTTGGCTGCTGTCAGTGCTACAAGCGCTGATGAACATTTCTTTCAAGATGAGCTCCAGATTTATAATCAATCCAATTGCCACATAAAATTGCAGGATTATAATGGACGAGAACTTCGCGATCGTTTTCAGAGACACCGACTGTTTTTTCCTGGCCTACAATAGGTGCTTTAATCTAATGGAGATAGTTTTATTTTTTTCATTCTTTCATTCAGTTTTAAAATTCTTCATTCCGTCTATACCTTCTACCATTTCCCTAGTTATCACAAAGATATTGTATTTGATATTTGTATTAAGATACTGAACCAACAAAGATATTGTGATAACTAGGGAAATGGTAGAAGGTATAGGCGGAATGAAGAATTTTAAGTCACCAGGACCAGATGAAGTGTATCCCAGAGTACTAAAAGAATGCAAAGGGGTTGTTAGTGATGCGTTAGTGCATATTTTAAGTGCGTTTTTAACTTGCCCTCTGCGGGTCCCCTTGTGTCACTGGTCTACGCCAGTGACCAGCAGGGTTCAACTCGTATCACACCAAGGGACGCTAAGGGCGAAATAATGAATCTGCAACGTCGAGCAACGCGGTAAACAAACAAGGACCTCCAGGGCAGGCACTACAGCCCTGTGGAGAGCGCCTCGGTTCACAGGAATCACAGACACAGTGTTACAGTTCAGCTAACTCAGTTAACACGAAACACTGGAACTAAATCCCGCTCATTGTGGCGGTCAGGTCCAGAGAAACGTTGAAAGTGAAAGTAGCGTGACCAAGGCAGCAGTCTAGAGCACCTCAGGGATGCGCACTGCGTTGTGATATGAGCGAGAGCGGCAAAACCTTCAACGACGGCTGCCGGGCCGAGATTTGCCTGCTGCTATTTTTTTGGGCAGTGGCCAGTACTGAACCAACAGACACATGAACACGTACCACACGAGGTATAGAACTCTGTACGAACGGTAAAATAAGAAAACGACATGTGACGGTAACTTAATAGATTTTACAAGATATTGTTGTATGACTTAATGATGAACCGTTGGACTCCAGGTGGTTAAGACAATTATTGTTGACAGACAAAATAATTATAAAGATATAATTCCAGCTTCCTTATAAATATGACATTGAATTATTGGTCAGCATGTCTCGTACCCCAGGTGTAAGGTTTCGTAACCTGTACCACCCCTGGTGTACAGGTACCCCAGGTTAAGAACCACTGCTCTAGATATTTTCACATCGGGAAGTGTCATATCTTCTATCTATCTATAATAATATAAGCGAAAGTGTGTCTGTCTGTCTGTCTGTCTGTCTGTGTGTGTGTGTGTGTGTGGTATAGGTTCCGCCCCCCGTGGCGCAATCACCTCATATGGCACATTTTTGGAAACCGGGTTGACCAGGGGAAGGTTTTAAGCCCACTTATGAGATGATTCGATCACTTTTTTCTCTCTCTTTTTTAGCAGCCTATTAGCGATAATTGTGAAAAAAAAAGTGGGTTGCGAGAATTGAGGAAACCTTGATGTAGGGTGATGGGTAATGGGTGAGTGAATGGTGGGTGATGGGTAATGGGTGTGGGGTGATGGGTGAGTGAATGGGTGGGGGGTGATGGGTTGGGGGTGATGGGTGATGGGTGAGGAATAGGTGGGGGGTAATGGGTAATGGTAAATATAAGCGGAAGTGTGTCTGTCTGTCTGTCTGTGTGTGTGTGTGTGTCTGGTATAGGTTCCGCCCCCCGTGGCGCAATCACCTCATATGGCACATTTTTGGAACCGGGTTGACCAGGTGGAAGGTTTTAAGCCCAATTATGAGATGATCCGATCCCTTTTTTTTTTTTTTTTTTAGCAGCCTATTAGCGATAATTGTGAAAAAGTGGGTTGCGAGAATGAGGAAAACCTTGATGTAGGGTGATGGGTAATGGTGAGTGAATGGTGGGGTGATGGGTAATGGGTGTGGGGTGATGGGTGAGCGAATGGGTGGGGGTGATGGGTTGGGGTGATGGGTGATGGGTGAGGAATAGGTGGGGGGTGATGGGTAATGGTAATATAAGCGAAAGTGTGTCTGTCTGTCTGTCTGTCTTTCTGTGTGTGTGTGTGTGTGTGTGTCTGGTATAGGTTTCCGCCCCCGTGGCGCAATCACCTCATATGGCACATTTTTGGAACCGGGTTGACCAGGGAAAGATTTTAAGCCCAATTATGAGATGATCCGATAACTTTTTTTTTTTTTTAGCAGCCTATTAGCGATAATTGTGAAAAAAAAGTGGGTTGCGAGAATTGAGGAAACCTTGATGTAGGGTGATGGGTAATGGGTGAGTGAATGGGTGGGGTGATGGGTAATGGGTGTGGGGTGATGGGTGAGTGAATGGTTGGGGGGTGATGGGTGATGGGTGAGGGAATAGGTGGGGGGTGATGGGTAATGGGTGAGTGAATGGGTGTGTGGTGATGGGTAATGGGTGAGTGAATGGGTGGGGGGTGATGGGTAATGGGTGAGTGAATGGGTGGGGGGTGATGGGTAATGGGTGAGTGAATGGGTGGGGGGAATACATACATTTCTACATCCATGATTTCAGGAAAGTTAGAAGGGGCTATCCACCAATAGCCCTCCGCAGGAGCTAGCCAAAAAGTCCGCCCGGAGGGCGGCTTTGCGGCTAGTAATAATATAAGCGAAAGTGTGTCTGTCTGTGTGTGTGTGTGTGTGTGTGTGTGTGTGTGTGTGTGGTATAGGTTCCGCCCCCCGTGGCGCAAACACCTCATATGGCACATTTTTGGAATCAGGTTGACCAGGGGAAGGTCATAAGCCCACGTATGAGATGATCCGATCACTTTTTTTTTTTAGCAGCCTTATTAGCGAGAATTGTGAAAACAAAAGTGGGTTGCGAGAATTGAGGAAACCTTGATGTAGGGTGATGGGTAATGGGTGAGTGAATGGGTGGGGTGATGGGTAATGGGTGTGGGGTGATGGGTGAGTGAATGGGTGGGGGGTGATGGGTGATGGGTGAGGGAATAGGTGGGGGGTGATGGGTAATGGGTGAGTGGATGGGTGTGTGGTGATGGGTAATGGGTGAGTGAATGGGTGGGAGGTGATGGGTAATGGGTGAGTGAATGGGTGGGGGGTGATGGGTAATGGGTGAGTGAATGGGTGTGTGGTGATGGGTAATGGGTGAGTGAATGGGTGGGGGGTGATGGGTAATGGGTGAGTAATGGGTGGGGGTGATGGGTAATGGGTGAGTGAATGGGTGGGGGGTGATGGGTAATGGGTGAGTGAATGGGTGGGGGGTGATGGGTAATGGGTGAGTGATTGGGTGGGGGGAATACATACATTTCTACATCCATGATTTCAGGAAAGTTAGAAGGGGCTATCTGGAGAGTCCATGTTTGGTGGGCCGAAGGCCCACCAAACACACGTGGTGGGCCTTCCCACCAATAGCCCTCCGCAGGAGCTAGCCAAAAAGTCCGCCCGGAGGGCGGCTTTGCGGCTAGTACCAACATAATCAGGAAAGTGTGTAGATTCAGGAACCGTGTTTAATATATTTGTACAATGAAAAATAGCTGACCACTAAGGAGTTGAAAGAAAACATGTTTATGCGCTACTTTATTTAGCCGTCATTTTCGTATAATTCATATTATTGTTGCAGATTTATGCTAATATGATCCAGAATTTTCTCAGAAGACGATGGTGACCCTAGTTTTTTTTTCAATATGAAATGGTGGTGTCGGAAAACTAGTTGGGAATAAGGTTTGATAAGCCAGATGGTCGCCGCACTAGGCTGCGGGCGTCACTCATCACAATATAGCGCGATGCGGGACTCGCTTTCTAGGTATATAACTCTGTGGTGAGCTTATATACACATCATTATGTAAGAAGACGCAGAATGTATACTTAATAAAAACAGTGAGCAGTTAAATCCACAGGGAGTGGAATTCTACCAACATAATCAGGAAAGTGTGTAGATTCAGGAACGCGTTGGTTTAATATAATTGTACGGCCGATATATCGGATTAAGAATAGACTACACTTATTATTTTTTGTTTCCATCAACGACTTAGAAGATTGTGGGACTAGCATGATATCACAGCATGTTAGCTGATGAATACTAAGAATAGGTGGGGATTATCAGATCAGTCCGGATATAAACGGTTCGCAGGGAAGAACTTTTTGAACATAAGACAAAAGGAAAATAAAGTAAGTTATTAGATGGTTCGTTAGACTACACGTGGTAGTTTCCTGTTACACTACCTACATCCACCTTTCATCTCCATCCATGAAATTGTCTAGCCTCCTTTTAAAACTCATTCATTTTGCAGTAAACGAATATATAATTAAATAATAACTCAATCGGAAAAATTAACCGGTTGTAAAGGGTTGTTGATTAACAAAACAAAATTCCGATATATTTGATTTTAAATAAGATTTATTTGATTTAAATCAATTTTTTATTTTTTTTATTTTGATGTCTACAATCTACATGAAAGCTAACTACTACAGGATATTATTTAGCATTTTATAACTAGAGATTAGAATAAGTGAAATAAAAAATGCTATAACATGATATACAGATGACTTTTTTCACCATTTTATATTTCTTTTGATGGACTTTTTCACATCAATAGGCCGATGTCGGTAAGCGCGTTTTTCGCTACGTTTGCCCAGGCCGGTCTAGACCCGTTCCTAGGCTGGCCAGGCTGCACTGATGCTCGCGAAACACATCCGGATTGGCCGTGTCCCATTCGTGGTTCTTACTGGCTGGGGGATCGAGTGGGCGGTCTTTACCGTCCTGCAAGGCTTTAACACCCCCCACGCGCCCCAAGACACACCAAATGATTATTAATTTGACCTCCGGTATGAACCTAATGGTCGTCCACACTTGGCAACAAAACATGTTGAACACAAAGTAAAACATAGTATGCAACAAGTTGGAGGTCGGGAAGGATTTCAATTGTTACACACTGTTTGCACTGATATTTATACGTGATAATGTTGGTAACACCGATGTGGACGAGTTAATGTCGGGGGATTATCTGGGCAGACACCACCAACAGCGACGGCTGGTCAACTCGCTGTAGGCCTACTTACGGAACAAAACCATGGAGGTGGCACGAGGAACAGGGGTACAATTGAATAGATTCTGTTACCGTTGACACACTTATGCTCTGGAATTCCTACTCATATTCAATAATAAACATAGATTTAAGAGGGCCGATGCGTGGCGGTGAAATCACAGCAATTCTGAAAGCGGATAAAGTATGAGGCAGAAAGAAAAAATGAAAAACCTTATTGCACAGTTCTAGAGAGACGAAGAAAACATGAGAAAAAAATCTGCAATGGACTAATGATCGTACATTACCAGTGGTTTTGCATTCAACAGCATGCTATTTTCTGTTGACAACACACGCCACACAGGACATACGACGCCTGGTTTCAGATAAGGTAATATGTCCGCCCAGACATTAAGTCGGCGTCTCCCCGCCCGATGCCCACACAAAATTATACGGCAGCAACTGTCCACCAAGCTTCTCAACACCCCGCCGATGACCTTCACGTCTCCGAGAGACTAGTGTGGATGGCCTCAACAAAGTCTATACTCTGTTGCCAACATTTCCGCCAACATTGTAACACACAAATATCTCTTCTATTGTTGTAGACATTTCTCCAAATGTCGGTTGTTGTGTTTTCGCGCAGTGTTTTCAACTTCTCTGTAGAACAAAATGTTGCCATGTGGACGCACCCTAAGCTGGCATAATGAAATGTCATCATCTGTCTATGAGAGTCAGCTACACAAAATATTGCATGATTTTGCTATACCATATCTATTCGGCCTATTTTTTCATAGTCATCCTTCTACTTGACTTCATGGGAAGTCAATCTGATTCAATGGAATTTTTTGTTGCAGTATATTACTTCGGCTGTTAAAGAGATAATTATATTTTTTTGTTTGATACTTAATCATAATGCATATTAACCCGCTGAGGACCAGTAAATATAATAAAAGTACCCCCACAGCCCAGCTGATGTTTGTTTTTTTTATTTTTTATTATTAAAAAGGTGAACAATTTAGAAAACAAAATCATCACTTCTCGAAAAAATAGGGGTTCTAGGGGGGGTGGGGCCATCCTCATAGAATCCAAAAATTTCGATTCCGCGCGCCTAGCCTCATCTGAAACGCGCACAATGGCAGATTTACTATCCGTCCAGTTTTTCCGGGTGGCGGGTTTTATTTTCACACCACCCGAGCAATCATGTGTGCCTTCATAGTTCATATGGAACTACGTAATGTATCACATAATGTCATAATAAGTCAACTTCAAGTGTGGATAAGTTGATATAGTAAAGTTTTCTAAGTGAGGCCGTGTGATAGCAGTGACCTCGCGTCCCGGTAACCATGGCGACGGGCGGCCATAATGGATTGTACCCTTATCCTATCTGTATCCTTATGTAAGGGATGTCTTGTCCCTCATAATGACTCCTCTGCGCATCCCCCGTCCCAACCCGCCTAATACTTGAGGGTTGCCACGTATATAAAAGGCATATCCCATACCGAATCTAAAGTCATAGCTACTAGAAGAGTAAATAACAGTCTAAATTCGCGGCGAACAAAGTGGATACGCTGCGCCTCTAATCAGCCCCCCCCCCCCCCCCCCCCCACTCATGGCGGGCGTGCCCACGCAGTTGCCGGGTACCGCTACTTGTTGCCGCCACATTCAAGCAGTGCCCCATACCATTTTCAGGCCTTCCTTGACGACATAGAAGCCGCGTATACCAGATTTTTAAATGGCAGACGCAATCGTGCGTCGCTGGGACTGGGCGTTGCATAAACTACTGGAACCCATCACGTGCGTCGCTGTTGTATCCAGCGTGTTAAGTGGTCCAGGTACTATTTCTCTAGTTTGGGAGATAAAACTGAACTCTTGTAAAATGATTATGTGGAGGCTTCTGTTATTAGATTGGGGTGTCATTCAAGAATGCCTTCAGCTACTTCATCAGAAATGCACAGCCCAGTTTTGCGTCAGTGGGCTGTTGATTACAGATTTCTCACACAGCTGTCCTTCCGTTTGTTAGCAGTCCTCAAGACAACATTATGATGCCGCTTCTTTTCTTATGGTGAACGCACATTATTGAAACCCGTCAAAAATCATCACTTATAAAATACATACGTGGAGGCCAATATTACAATTTTGGTTTTCTCAAAGCCATAATGACTTTATATCTAAGATACATCTGAAGACTCATTGCAACTCTTGAACACTTTGGGTTTGTCCCCGATGAAAATAAACTGTGATGGCATACCATTACATCGAAGTTCCAAAGCACAGTTTGGCAATTTTGTTACTTTTTGTGCAAAGGTCTCAAATCTAGGATTCACCAGTAAATTGATTGTGTGGGATATTCTATGGGTCATGGAAAACCTAATCATGTTGATGAGTACCTAAATTAATTTATTGATGAATTTGAAAACGTATCAAAGTTATACTTTAGTAAACATCTCATTCCTGTTTAAGTGGCTTGTTTTTTTGTTGTGTGATGAGCACCTGCCCGACAGTTTCTAAAATAATTATTTCCTATAATGGTGTACTCTCAGGGATGTGAAAGTTGTCCAGCAGTTTGTTCAATATGATTTGGAATGTGGCATTTCCAGAATTAAACTGTGCTACAAGATCAGATCACAATTTTCTCTCTCAAAAGTGACAGTGATCATCACCGAGGGGATATCCTCCTTTAATAAAGATCAATATTACAACAAGTATTTAGTCACAACATTTGTGTGGATCCTATGCATTTAGTTTTATCTTAGGCAGAATGAGAAGTTGCTAATTTCGGGCTTAAAGAACCCTTTATAACGTAAGGATAGGGTCTCGGGGGGGAAGAAAAAGTGTAGATCTGCTAATCTTTATTAATACTGCAAAATATATGCCACAAAATTTAATGCGGAACCTAGGTCACTGATGAGCTTGACGATCAAAGTAACGAGAGTTATCACAATATCTTTCGGTTAATATCACTTTGGATACAAAGTATCATGCACATTCACTTTTGGTTTATAGTAGTGTGGCTTTGTGTACAGTACAACAACAAAAAAATAATATATATAATTGAGAAAAAAAATATTTCTTCTGTGAAAAACAGTCACATCCGAAATTGCTATCTAAAGTGCACAGTGATTTCCTCCGCCACCACTCGTTTCGTCTCATTATGATATGATGTTATACTACAATGATGAAATTGGTGTTCATAAAGCCGCATTTGCTTAGTTTCCTACTTTCCCCTCTCGTTTTCAAATAATGATAAGGTTATGATTTAAATCTTTGACTTGTTTTTCTTCTATCATTTGATTTAAATCATGATTTAAATCGTGCTTAAAATCAACTTGATTTAAATTAAACAACCCTGCCGGTTGATGATGTTATTTATTTAGTTTTAACGCTAATTTTATGAATGATGCTAATGTATTGATCAGCAACGAAATATAGCAATGAATGCTAATAAATTCAGCTTCTATTGATATGACCTATGTTAAAAGTTTGTCCCTCGCAACACTTATATGGGCGGCAGTTTAAGTTCATGTATTGTTTTATTCAGTCTCATAATGGCATTTCTTTAGTGTTTTACTGATTCTATTGACAATATAAACAGATGACAGAATAGTCTATATTTGTAGAGGTTTAACGGATGGAACTGAGAAAATGGTTTTTTGGGTGAGTGTATAGCCCTCCAACTTATGGTAAAGAAGGATTCAGCTCCTATTATGGCAAGAAATAAACAAGGATTGTGTAGGTATTATAATCGACTATGCGTGTAGATATTTTAATCTGAGGAATATAGACCTGAGATTTAATTACATAGGGACAACGACGCAGAATGAATTGTTAAAATATAATTCAAATACTTTCTAAGTTAACAATCAGGGAGCCTACTAGAGGAGATTAATATACTAGATTTATTACTGACAAACAAAGGGAAGGTTTAGTTATACTGGGGTGGAGGTTGGAGGACAGTTGGCTAACACGGACCATTATGAAATCAGTTTTTTGCTTAAAATGGAAAGTAAAGCCAAATATAAGTGTTAATGAAGCAAGAGTGCCTGACTTCAGAAAGCCAATTTATGCATTATTACGAAGACAACCTGTAGGGGATTAACTGGGGGTGTATATAGAGGGTAATGAGTGTTCCAAGGTCAGCGCGGTGCCGCTGGAAGTCCAATTATGCAGGATTAAAAGACACCTATAGGGGAGTACTGGGGTGGTGGGATAGAGGGGAAGGATTGTTTCCAAGGTTCATGCAGATACAGCTGGACGATGTCGGTCCCTGATGAGGATTATTCATTATTTGTAAGGATTTAATTGCAGGACAGAAAAATAGTAATTCTTATAGGGCGATAAAATCAAGGAAGAGGGACCCGAAATGGATGACAACGATTTAAAATACACATTGGAGTAAAAATAAACATGTACTTAAGGTTCAAGGCTGGAGCATTGAGGCAAAGAACAGTATAACGTGGTGGCTAGACAGTGACGAGATTAACAAGAGTAGCTAACGAAACAATTATTAAATTAATCGCTGACAAGCAAAAGCGACCTAAGGTGTTCTATCACAATATACAACGAAGATCAAGGGAAAGATATTTTCGGGGCCGTTAAGATTATAGAGCAGGGTGAGGTCTTTAAATCGGATGAAGATGTGTAAAAATGGTATATGATTATTTCTTAAGTGTTTTTACTCATGAGGATAACAGTCAATACCTGAAATTGAACAATGTTTTCAGGGAACAATGATATCAACTCCAAAGATATTGTGATAACTAGAGAAAATGTTGGCATAGGGTATTAAATTAAATGGAGAATTGTAGTCGCCAGGACCAGATGAAGTGTATCCCAGAGTATAAAAGAATTGGCAAATAGTTTGTTCTTGAGTCGTTATGTGTACATTTTAGGAAATCGGTGTGAGATAGTCGATGTGCCATATTGTGAGGAAGGAAATGTAGTCCTCATATTTAAGAGAGAGACGAGAACTAAAGTCAAATTACGACCCGTTATCCTAACGTCAGTGGTAGGTAAATATTGAAATCTATTATTGCAAAACACTTGAGAGCAATTAGAAAAATAGTTTTGGATTAATGATTCACAACATGGATTCACCAAGGGTAGGTTCTGTCTCACCAATTTATTGAGCTTTTATAGGAAGTTTTATGAGACGGTCAGATAATGATAAGGATTATGAATAATATACTGGACTTTAGTAGAGGCATTCGACAAAAGTACCACACGAAGCGACTCTTAAATAAGGTTAAGGCTCATTAAAATAGATGGGAGTTCTTCGTTGAATCAAAGCTTGGCTAAGTGATCGGCAACAAAGGGTTACAATTAATGGTTCTTAATCTGAATGGGGGACAGTGACAAGTGGAGTTACCCAAGGGTCTGTTTTGGGGGGGGGTCCATTACTATTTTGGATTTAACATCAACACTTGGATAGTGAGATTAACAGTGATATCGCAAGTTTGCTTGCTGATGATACTAAGGTAGTAGGATTATTGGATCCAGTCTGATGTAAAACATATTGCCGGGAGAACTTTTGATAAACTTAATATTGGGGTATCAGGTGGCAGGATGGAATTTAATATTGATAAGTTCGCGTTATGAAAGGTTGGTAGAAAAAACCTTGGTAATAGTACACACAATACGCAATGTATCGCTGAAAAGATCAGGTGAAAAAGATCTTGGGTGAGGGTGAGCCCAGACCTCCGACCTAGAACAATGTTTGAAGCTAGAATAGATCTAATAGAGTTGTTATGGATTTATTACCAGAGTGTTTACAGTAAAAGTGCGGAGTTATTCTAAAGCCTTATCTGCTCTAGTCAGGACATCACCTAGACTATGTGGTTCAGTTTTTGGTCTCCATATTACAGGATGAATATAGCCTTGTTTAGAATCAGTGCAGCGGGGATTACCAAAATTATTCAAGGAATGCGTAACTTTAATTATTGAGAATAGATTGAAGCTTTTAAGTTCTCACTCGAGAGACGCAGAGTACGTTGCGTCTGATAGAAGTTTATAGTGGATAAAGGGATTTATAAAGGAGAGGTAGGAAAAGTTCTTACGGCTATTAACAAGTAGAACAAGAAGTAAGCGGATTCAAGCTGGAAAAGCGTATATTTAAAAAAAGAAAGACAAAAAGTTCACAAATGGGTGTGAATGATTGGAAGAGACTCAGTAACAGGTAGTTGTGCGGAGTCATTAGGGAGTTTTTAAAGACGCTGGATAGTTCATGGATGGGATGAAGGTAGTGTTAGTAACATGCACTACCCACGTGTAGGCCACAGTACCCTTGTAACTTCTTATTTTCTTATGTTCCTATGTAATATTTAGAACAAACATTTACAAAGATAACAGTGTATATTTATACTGATAACATATATTTGGTAGGAGGAAAATTACCATAAGCGGGCAAACAACAGGTGACAAGTTGGAGTTTGTTGGTTCCTTCACGCTTCGCATCTCCCGCTCTGTCGCTGCACAACGAGGTCTGTGACGTCACGTGTCAAGGAACCTATACTCAGATTAAAGGTCCTCAGATCCAGTATCAATGCATTTCTTTGCAATAACATTGTGTTTGAAACAATTTTAATAACAGGAAACTTTGGAATTTGAAATTACTTTCAATAGTAATCATCTTCCGCTTGTCCAGAGGGACTTTTTTCTTTGTCAATTTTTTATTTTGTAAATCATCTTCATCTCTCGTAAATGATATCATCGACCCTGATATTGTGATATTATTTTAGAACCGTCCGTTCGGGGGGGTGGCATAAGTGGAGCAAATCCTTTTGTACCATAGTATCCGTAATGTCAGACGTCACATAAATAGTTTTTTCCACCGTTATCCATCGTCCAGCATGAGTGCAAAGAATCCATCGGTAAACTGGGATCAACCTTGTGCCTGGATCTGCTTGGAGCATAAGAGTTCCAAGAGCTGTCTTTTTATCTCTGTCCGTCAGAGTTACGACGGCATTCAATTTTGACCCGAGCCATTCACGTCATACAAAAATAATGTGGATGAAAATGTAATCCAATTGCTCAAAGAATAGCAGTAACAATAATACTAAAGTCCCACAATACCAAGACCGTAAGAGTTTTAAAAATAAACCAAGACCACTATCAAACGCAACACAAAAACTCTGCCTACCGTACCACACAGCGTGTCCCCGCCCACTAATGAGCGTCGCAGGACACAAAGTGGGGCTGCCCCCGTGATGGTCTCGCCTGTCCGTAACAGCAGGTTTCCCACCCTTGGTGCTTGCTACCTTTAACTAGCCCTCATGAGGGCCCCCTGCGTCCTACTGCTCTATGCAGTGGACCAGCAGGGTTCGCCTCCGTCTCACACCAAGGGACGCTAAGAGCGCAGAATGAATATGCAACAACGTTGAGGCAACGCGGTAAACAAACAAGGGACCCTCACTGGGCAGCCCTACAACCCTGTGGGGAGCGCCGGCGTTCACAAGGAATCACAGACACAGTGTAATACGTTCAGCTAAATCAGTTAACTAGCTGTTAGCACAGAGCACTGGGACTAAATCCTGCTCCTGGTGGGGCTGTCAGGTGCCAAGAAACGTTTTGAAAGTGAAAGTGGCGAAACCAGGCAGGCAGTGTAGAGCCCCTGCAGGCACACGAGGGGCGACCTGTTCCACTGTTCGTTGTTGTATGAGCGAGTGCGGCAAAACCTTCCACGACGGCGTGCCGTGCTGAGATTTGGCTGCTGTCAGTGCTAACAAGCGCTGATTAACATTTCTTTCAAGATGGATCTCCAGATTTATAATCCTAGGGGCCCAGACATAACTACGTCCACGGTTTGGTACATCGTGCATTGTGGGGATAATTCGGGTCGCCGCGGGTAGACCTACGAAGGGAAAAACTACGGCGATGGGAAGAATTTAGAGTTCATTTTTTCGGGAAATTGATTTCCAGGTGCATATTCTTTGTACTGTGGCTCTGTCTCGCTGGGGGGGGGGGGGACAACACTATAGAGAAGTACCTGAGGTAATGGCTGATGTGCAGATGCTTCTAAACCAAGAAAACATAGTCTAACAGAGCCTTGTCAAAGGTAAGCAACTGGAGATACGTAATGTGTCCCTACCACTTGCCTTACTTCTTTAATGAGACTCTGCTGTACTGTTTTCCTGTTTAAGAAGCCTTTGCTCATCAACCATCACCCAGGTCTTCTCTAATGCTGTCAGCGAGCACGGAAATATAGGCCTGGAATTCAATTTCGCCGCCAAACAACTGAATTTATTTTACATCGTCCGTAAGTCTTATCTTTGTAGTTTGTACATATTCATGTTTGATAAGTATTAAAATACCTTATTAATTTGAGTTTTCCTTTTGTTGCCTTTCCTCATAATAAGTAGTGTACTCATAGTTTAAGTGGTTTACTTGACGAGCCAATGATATCTTGAGTCTACATACAACATCACCAACCTTTGCTTTGATTTATCTTATTACTCTCCATAAACAAGTTGCATAACCACGGTGACATTACCCTCCTTGCCTCATGGTACCTGGTACTGTCGTCTACCGATATTTTTGATCCCTACACAAATCGGGAAAACTCGCCGACGGTAAGTGGTTTAGGTAGATTTTGCTTTGATTTATCTTATTAATGCCCATCCATAACAGCTGCATAACCACGGTGACATTACCCATCCTTGCTTCATGGTCCCTGGTACTCTCGTCACGAAACTGCTCGTCCCTAGCACACATCGGGAAAACTCGCCGACGGTAGGTTTAGTTTAGGTTATACCGTTAGTTAGGTAAAGGTCAGTTTAGCTAGGTATTCATAATCACAGGTAAAGCTTATTAGTTAATATTAATAATAGTTATACATAATATTCCACTCCATACACACTCTTTAACCCTTCATACATCCCACATTCCCTCCCAGTCTCTCTGTCATATGCTTTGGTATTAGTCCAGATGAAACACCGACCTCCACTTCGTGGACAAAACTACTTTTTTCCTGGTGTGTTTTTATGTGTTTTGATGGATCTGCCTAACCGTTTTTGTCCAATTTTTATATTTTTTTATTATTATATGTATTTTTTTAGGTAAAAGGTTAGTTGTTTTTATTTTTTATTTTTTTTATTAGGTAAAGTTGGTAGGTATAGATTAGGTATGGGTTAGGTTAGGTATAGTTAAAGGTTAGGTTCGTTTAGGTTCAAATTTTTTTTTGTCATTTGCAAAAAAAAAAAAAAAACAAAAAAAAATTTGCGACAGAAACGGTTTACAGATTCATTTCAAAACACACCAGAAAAAAAATAGTTTCGTCACCAAAGTGAGTCGTGTGTTCATCTGGATATTGTTATCTATGCTTTCCTCTAAATCCATGAATGCAGCATATCATCTTCTTGTATTTTGTAACATTGTCTTAATTATCATTCGCATATCTACACAACCCTTTTTCCCAGTTCTAAATCGCGTTGCTCCTCACTAATTACCTTGCCTTTGTGATTTTTTGTACTCTTCCCATTATGATTTTACCATACAGTTTGCCTCTCACTCTGGACACATGATGACTTCAATGAAGCTACATATAAGCAACCATGGTTATTGTGGCGACATTGCAATCTAGCTAATCACAGCCCTGGAATTATACCACATTACCACAGCTTAGGTAAACCAGCTTAGGTTCGCTAACGGTAACCTAACATAACCATTACCGCGGGCGAGTTTTCCCATTTTGGTGTGGGAGTCGAGCATTCGGTAGACGAGAGACCAGTACCATGAGGCAATGATGGTATGTCACTGTGGTTAGCACTTGTTTATGGATGGAGTAATAAGATAAATCAAAGCAAAATGCTAACCTTAACCTAACCGTCCCGAACGAGTTTTTCCCGAATTTGTGTAGGGATAAAATATCGGTATAGACCGACAGTACCAGTACCATGAGGTAAGGATGGGTAATTTCCCCGGGTTTTGCAACTTGTTTTATGGATGGAGTGGTTACCGATCTCATTTTCGCCCCACACGTCAATTCGCCACAAGACATATCGCCCACATGTTAAGAGTCATTCGCCCACTCTAAAGTCAATTCGCCCACACGAATCCATGTCACGGAGTCATGTAACTATCTCTTCCTCGTGCAGAAATGAATGAACCAGTACCAGTAACCTTGGGCGAATTGACGGTTAAATTTCTCTAGTGTTTGCCATAACTCTCTCCAACTTCCCCCAAACAATTTTGGGACCTGTGGTGAATGCGGAGTTTTCGGGTGGGGAACAAATTAGGCGTCCGGAAAGCACGTAATAAGAGCTGTTTAGGGGTGGGGGTCAAAACTCTAGATCTCGGGGTAATTTTCCTTATATCTAGAGAAAATTGGCCTAACCAAATAAACCTAACCTAGACCAAAATTAACCCTACCCTAGGAGGGGGCTTGACCCACCGATAACCTAACCTAACCAATCTAACTAAGCTAACCTAACCTAACCAAATCTACCTTGCTAACCTAACCAAATCTAACCTAACCTACCTAACCTAACCTACATAAACTAATTACCCAAATCTAACCTACCCTAACCTAACCTAAACCAATCTAAACCTAACCTCCTAGCTGTTGGGGGGTTCTCGACACACTTAAAACAAATATAACCTACCTACTAGCTCCTAGACTCCCATAGTGTGGAGAAATGAACTCCATAGTGTGGGCGACATGACCATGTGGGCGAATGAACGCCATGGTGTGGCGAAAGATACACAGTGTGCACAGAAAGAGGCAACAGTGTGGGACCGGGCTTTAAAAGCACAAGCACGTCCACCCAACGTGAACAGGGAGAGAGATTAACTTTGGCGCAGGTTGGCTGACGTACCTTCCTTTCTGGCCTTGGATTTAATAGACCACTATAAAGACACTTAAAGACACGAATAGACACTTTAAAAGCTAGTGATCTTGCGTCCACCTCAACACGCACTGACGCGGGAAGCCAAAATCCCCTTTCGTCGAGTACTACGCCAGTTACGCCATAAAATCGACCCCCGTTAAAAATTTAGTTTGACTGGTTGCAAGATCCGCAGATGAGTTTTTTTTGTTTTTTGCTTGATATGGGATGCTTTTCCCTACCGTAGATAACAGTGAAGTCGCCATTGTCTCGTTTCTTGTTATTTACAGACGTGTGGTGGCGTTAATACTTACATTTCTACATCCATGATTTCAGGAAAGTTAGAAGGGGCTATCTGGCAAGTCTGTGTCATTTTGTGTCTTCATCTGTGTCATATTAGTGACTATAAATGAACAAATTTACAGAAATACAACCGAGTGCGCCTCATATACCTACTACAGTAAAGTCGCCAGCTAGTATTTTTAACCCAACAGTGAGTCGCACATCTGGGGAATTCAGGGAAATTAGAGGTAAAGTAAACAAGTCTATATATATATTACTGCGGAAGATTCTTGGATATATAAAAATTTCTTTCCAACGTGAAAACAAATTCTATTCAAGGTTTGAAAGATCCTGGCAAGTTTTGTGTCCTGTCGCCCGAAAGGTGATCAGCTCTGTCGGTCGTCGTGCCGAAGAAAAACGTGAGAAGCAAAATGCGCAACAGTTTATACTTGCAGATACAAGCATAAAACAACGCTGAACACAGGGTAGATTATACAGTCATGATATAAACTACTGTGTAATCTTCAGTGGCACATAAAAATCAGTAGTGATGCTATATTCGTATATTTGGGCGCCTGGCGACTTCACTGCAGGTGGCGACTTCACTGTTTATCTACGATAGAGATAGTTTTTAATCTGTGCAAACCTAAGTGTTTTTTTGGCAATTCGAATAAGTGATGACAAATTTCTAATAATAACACTTCTAGACATTTTGACGGGGAAAAAACACGCTCCAGTTGTTAAAGCATCAAATAATAACCTAATCAACCATTAAACTACTATTCTAAACGTTCTTAACTAAACCCTCAAACTAACCTAACCTAACCATGATTTTTGTTTGTTTTGCACATTTATTTTCTTTCACACTCGTTGTGACCTGTAGAAACAAAAGAAAGGGTAAAAAATACTTGAATCCAGACCCGTCATGTTGAATCCTAATTAGCCTCGCGACACTGCGGCAGACAGATGACTACGTGGATGTACGTTTGCGTGGGTGAAAAACGTGTTATAAGACGGATGAATGGTATGGCGTATGGCAGGGGCTGAAAATGAGGTGAATATCATGAAGTGATAATGTGACACACCAGAATTATAAATTTTGTGGAACTGAATGCTAATATTGCGTGGAGTGATATTGTATTGATTTGATTGATTTAAATGACAAGGTGGAAATGTGCCAGACATCAGAGGTCACATGGCACTATGGCAAGCATAAAAAGTGAAGAGGTTATAGAGAAGAGTGAAACGGTGAGGGGAGGCACATCTTGGATTATTTTCTTATTAACTCCGAAAATATAATGAATTCTTGTTTGAGCAGTAATGTATTAAGTGTAAGGAATATGATTAATAGAGATTATGTTTTCGATGGCCCAGGTGTGATGATTGCGCAGTGTATACCCAAGGTTTGCCCGTCAGGTGGCAAGGTTGGTAGAAGACGTGAGTTCGCAACTGTGGCAGCGTCCCTTTGCATTCGGTCAGCGCGGTTCGATCCCGCGACTAGTTCGTGCTGACGTGGCGGCGCTTTGTATAGTCCAATAACCTTGTTAGTTGGTACTTGCAAAGGTGCTAGATAGGATGAAAATCTTATCTGTATACAAGGTTTACAGCGCAGTATTTTTGCGTGCGGGGAATATAACAGATAGAGTGTGTGGCAACCTGCATCCCGTGCGTGTACTGAATGAATAATACAAGCCAAGGTGGTGCCGTGAAACCCTAAATGGACATTTACTCTATCTACTTGAGGTAACGAAGATTGGAATCTTCAAACTCATTATAGGGCAGTGATGCTGATTTTCGATGTGACAGTATTTTGATGAGGCAGCCATTTTAAGTGGAGGAAAATTTGTGCGCCTAAAACGGACCGGGCGTCATGCTGTGACGTCACAACATAGGGGTTGGGGGTTTTTTTTTTTTTGTCCCCCCCAAGCGGCCGCAGCGGTCGCTCCACAGTAACATTAACTTGCATTACCCCTACTACCGCAAGATGGCCAATAATCTCCTTCAGTTTTGTGGTAGATTTCACTGTTTTGGTGAATAGATAGTTTGAGTTTATAAGGAAGAGTGATGTAGACAGGGGCAAGGACCCCATGACAAACAGGCAAGTGATGACTTTAGCAGCGCAACTCCTTACAAAGAGCTCAAATGAACCTACAATGACATGTACCCTGACAGCTAGTCTGATATAACGACTCATAGAAAACAGGTAGAATGAGAGCGCCTTCCACCTGCACACCACACACTATAGTAAGCAAGTGGTGTTAGGGACACATTACGTACCTACCAGTTTGCTTACCTTTTGGACGAGGCTCTGTTTATGACTCTGTTTCTTGGTTTAGAAAGCCTCTGCACATCAGCCATTACCTCAGTCTTCTCTTTAGTGTTGTCAGCGAGAACAGGCACAGTAATATAGCACCTGGAAATATAAATTTCGCGCAAATAACTCTAAATATTCTTCCATCGCCGTATTTTTTCCCTTCATATGTCCATCGCGCGACCCCGACCTATCCCACAATGCACCGATTAACACCCGGTGACGTAGTTATGGGTAGGGTCCCATTGCCACAAAAAAATTGCAGGATTATAATGGGACGAGACTTCGCGATCGTTTTCAGAGTACACCGACTGTTTTTTTCCTGGCCTACAAGAGGTGCTTTTAATCCCTAATTGGAGATAGTTTTTATTTTTTTCATTCCGTCATTCAGTTTTTAAAATTCTTCATTCCGTCTATACTTCTTCTACCATTTCCCTAGTTATCACAAAGATATTGTATTTGTGATATTTGTATTAGATACTGAACAACAAAGATATTGGGTGATAACTAGGGAAATGGTAGAAGGTATAGGCGGAATGAAGATTTAAGTCACAGGACCAGATTAAGTGTATCCCAAGTACCCTTAAAAAAAAGAATGCAAAGGGGTTGTTAGTGAGGCGTTAGTGGCTATTTTAAGTGCGTTTTTAACTTGCCCTCTGCGGGTCCCCTTGTGCCCACTGGTCTACGCCAGTGACCAGCAGGGTTCAACTCGTATCACACCAAGGGACGCTAAGGGCGAATAATGAATCTGCAACGTCGAGCAACGCGGTAAACAAACAAGGACCTCCAGGGCAGGCACTACAGCCTGTGGAGAGCCCCCTCGGTCACAGGAATCACAGACACAGTGTTACAGTTCAGCTAACTCAGTTAACACGAAACACTGGAACTAAATCCCGCTCATTGTGGCGGTCAGGTCCAGAGAAACGTTGGAAAGGAAGTAGCGTAACCAAGGAAAGCAGTCTAGAGCACCTCAGGGCCCCGTCACCGTCACACCTGTTACACTGCGGACTGCGTTGTGGTATGAGCGAGAGCGGCAAAACCTTCAACGACGGCTGCCGGGCCGAGATTTGCCTGCTGCTTTTTTTTGGGGGCAGGGCCAGTACGGAGCCAACAGACACATGAACACGTACCACACGAGTATAGAACTTTTGTACGAAACGGTAAAATAAGAAAACGACATGTGACGGTAACTTAATAAATTTACAAGATATTGTTTATGACTTAATAATGAACCGTTGGACTCCAGGTGGTTAAGACAATTATGTTGACAGGGCAAAATAATTATAAAGATATAATTCCAGCTTCCTTATAAATATGACATTGAATTATTGGTCAGCATGTCTCGTACCCTAGGTGTAAGGTTTCGTACACCTGTACCACCCCTTGTGGTACAGGTACCCCAGGTTAAGAACCACTGCTCTAGATATTTTCACATCGGAAAGTGATATACCAAAAATAATCAGGAAAATGTGTAGATTCAGGAACCGTGTTTAATATATTTTTACAATGAAAAAATAGCTGAGCACTAGGAGTTGAAAGAAAACATGTTTATGCGCTACTTTATTTGCCGTCATTTTCGTATAATTCAATTATTGTTGCAGATTTATGCTAATACGATCCAGAATTTTCTCAAAGACGATGGTGACCCTAGTTTTTTTTCAATATGAAAAAGGTGGTGTCGGAAAACTAGTTGGGAATAAGGTTTGATAAGCCAGATGGTCGCCGCACTAGGCTGCGGGCGTCACTCATCACAATATAGCGCGATGCGGGACTCGCTTTTTAGGTATATAACTCTGTGGTGAGCTTATATACACATCATTATGTAAGAAGACCGCAGAATGTATACTTAATAAAAACAGTGAACAGTTAAATCCACCGGGAGTGGATTATACTAACAAATCAGAAAGTGTGTAGATTCAGGAACCCTGTTTAATATAATTGTACGACCGATAAATCGGATAAGAATAGACTACACTTATTATTTTTTGTTTACATCAACGACTTAGATAGTGGGATTAGCAGTGATATCAGCATGTTAGCTGATGATACTAAGATTTGGTGGGATTATTAGATCAGTCTGATATAAACGGTTCGCAGGGAGACTTTAAGAACATAAGAACAAAAGAAAAAAAAGAAGTTATTTGAGGGGCGTGAGCCCTACACGTGGTAGTTCCTGTTACACTACCTACATCCCCCTTTCATTCCACCAGGGAAATTGTCTAGCCCCCTTTTTTAAAATCATTATTTTTTCAGTAAACGAAAATATAAGTAAATAAATAAATCAAGGGAAAAATCCCCGGTTGACGGGGTTTGTTGAAAACAAAAAAAAATTTCCATATATTTATTTAAATAAGATTTTTTGTTTTAAAATCATTTTTATTTTTTTTATTTGAGTTTACAATCAAAATGAAAGCTAAATAAGGATATTATTTAGCTTTTATAACAAAGAGATAGAATAAGTGAATAAGAAATGCATATAACTGATTTTACCTTTGTGGACGATTTAATATCGGGGGGGGATATCTGGACAGACACACCCCAACAGCACGGCTAGCACTCGCTGTAGGCCTACTTAGGACAAAACCAGGGAAAGTGGACGGGGGAACAGAGGTACAATGGCCCCACCCATAACTACGCACGGTTTTTTTACTGGGTGCATTGTGGGATAGGGGGGGGTCCCCCGGGGGTGGCCTACAAAGGGAAAAACTACGGCGTTTGGAAGAATTTCGAGTCATTTTGCGCGAAATGATATTCCAGGTGCTATTTTAGGCTCTGTCTCGTGAAAAACCTTAAGAGAAGACCTGAGGTAATGGTGATGTGCAGAGGTTTCAAAAAACCAAGAAAACAGAGTATAACAGAGCCTCGTAAAAAGGAAAGAAATGGTAGGTACGTAATGTCCATTGCATTTCTTAATGAGGCTTGCTGTGATGTTTCCTGGTTTAGAACCCTTTGCACATCAACCTCACCCAGGTTTTTCTCTATGTTGTCACGAGCCGGAAATATAGCACCGGAACATAACTCCCCAAAACAACTTAAATTTTTTTTCATCGTCGTAGTCTTCTCTTTTGGGTTGTACATTTTCAGGGTTATGATAGTTTTAAAAATACCTTATTAATTGAGTTCCTTTTGTTGTCTTTCCTCAAAAAAAGTAGTGCTACATCAGGGGTTTAAGGTTACTTGACGAGCCAATGAATTCTTGAGTTTACCAACACCCCAAAACTTTGTTTTGATTTATCTTATTATCCACCCATAAACAAGTTGCAAACCACGGGACATTCCCCATCCTTGCCTCTGGTACCTGCAGGGTAGTCGTCTCCCGATATTTTTATTCCTACAAAACGGGAAAATCACCGACATAAGGGTTTGGGTTTGGTACCCGGCATTTCCCCCACATGCCTTTTCGCCAAACCATAGTCTTTTCCCCCCAAGATCAATTCGCCCACACTAGGGAGTCTTTTCGCCCATCTAGGGAGTCTATAGAGTAGGAGGTTAGGTTTTTTTTGTTAGGTGTGAAAACCCCCCAAAAACCCCCCCGCTAGGGGGTTTTGGGGTAGTTTTGTTTACGTTGGTTAGGGTGGGTTAGATTTGGGTATTTTTAGGTTAGTTTTGGGTTAGGTTGGGTTTAGTTTTTGGTTGGGTTTTAGATGGGTTAGTTTTGGTTGGGTTTAGGTTTTTTTTGGGTTAGGCAATTTTCGTCATTTTCCCCCACAAGACATTTGTCACTTTTAAGTCAATTCGCCCACATAAAGAGTAAATTTCCCCACTCTAAAGTCAATTCGCCCACAGATCCATGTCACGGAGTCATGTAATTTAATTTTCTCTGGCGGGAAATGGAAAAAACCCCCCAAATCAACCCTATCCTAACCAAACCAATTTAATCTAACCAAACCAAACCCAAAAATCTAATAGGTTAGATTTGGTAGGTTAGGTTAGCTTAGGTTATTTTTGGTTAGGTTAGGCTATCGGGGGTCAAGCCCCCTGTAGGGTGGTTTAAATTTGGGGTTGGCAATTTTTCTGAAAAGAAAATTACCCTAGTTTAGGGCATTTTCCCCCCCCGTCCCCAAACTTTTTAAATTTAGGGTTTTTCGAACATCATTTGTCCCCCCCAAAAAACCCCGCATCCCCAGGCCCCCAAAAACTTTTTTGGGGGAAGGGGAGAGTATGGGCAAACACTAGAAATTCCCGTCATTTCGCCCAAGGTTATTGGGGTTCATTCCTTTCTCCAGGGGAAAAAATATAGAACATGACCCCGGACAGGATGGTGGGCGAATTTTGATTTAGGTGGGCGAAGATTTTATATGTGGGCGAATGACTTAAAGTGGACGAAATGTCTTGGGGGCGAAATGACGAAAATTGCCTAACCAAAAAAAACCAACCAACCAAAATTAAACCTCCCCCCAGCAGGGGGCGACCACGAAACCAACCAAACCCAAACAACCTAAGAACCAAAACCAAACCCAAAATCAAACCTAGCTAACCAAACCAAAATTTAAGTAACCTAACCTAACCAAATCAAACCAAAACTACCAAATCTAATCCCCCCTAACCTAACCTAAACAAACTAACCTAACTTCTAGGGGGGGTTGGGGGTTCTCGAACATAAGCAAATATAATTAACCCCCTAGCTCCTATGACTCCATAGTGTTGGCAAAATGACTCCATAGTGTGGGCGAAAGACCCCAAGTGTGGGTGAAAGATCCTAGGGGGGCAAATTTGCCCGTGGGCGAAAGACTATGGTGGGGGGCGAATGGCATGGGGCGAAAGGGCCGGATCCCAAACCAACCATTACTGCGGCGAGGTTTTCCGATTTGGTAGGGATAAAAAATCGGTAGAGACAGTAACATGCAGGTCCGAGCGGGGAAATGGGTAAGCACCGGGTTATGCAACTTGTTTAGGGATGGAGTAATAAGAAAAAAAAAGCAAAGGGGGGTGATGTTGGTATAGACTCATGAGTATATTGGCTTAAAAGTAACACTTAAACCATGAGTAGACTTTTTATATGAGGAAAGACAACAAAAGGAACTCAATTAAAAGGTATTTTTTAAATTACAAACCCAAAATTGACAGCCAAAAAGAGACGATACGACGATGAAAAAAAATTCGAGTTGTTTGGGCGAAATATTTTCCAGGTGCTATATTTTCCGTCCCGCTGAAACATAGAGAAGACCCGAGGTGAGGTTGTGTGCAAAGGCTTCAAAACCCAGGAAAACGTCACAGCAGATTTTCTTTTAAGAAGAAAAGCAAGTGGTGAGACACTTTTACGAGCTACCGTTTTTTACCTTTTGCGAGGCTCGTTATGACCTGTTTTTTTGGGTTTTTAGAACCCTCTGTACATCCCCATACCTCAGGTTTTCTCTAGTGTGTCAGCGAGAACAGGCACAGTAATAAGCACCGGGAAATATCAATTTCGCGCAAAATAACTCGAAATTTTTTCACCGTAGCTTTTCCCCTTTCGTGGCCCACCCGGGGCGACCCGCTTTTCCCCCCAATGCCCGATGAAACAAACCCTGACGTTAGTAGTCTGGGGCCCCTTGATAGATTGTTTCCGCGGGGCCACTTTTCTTGGAATTCTAACATATTCTATAAAAACAAGATTTAAGAGGGCCCATGCTGGCGTGAAATCACAGCAATTTTGAAAGCGGAAAAAGAGAGGGAGAAAAAAAAAAAAAAACCTTATTGGGACAGTTTTGGAGAAAAATTTTTAAAAAAAAACATATGAGAGAAAATCTGGGAATGGAGCTAAAATGGTACATTTGCCAGTGGTTTGCATTTTTAACAGCATGCTATTTGGTTTAAAATACACGCCACACAGGAATACGAGCTGGATTTAGGTAAGGGAATATAGTCCCCCCAGACATTAAATCGGCGTTCCTCCCATGCCCACACAAAATTATACGGCAGAACTGTCACCAAGGCGTCCCCACACCCCGACATGACCTTCACGTCTCCAGAGACTAGTTTGGTGGCCCCACAAAGTTTTATCTTTTTGCCAAAAATTTGCCAACATTGTAACACACAAAATCTTTATATTTTTGTAGACATGTCTCCCAAAAGTCGGTTTTTTGTGTTTTGGCAGTGTTTTTAAATTTTCTGAGACAAAATGTGCCAATTGGACGCACCCAAAACTGGCAATGAAAAGGTACATTTGTCTATGAGGGTCAGCTACACAAAATATTTCCTGATTTGCTAATCATATATTCGGCTATTTTTTAGTCATCCTTTCTACTGACTTTAATGGGGAAATCAATTGATTCAATGGAATTTTTTTTGAGTAATAATTACTTGGCGGTTTAAAAAAGATAATATATTTTTGTTGATAATTAATCATAAGCATATTTAACCCCCTGAGTACCCGTAAAAAATAAAAAAAAAGTCACCCCAGCCCCGGATTTGGGGATATTTTAATTATTAAAAAAAAGGGAAAAAAATTATGAAAACAAAAAAATCACACTCTTTTTCGAAAAAAATAGGGGGTTTTAGGGGGGGGGGGCACCCTAGACATCAGATAATTTTTAATTCCCGCGGCCTACCCTCAGCTGAGCGCTCAGAGGCAGAGTACGATGCGTCCCCGTTTTTTGGGTGGCGGTTATTTCACACCACCCCTATCAGGGCCTTTATAGTTTATATATACTACGTATGATCACATAATGTCAAATAAACAATTTTAAGTGTGATAAATTTACATAGAAAGTTTTTTTTGAGTGTGTAGCAGCGACCCGGTCCCGGTAAACCATGGGAACGGGCGGGTTTAAAAGGATTTGTACCCTTTTATCTGATCCTTAGTAGGATTTTTTTGTCCCTCAGAATGACCCTGCGCATCCCCCCCTCCCCAACAAGCCTATATTGAGGGTTCCACTAATAAGGGGATACCCATACCCACTCAAGTCAAAGTCCATAGAAAAGGGGTAAAAAAAGGTCTAAATTGCGGGAAAAAAATGGATAAGTCCCCACCCCCCCCCCCCTGCCAACCCGGGGTTCCCCGCAGTTTCCGGGTACCGCCCCTGTTTCCCCACAATTTAAGCAGTGCCCCCCACCATTTTTAGGATTTCCCTTTCCATAGAAGCCGGTACCCGATTTGTATATGGCGGGCGCACAGTGGTCGCTGAGACTGGGCGTTTCACATATGGACGCACACGTGCGTCGTGTTTTCCAGAGGTTAAGTGGTCCGGGGGACAATTTTCTAGTTTTTGGGGATAAAACTGAAATCTTTTAAAAGATGAAGGGGAGGCTTTGATTGGGGGGGGGTCATCAAGAATGCCTTCAGTTACTTCACAGAAAATGCACAAGCCCAGTTGCGTCAGTGGGTGGGGATTATCAATTTCCACAAGCTGTAAAATCGTTGTTAGCAGTCCCAGAAACATTATGATGCTTTCTTTCCCAAGGGTGCACGCACATTATGATAACCGTCAAAAAATCATCACTTATAAAATACAAGTGGAGGCCAAAATTTCCCTTTTGGTTTTTCAAAGCCATAGATGACTTTATCTAAGAATAATCTGAAGAATCATTGCAAACTTGAACACTTTGGGTTGTCCCTGAAATAAAAAATGTGATGGGATACCCCTAATCGAAGTCATAGCACAGTTTTGGCCCAATTTGGTTAGTTTTTTGTGCGAAGGTCTCAAATTTAAAGGGTTCACCAGTAATTTTTGGAATTTTTGGGTCAGAAAAACCTAAGGATGTTGATGAGACCTAAATTTAATTTATTTTAGAATTGGGAAAAAAATTTTCCAAAGGGGATACTTGGTAAAAATTCTCCCGTAAAGGGGCTTGTTTTGTTTGGATGCACCTGCACGACAGTCTCTAAAATAATTATTCTATAAGGTTTCTCAATACTCAGGGTGTGAAAGGGGTCAGGGAGGTTGGTGAATATGAATTTGGAACTGGGCATTTTCCGAAAATTAAAAATGGCTACAAAATAGACAAAATTTCCTCTCAAAGTGACAGTGTCATCACCCAGGGATTTTCCCTCTAATAAAAACATTTTTACAAAAAAAGTTTAGTAAAAACATTTTTGTTGGATCCTATGCATTTAGTTTTTTAGGCATAATGAGAAAATTGCAAAATTTTGGGCTTAAAGAACCTTTAAATAAGGATAGGGTTTTTTTGGAAGAAAAAGTGATATCTGCTAATCTTATTAATAGGCAAAATATATGCCAGCAAAAAATTTTTTCGGGGAAAACCCAGGTCACGGGTGAGTTTAGAGATTCAAAACAACAGAGTTTCACAAAATCTTTGGTTTAAAACATTTTGGTTTTATAAACAAAAAATATCATGCCAAAACAACTTTTTGGGTTTTAGTAGTGTGGCTTTTGTTCAGACAACAACAACAACAAATATATAATTGAACAAAAATAGTTGCGTGAAAACAGTCACATGGCAATTTATCAAAAGTGCCCAGTGGTTTCCCGTTTCCCACTCCCGCGGTATGAAGGAGAGCAAATGCGAGAAAACTATGCCCCGGGTTTCCCCAGCCGAGCCCCATCTTTTGAGGGAGGGGGTGACCAGGGGCAAGTTTTGGCACCCCCGGCCCGAGCTTAGCCGGGGGATGGGGGAAAGGGGTTTTACTTTCCCGAAGATCTGCCTCTTCCCGGGACCCGTTTCCCTCCCCCTGCCAAGGGAAACGGTGCCGTCAATCACCGCTTTTTGTCGCCTTTATTACGCGGTTCTGGAACGAGGCTCCGCGTGGCGTACAGGCCCCCGCAACGACTTGGACTTCCTCCAAACCCTTCGAGCGTGGCCGAACAAAGAGGTCGCAGATGCTGCCATCACCGCCTTTGCACGCCATCTCTGGTATCTGGCGGAGCACCTGAATGGACTGGCGTTCTTCGACGAAGACGTGGACGTGGCGACGAAGCGCAAGACCAACCTTGAGCGAGAGAAGAAGCCAGGGTGCCCCGGTCGCTTGCAAGGAGTCCCAGAGATCGGAATCGAGCTGGACGAGTTCGTGACTAAGAGGACACTGAAGATGTTTAGCGTCATTGCTGAGCAGGGGATGGTGAAGGCAAAATCGTCCTTCTTGAGGGAAGACTCCGGAACGTTGGAGACGAACACGAAGTTCCTGGAGATGAAGAAGTTTGCAGGTTCTTTGAAGGTCGTGAACGACGCAGCAGAAAGAGCTGTTTCCCTCGTCCAGACCTTTAACGCGTCGCTGACCAAGGACGAAGAGCAGAAACAGTACCTTCTCCGCCTCGTGGCGGATCACCGTCGCCGCCTCCTTGCTCCGACCAAGGGGGAATTGATGAAAGAGGGATGTTGCTGAATTGTAGAGCATTATTACTGATTCAGTTATTCTGTTTTCATAGAAAATAGGAGCTATGGTATGCGAAAGAAGAAAATAAATTAACATCCCTTCAGTTTCTCTTATGTCGTCGAAAGACGCCTTTTTTGCGCGACCCGTAAAATTAAACGCAATGTCCTGAAAATTGGTCTGAATGTTACTTAGGAACAGTGTAACAAAATAAAACTTGTGGAGCGAACAATTTCTCAACTTTCCTTTTTTGGACCAGGCTAATATTATAAATTATATATAATAAATATATATTATATATATATATATATATATATATATATATTATATATATATATATATTGTATATATATATATATATATATATATATATGATAATATATATATAGTATATATAAATAATTATATATATATATATATATATATATATATATATATATATATATATATATATATATATATATATATATATATATATACAGAGAGAGAGAGAGAGAGGAAGAGAGAGAGAGAGAGAGAGAGAGAGGGAGAGGAGAGAGAGAGAGAGGAGAGCGAGAGGCGAGAGAGGAGTAGTTAGAGTAGAGAGAGAGAGAGCATGGTGCTAATTTATTTATCAGAAAACGAATATATCAATGAAAGCTAATACAATTCTGCTTTTATTGGTATGTTCCATGTTATAAGATGGTCTCACAAAGGTTTACATGACGAGTTTAAGTTAATTTTAAGTTGATACATATTTCTTCATAATGCTCATAATGACATTAATTAATGTGTTTTACTGTGTTTATGTGATAATCTTATAGAACAAACATTTCCGGAGATAAGAGTGTATCAGTTATACATGTATAACATGATATACTGCGGGGTCATGCCTTAAGAACTTCCTTGGGTCTAGAGTGACCAGAGAGGCCCTGGCAGCAAGATGGCGGATATGTCATGAAAGAGTTTTACACGACTTGCTCGCACCAACAACTCGATAGAAGGATATAAGTCAATCAACGCTGAAGAACCTCGTTGATACGTATGACACCACCACCGGTTCTTGAGCATCTTCGTGGCATTGCTCACACTATATAAAATTGCTGACTATGTCCGTCCATTGTCGATGATTTTTTTTCTTCAAATTTGCTTTTAAAAAATCTTATTTTTGTATATGCTTTATGAGAAAATGAAATTTTAGACATGAATTTAAGACATATTTTATATAGATGCATTTTATTCTTTTTTATTTATGCAAAAAATTCTAATGAATGTAAATAAAATTAAATTAAATGCCTACGGGCATGGTGCCGTAAGGCATAATGTCCAATGTCCGGTAGGCATAATGTCCGGTAGGCAAACTGTCCGGTAGGCATAATGTCCGGTAGGCAATAATGTCCGTAGGCAAACTGTCCGTAGGCAAACTGTCCGTAGGCAAGCTGCCCGTAGACAAGCTTGTCCGTAGGCAAACTGTCCGTAGGCAAGCTGTCCGTGGGCAAACTGTCCGTAGGCAAACTGTCCGTAGGAAAAACTGTCCGTGGGCAAGCTGTCCGGCCACGATTATGGACTGCGCTACCAAGGTATGTAAAACTTTCCAAAATCTCAATGCCCTCACCACACGCATGAACATACTGTACTGTTTATCAGAAGCCTACAAAACCACCTAGACCTTGGTCTTATGCCGGGGAAACCTCAAGTCCCAAAGGCTTTGCCTCCTCGTGCAGCCCCTCAAGAGTCATCACCAGGACCTCCAGCGACTCAGAAAAGATTACTGCATCATCGGCAAAAACAAGATCAGTGATCTTGGTGTTGCCGAGGGATGCTCCCAAAATCACTTTGATCTACAACTTTGCCCATACCCAGTCGATACAAGTGTTTGAAAAGTGATGGGGCAGGGACGCACCCTTGCCTCACTCATTCACAGGGAAAAAAGCGGATAAGCTTCCCGATAAAAGAAGTGAGAAAATAGTCGAAGAGCTGTATTTGAAGTTTTTTCAACTAAATAACTAAAAATTATATATATATAGGTAATATCTCATGCCAAAAGTCATAGTTTAGTATTCCGTCACGTTCGTCTAAATATGCAATTTTTGATTTTAATTGGGGCAGGGGAATTTTTTTTTATATTGATATACCTTTGAAAAAATATATATATTTATTAGTTTGCATATTATGACTAACCATGAAATCATAGGCGAACTGGTAGAATTTTAGGATTTTTTTCAAATGCAACTGAAAAAAAATACATGTTTCTCAGTTTCGAACAACTTGGGGAAGTACGATATATTTTCATAAATTAACATGCCATTAAATGTATTATTGCAAGGGGATAAAATCAGTTTTCAGTTTTACCCAAACACAAAATACATGCATTTATAGAATCAGGGTAATAAATATCATAAAATATCGCCTATTTTCAAGGGTGAGTTTTCAAACTTCAATCTCCTTGAGCTGATAAAATATATCATTCTGGAGAAAAATGTTTTTAACACATTTTTTTTCATCAGGTATTGACAACTTTCCCCTACTAGGCACATACAGACAATGTGGTATAGGAGTATATTGTAGGTCCTACACACTTTATAATATGCAGTCTAATAATAATATCTAAACTTAAAGCATCATAATACATTTTTCAGCATCAAGTGATCAAACTAAGCTCAACCCCTTTCACTTGTATAGGGAGAGTATCTCTATATAAATTCATACCGCCCGGTATTTACTTAAGCTGTAAGTGGAAACGTAAATGAATTAACGAGTTGACGTTAGGCATTTTATTTCAATAATAACACATGCAAAACCCTATTTTCAAAACATATGATTAGATGTGAGAATGTGACTGGAATATACGGCATACATAAGAAATTTTGATTTAGGGCATAAGCGCAGGTACGTCGCCATGCATATATGTGTGACTTAGAGGTGGAAAGTACTTGCTGTCATGAACTTCCTACAGTCTAGTTTTGGGAAGAAAAAGTAATATGTACGGTTAAAGAGGTTGTGATGGCTTTTCCTGATGGGCATTCCTACCAAAAAACTGATGTACATACCTAAGATTACAAAGTTATGATGGTATTGTAAGAAATGATTATCCTTTAAGTGTTTTCCAGTTCCCACTCCAAGCAAGGACGATGACGAGGCAGTAAACCACCAGCAAGATATTTTTTTGTTTGTGTGTGTGGTCATGACAGCGTATAAAGTTTACTGCATTTTTTTG
>JACEEZ010017465.1:35000-68628 GCA_016584305.1 Chionoecetes opilio | reverse complement strand
CCCCTAGGGGGGGGGGGGGGGAAGATAAGCCACCAACTCACGCAACTAAATCCCTGTGGAACCAAGTAATTAAGTTGTCCGTCAGCAGCCAGTCCCAAGGGAGTGCGAGCAGCGCTAAGGCGACTCAGCTTCAAGGGAGAACAAAACTCAGCCGTCAGAGTGGCCGAGGGAGGGAAGAGGAGGAGTGAAACGGGCTCTTTCATGTCCTTAAAGCCACTGATATATACCCAACCACAGACGAGGATCTTTCCCACACTGACCTGAGATGGGGGACTACTGGCTGGAAGTTGGATAGTGGGTGTGCAGCTGTGGGTGGGTGTACAGCTGTGGGTGGGTGTGCAGCTGTGGGTGGGCGTGCACATGTGGGTGGGTGTGCAGCTGTGGGTGGGTGTGCAGCTGTGGGTGGGTGTACAGCTGTGGGTGGGTGTACAGCTTGTTGTATTGTTAATTAGCAGTTGAAATGTTAGGCTCGAGTGTTTCGAGCATAGCTTCAGACGAGCTCACCTCCTAGGGTTCGGAAGCCCACCCGGACAGAGTTAGTCCGGCTGGCATGCTGTCTGTATCTGCCTTCACAAGTAAAGACGTTGCCACATTAAAGTGTTTCCTGTGTCCTAGCCAGTCAGGAAGAATAACACATGGCGCTGTGGACAGGATCTCTTCGTCGTCTTCCCTCACCCTGACTGGTGTTCGCGGGATAGCCGTTCTGTGGCGACGACAATACCAACATGGGAGACATGGAGCAACTGGCGAATCTGATAGTGCAGCAGACAACGCTCTCGGCCCAGCGTGAGGAACGTATGGTGGCTATGATGGAGCACTTACTGAGCCCCGGTGGCGCTGGCGCGGCCAGCAGTGATCACCGCCCTGCCACCAATGACGCCCCAGCAAGGTTGCCTGGCGCCGCTACACCAGCACCATTCCTGACCTCATCGGCTTCACTACGTGACTACTACGTGACTTCGCCGCCTGGAAGATGAAATTCGACGGGTATATGTTGTTGACCCGCACCGACAACCTACCGCCGAAGGAGCAGCGAGCCATCCTGCTGAGCCTGTTGGACGAAGATTGGACTAGGGTGATCAGGTACGCTCTTCCAGTAGCTGAGGACACTCTTGCAAAGGAGGTCGTAATGGCAATGGAGCGCATCTCAGGACGCAAAGGAACGTCTTGGTGGATCGGCGCGAGTTCTACTCACCGGATACAGGAGGAAGGGGAGACCTTCGACGACTTCCTTTGCTCCTTTGAAGGAAATAGCCTCCTTTTGTGACTCTTCTGTCAACATTGCTTCGACACCCAACTTCGAGACCCGCGTGGTGTGTGGTGCACGAGACGATGAGGCAGGGAAAACGATGCTGGAAAATAAGGATTTGACGCTTAACAACGCAGTTGATGTCTGTCGAGCGTCAGAAGTGGCCAGGAATACTCATGCTGTGCTTCGTAGTGGTGCGATAGGCAAAGTATCTGCGTACCGGCGACAGAGGAGTCAGACCCGCGAGTATGGTGCAACTCGGGACATTAATCAGAAGTGTACGCGGTGTGGTTACAGACGCCATAAAGACTCTACTGCCTGTCCGGCTATCGGTGCTACCTGCCGGAATTGTGGTGAATCAGGGCACTTCCAATCAGTGTGTGGACGCTTTGACGTGGATGTATCGGACGCCTCACAGAACGTACCACAGAGAGTTTGTCAGTGCCGACTACCTCGAGATGGGGGGAACGTCGCCATCGTCAACGTAAGCGACAAGTGAGACAAACCATTGCCGATGTGTACACTAAAGGGCTGGCTGCACGCCCCACTCCTCCAAGTGTCTGTGACGGTGACTCACCCGGCAGGCGTTCGCTAACGTCCGCTGTACGCCCGACACAGGAGCAGAGACTACAGTTATGGGCAGTCAGCTGCTCTTCGTTTAGGAATCGACATTGATAACTTGCTTCCTGCCCACGCATCGTTCAGTGCTGTTGGAGGCAACCCACTGGAGTGTAAGGGTCAAGTTGGTTGCTCACTGGAATTAGGGGGTCACCGCATCTGAAACAGCCGTCCACGTAATTGACAACTTGTCAGGAATGCTGATTAGCTGGTTCGACTGTTCAGCGCTAGGGATCGTACCTGCCTGACTTTCCACGGCAAATCGGTACAGTTGTATCTGACCCAAAGGACTCCAGTATGATGTACCTGCAACACTGTTTGTGGACCAGAACATTAAGGATGTAAGTCACGAAGTCATTCGCTCAGTTACCAGCATGGACACACGACACTGATCCGTCAGAGGAGGTTCGGGCGCGCACGCGGGTCAAATCCAGGCATGTTTTCCACGCGTGTTTAGTGGCGAATCAGAGTTGCGCACAATGACTGGTAAGCCAATGGTGATAGAACTTACGTCTGACGCGGAGCCTTTGCAGTCACCACCGCCAGACCGCTGCCCTACAGCTGAGAGACGACATCAAGAAGCAACTTGATGACCTCCTTGCCAAACATATAATCGCGCCCGTCGACTACCCTACGGATTGGTGTCACCCCATGGTGCCTGTGCCAAGAGAGAATGCCGGTATCAGAATGTGCGTGGACTTAACCAAGCTGAACAAATACGTGCGGCGTCCGACATACCCCATGCTTCCACCACACGTTGCGGTCGCTGATATCGCAGCAGGTCACGCCCGCTGGATGACTACAATGGACGCCGCCATGGGGTATCACCAGATCGCGATTGCTCCTGAAAGCCCAGGACCTAACGTGCTTCATTACACCGTGGGGCAGATTTAAATTCAAGCGCGCGGTCATGGGATTGGTGTCCTCCGGGGATGAATACAACCGCAGAGGAGACATCGCTCTGGAGGCATACCCTACACCATCAAAGTTGTCGAACGACATCCTCGCTTACGACGACACATATCGGCACACCTCCAACACGTGACTGACATCATGCGAAGATGCGACGAGGCCGGCATCACTTTAAACCCTAAGAAGTTTCTCTTCGCGAGGAATGAAGTGGAATACTGTGGGTTCCGATCACCGAGAATGGCTACTCATCGAACGATCAAAAGGTCACCGCCATCAGAATTTTCCTCGGCCTGGGAACATCACTGATTTACGGTCGTTCATGGGTTTGGTCAACCAATTGGGGAGCTTCTCACAGGAAATCGCCGCCGCAGCCCAACCGCTTCGAGATCTTCTGAAGCAAAACCGTATTTGGGCAATGGACCGAACACCACGAGGCAGCATTCCTCGAGGTGAAAAGGGTGCTTATATCACCACCCATCCTGGCATTCTTCGATCCGAAACTGCCGACTGTACTGCAGACGGATGCTGCCAAGACGCGAGGGTTGGGATTCGTGCTAATGCAGAAACACGGGACTTCTGGCGTATGGTTCAGTGTGGTTCACGTTTCCTCCCCCGATACAGAGAGTCGGTATGCTGTATTGAGTTGGAGCTGGCTGCTTGCGTATGGGCATGTCAGAAGTGCCGGATATTCCTAGCAGTGTTTGCCTCACTTCGATCTGGTAGTGGATCACCGCCCGTTGGTGCCCATTTTGAACCATAAGCTTCTGTCAGAGATAGAAAATCCGCGGCTGCAGCGTATGCGTGAGAAGTTAATCCTGTACAGTTTTACAGCCAGTTGGCAGAAAGGGACGGAGCACCAAATACCAGACGCGCTTTCAACGCTCACCGGTCTGTGATCCGGAGCAACCCTCGACACAGCTGTAGTGAAGTCAGATCCGTTGCACGAGACCTTAATTGCGGCTTTGGAGGCGTCCGCTGCAGCAGAAGATGGCTTTCGACTCGGGCCCCCGTGGTAGATCCAGGATTGGAAAAGGTATGTGCTGCTGCTTCACGTGATCCGAGTACTCTTCTCTTAAACAAGCCATCCTACAGGGTTCCCGGAACATCGCCTTCAGCTTCACAGTATCATCCGGCCTTATTGGGGAGTCGGCATCTGCTGTCATTGGATGATGACATGATCGTATACGGGGCGAGACTAGTCATCCCGACCAGCCTACGCAAGGAAGTTCTCGGCCGCTTGCACGAAGGGCATCAAGGTATTGAGCGAACGCAGCGCCGAGCACGTCAAACAGTTTACTGGCCTGGATTGATAACGACATCGCCAACACCGTGTCTGCCTGTCCCCGTTTGCCGTATGGTACTACCCAGCCACGCCAACGAGCCGCTGTGGATGGACGACCGGCCGCCCACTAGAGTGTTCGAGTCGGTGTCGGCCGACTACTTCCATGTAGCGGGCAGAACATATTTGGTATATGTGGATCGGCTCTCCGGTGGCCATATGTGATAGCGTGTCCCAAACTGCCTCTGCTGACCCCCATCTAGTTCCGTGGTTACGCCACCTCTTCGGCATGACTGGGGTGTTCCGACTATACTGCGACTGACGGGGGACCGCAGTTTGCGTCATCAACTATGCGCAGGTTGTTTGTATCGCTGGGAGGTTCACCACGAGATGTCGTCGCCGACCTACGCCAGAGCTAACGGTCACGCGGAGGCAGCTGTGAAGACTGTCAAAAAATTGATTATGGCAGCAACGACGGTAGGCAGTTAGACGACGATGCATTCGAACGAGGTCTCCTGGAGCTACGGAATACGCCACGCGCCAGCGGAAGATCACCCGCGCAAGTCCTCTTCGGCATCCGTTGCGGTCTGGGGTGCCCACTCATCACCGTGCATTTGCCCCAGAGTGGCAGCGCGCAGCCGATGAGTGTGATGCCAGAGCTGACAATCTCCGGCATCAGACGAAGCAGCGTCACGACCGCTCCGCCGTACACTTCATGGCTTACGCATCGGCTCCAGGGTTGATGTCCAGACAAACGTTACAGGCCTATGGGATCGTGCAGGCGAGGTGGTCGGAGTTGGCGACAGGCGAAAATACCTCGTTAAAGCTGGGCAGTGGGAGACTTTATTGGAGAAATCGCCGATTTCTGCGTCCGTATCGGCCCCTGCTCACGACTACGCCTGCAACGTCTCATCCTGCCATGGAGACTTTACCAACGCCGCCTACGTCGCCTGCCAGTCTGACACAGCCACAATCAACTTCAAGGAAGACAAGATTCCCCGTCGCAGTAATCGCCTACGCCAGCCTCCTGAACGTCTGCACGTCACTGGGGACCTGTGGCTTCATACACTTAGCTCTTTTTATAACCATTGTATGTCGAGTATTTGTGGTTAATGTATATATTTTCGTTGATTTTTGTTATAATGTTCATTGCTTAAGATTCATATGTGTTTATTCATCTTGGGGGAGGTGTTGTATGTATCTTCGGGGGAGATGTTGTATTGTTATTAGCAGTTGAAATGTTAGGCTCGACTGTTTCGAGCATAGCTTCAGACGAGCTCACCTCCTAGGGTTCGGAAGCCCACCCGGACAGAGTTAGTCGGCTGGCATGCTGTCTGTATCTGCCTTCACAAGTAAAGACGTTGCCACATTAAAGTGTTTCCTGTGTCCTAGCCAGTCAGGAAGAATAACACACAGCTGTGGGTGGGTGTGCAGCTGTGGGTGGGTGTGCAGCTGTGGGTGGGTGTGCAGCTCTGGGTGGGTGTACAGCTGTGGTGGGTGTGCAGCTGTGGGTGGGTGTGCAGCTGTGGGTGGGTGTGCAGCTGTGGGTGGGTGTGGCAGCTGTGGGTGGGTGTGGCAGCTGTGGGTGGGTGTGCAGCTGTGGGTGGGTGTGCAGCTGTGGGTGGGTGTGCAGCTGTGGGTGGGTGTGCAGCTGTGGGTGGGTGTACAGCTGTGGGTGGGTGTACACGCTGTGGGTGGGTGTGCAGCTGTGGGTGGGTGTGCAGCTGTGGGTGGGTGTGCAGCTGTGGGTGGGTGTCCCGCTGTGGGTGGGTGTGCAGTTTGTGGGTGGGGGGCAGTGTGGGTGGGGGTTGAAAACAACTTAAAATATCAAAAACTAAGGGTTCCCTTAAAGTGGGTTTACAATTAAACCCAAATTTAGTTTTGGGCCCAAAAATTTTAAAACAGTTTTGCTATAATTTTTACTACTGAATAAATAAAGTGCCCTCTAGGGACTTTACATTATTTATAATAATTTTCTTTTAAAAGTATTTCATTCTCTATCATTAAAGAAAGGACTTTTAAAATTTAAATAATGAATTTCTCCCCTATATCTTTGGTAAAACCAAAAGGGTGCCAACTTCTCCCCTTTCCAAAAGTAAAATATTGCTATACCCTACCTTTTAACTATGGTAATCTTTGATTTTCCACACTTAAAAAAACTATACGGGGTGGAGTTTTGGGCTTTGGGTTTTTGGAACTAACAAATAATGTTGTTTCTGTACTCGGGTTTTCCCACATTCTGTGGTTTTACATTAAATTACTATCCCAATTTTCTTGACCTTTTTTTTGGTTTGGGTTTTATATCAAAGTTTTTTAATTTTAAATTTAATTTTTCAGCCATTTGCCATTTAGTATTACATCCTGATTAAATTTTTTTGACTTTCCCAAATTTGAATTTTTAAAAAAGTTTTTTTTTTTTTTTTTTAATTAGCTAGCCAGGGGGAACTTATAGATATCTAATTCATACTATTTTGAAAAATTTTTTGTATAGAATATTTTGAAATTTTACTTTCTTTTACCTTTAAGAAATTTTGATACCAAAAATAATCATCCTGTTTTTTATTAATTTTTTGGGGCTTAAAATCCGTTTTCCCCATAAAAACATCAAGTTAAATGTAGACTTTTTTAACTTTAGAATCCCCCTTAAGAAAAAAATTTACCGGTTACTTTTAATTGATTATTTTTTTAAAAGGGGCCCCATTTTTCACTCCAAAAAAAAAAAAAAATTTGGGTAGTATCGGGTTTTTCATTTTAAATTTCAAAGGGCCAAATTTTCCCACGGGTTTAACCCAAATTTCTGTTTTTTTAAACTCAAAAACCCCAATAAGTGGCTGTCTTAGAATGAGCATTTCCCTTTTTTTTGGGCTTTAAAAAAAATACCAACTATAATTAAAAGCCCTAAACCAAAATAAAAACATAACTCGACGACATCAATTTTCTTTTTCCCCAAAAATTTAAAATGCCCTTAAACCCTTTTAACTTTCTTTTTTAAAAACCCCAATTACTTTATTTTTTTCCCAGTATTTACCCCCCAAGGGTGACCATTTGCAAACCCAATATTCATGAACTGCATTTAAGGCACATTGTAGCTTTTTGCTTTTTTCTGTAAAAACAATGGTATCATCGCATAAAACCCAAACAGTAAAAATTTAAAAGTCCCATTTCAATGTCACTAAATTCCATCCCATTTTTCTGAAATAAGAGGTGGGCCCAAAGAAAATTTAGTACTAATTAATTTTTTAAAATCATTAGGAAAATTTAAAAACAATTTTGGAGAAATTTTTTCACCTTGCCTGAAAACCAAAATTACATGGGAAAATAAAAATCTAAAATTCCCAACTTTTTACACATGTTTTTTCCCTTTTAACCTGTCAAACTACCGCAATCCCTTTAAAATTTTCCCCCATTGAGGTTTGTTTTTTAGAAATTTTTCGTCCAAAAATTTTGTGACCTGTCTACATGTCAAAACCCTTTTCGATAGTCAATGAAAGCACAGAATATTTTGTTTTTTATGTTTTTTTTAAAAAAAGGGAAATTAAAAGGTCTGCAAAACCCAAATAAATTGGTCCCAACGTGTTAATGTTTTCTCCAACCTGCTTGTTCTTCTCCTAAAAATTTTTGGGCCTCGATAAGTAATCGTTTACCCCGTAAATTTGTTTACTGACGAAAAAATTTTTCCTAAAAAAACAAATAATGTTTTTTCCCCCCTATAGCTATCGGGGGAATCATTAATTTTCCCTTATTTTTTTTAAAGGGGTTTTTAATTATCCCTGGGGCCCAGTCTGTGGGCATCCTGGCACAGTTCATAATTTTAAAAAGAATTTATTTAATAAAAGGAAAATTAAATTTGTGGGGGGCCCAATTTTTTTAAAAAATTTTCCATTTAAGATAGTAAACCCTCCGGGTGTTTTTTCAGTTTTTCATGTTTGATAAAATGAATCCTTATTCATCAACTGTAAACTCCAAAATTAATTTTTTCTTTAATTAAAATTTCACATCACATACCCCCTTGGGGGTGAAATCATCTACTCATCTCTGAAACTGGTTGCTAATTTCTTTAAAAGTGTTTGGAAAATTTTCCTAAAGATATGTTTCCCGTCAAAAAATTTTTTGTTTTTTTGCCCACTTTTTTATAACTTCCATTTAATCCTGGGGATTCTTAGTTTTAAGAAAAACCTTTTCTTTTTAAATTTTGGGTTTCTTCATCATAAAATTTCAAATTTGCTTTTTTGAAAACTCTCTTGTGTCTTTTTTCCCTTCCTGTCGAAAAAGGGTTCCCTTTTATTTTTAGTCATATTTTTTCCCCTTCCAGAACGTTTACACTCCAGATATTTTTTTTTTTGATTTTTTACATGTCTTGTAAAACCCAGGTTTGTTTAACACATTTCCTGGAAGTTACTTTGAACTTTCATACCCAATTTCCCCTTGTGAACTTTCTCGAAATTTTTGTAATCGGGCTGGCTGGATAAACACTTCTCGTAACTCACTGGAAACTCCATCAATAATTAATTGACAAAAATTTCCTTGGGTTTTCCCAACTTAATTTTCATATTTTTAAATTTTTCTCCAAGTCAAAATGCTTTTGATGGGTGTGCAGCCGTAGGGGGGTGTGCAGCGGTGGGGGGGTGTGCAGCTGTGGGGGGGTTGTGCAGCTTTTGGGTGGGTGTGCAGTGGGGTTTTGGCGGTGAAATCTGTGGGGGGGGGGGTTGCAGCTGTGGGGGGGGGGTGAACCTGTGGGTGGGGGTGAAGCTGTGGGTGGGTGTGAGCTTTTGGGTGGGTGGGGCGTTTGTGGGGGGGGTTTGTCCCAATTTTGTGGGTGGGGGGGCAGTTTTCGGGGGGGGGGCACCCGGGGGTTTTTTTGGGGGTTTGGGGGGGTGCAGCTGTGGGGGGGGGAACCCTGTGGGGGGGTGTGCACTGGGGGTTTGGGTGTCAGCTGTGGGGGGGTTTGTGCAGCTGGGGGTGGGTGGCACCCTGTGGGTGGGGGTGCAGCTGGGGGGGGGGGGTTTGCATGTGGGGGGGGGTGCAGCTGTGGGGGGGGGGGGGGTTTGGGGGGTTTTTGGGCAGCTGTGGGGGGGGGTGCAGCTATGGGGGGGTTTGGCAGCTGTGAGTGGGTGTGCAGCTGTGGGTGGGTGTGCCACTGTGGGTGGGGTGTGGAGCTGGGGGGTGGGTGTCAGCTGTGGGTGGGGGTTTTCCCCGCTATGGGGGGGGGGGGAGTTAAAGTGGGGTGCAGCTGCCGGGGGGGGAAGAGGGAAAGCTGTCCGGGGCGGGGATGTCCCCTTCCCCACAGCCCGGGCATTTCAGTAGGTAAACCACCCCTAAAATAGATCAAACATAAGAACATAAGAAAAAAAGGGAAAGGGTACAAGACCCATACTAGTGAAAAGAAAATTTGGTATTTCCCTTTGGTTACTTAACCTACCTCCACCCAAACTAACCCCTTACCTCGGAACACCTAACTAACAAATATACACTGTTCTCCCATCTATTTTTACCCCCAAAAGCTCTCTCAAAGCTCCCCCCGCCCAAAGCAAGCTTTGAAAGGGCCGTGACCCCGCAGCCCCCAAAACACCCGGTGCCCTAAGCGTGTTTCTGGGCCTCGGCGCGCCATCCCGGATAACGCTGAAAAAACCCTTTGCCCTAACCACGATACAGGTATGCCCCCGACATAAAAACACTTGGGATAGTGAGTAAGGGGTAAAAAAAAAATTGCACGGGTAAAAAAGTCAAAACGCCAGGAGAAAACCCATCTGTCCCGCAGGCTTTATCTACCTTCATTTTCTTTAAACTGATATTCAACTTCATTGGGGTTTCATGGGGTCACCAAAACAGGTATATACACCCTCAGTACTCAAACCCCTTGGGGGCGAGTGACAAGGCCAGGTTTGGGGTTTAAAAAATACCTTTAAAATGGTCTAAAAACTTCAACACTTGGGTTTTTTCTCCTCTTAAACAGCATGGATGTTCTAAACACCTTCCAACTGATGGCCTTTTTCCCCACCCTGGCATCATCTTTGTCCTTTACCGATCCTCTCCCTTTTCCCCCCAAATTAACATTTAGCTTGGTTTTCTCTCACTCTGCACTCGTCCTCCCTGCACACTCATTAAACTCAATATTTATCTTGGGGGAGACATTAATATCCTCTTTCTATTCGGGGAAAAATTCACCTGTGCAATGTTTTAAGCAAAAATCTGCCCATCTATATTAAAAATCTGATTGGGTTTCTAATCAAAGGGACTCCTTGTTTTAAATTTCCCTTAAAAGCGCTGCGTGATCCCCCCAAAGGGTGCCCGCCCCTGACTTTGCAAACTATCCTTCTTTTCCTTGTGCCTGACACAGATACAGTGATTGGAGAAAGATCTGAAGGGAAAAGGGACGGCTGGTATAAAAAAAAATCACTGAGATGCTGAAGCATGCATGAGGAAAGCAACACGTGTTTGAGTTTTGGACACCCATGCCCTCACGCTTCCTGAAAGTTTTTTTTTCAAAAACCGCGGCGCCGTTACCGGGTCCCGGGCCCCGGCCTTTCCCCCCAAAGGATCCCCCTCCTGGTTACGGGCGCAAACCCTCTGGGTTATGTATTTCCCTTTAAAAAAAAAAATGGTGACTTTTACATTTTTGTATCCTTTAAGCGTCCTTTATTTGTTTTAAAGTAAAAGTGAACGATTCCCCGGAAAAAAAAAGGTAAAACGCCCCAAAAAAAAATTTAAAAAAAACAGTCACGACGGTTTTGGGGCCTGCCCGGGTTTTCGAACCCCAGTTGCCGCTTTTTTAAAAGGGGGCTGTGGCTACCCCCTACTCCACAGGACCCTCACCTAAATGAAACCCCAAAAAAATTTAAATTTGCTAGTCTTTTTATAGGAAATAAATATTTTGGGCCAAATGATGAATTATTATATGGGTATTCTGTATTCACTGCCCAAAAAAGTGTTCTATATTCCGTATTTTGATATAAGATATTTTTTTCCTTCCTTTCTTCTTTTTCCCTTTTTTTTTCCTTCCTTTTTTAATCTAGGGCTTACATTGTCCATCTTTTCCTAGAAATCTATCATAAACATTCGCCTTTTTTGCTACCCCTTTTTTTCCCGGGGAATTTTTTTTTTTTTTTGCTATTTGCCTTTTTTAGGGTTTTCTTTTATTAAATTTTTTTTACAAATTTCACGTGACCCAAAATTTTTTAGGGGAGAGGAAAGGGGAAGAAGAAGAGAGTAGGGGAGGGAAGGGGGAGAGGGGAAAAGGGAAAGGAGGGAAAAGGGGGGGGAAGGGCCCTTTAAAAGAGTTTTAGTGGAAGGAGGATAATTTCCCTTTTTTTCCCCTTACCTTCCCTTTTAAAACCCCCAACCCCCCCCTTCCCCTTTTTTTTTCCCCCCCCCTTTTTTTTTCCCCCCCCCTTTTTTTTTTCCCTAAAAGAGCGAAGTAAAACCCCAATTTTAAAACAAAGTTAATAAGTGCTAGAAAAAAAATAAAAGGGTAAAAGGAGCATAAAAGAGAGAGAAAAAGGAAAAGGAAAGACGGCAGAAAAAGGAAGGAAAAAAGGAAAAAAAAAAAGGAGGTAAATTAAAAAAAAGTTAAAAAAGAAAGTTTTAAAAACTTCCCTTGTTTTTCCTTCCTCAAAACCCCAAAGCCCCCCGAAATAAAACCCCCCCTTCCCCGCTATCAACTCTCCCCCTTTTTTCCCTTTAATTTTTGTTATTATTATTTTTAAAACTTTAGGGTGAAGAAAAAAAATCAAAAAAAACCTTCAAAAAACAAAAAAAATAAAACCCCGGAAAAATTGTAATTCGAGAGAATTTTTTTCTAAAAGTGGGGGCTTTTTTAAACCCCCGCAGGGCCCATTGGGGGGAAAAAAAAAAAAGAAAATAGAAAAAGGTTCTAACTTTTTAATCTGGGTTTAAAAATTAAAAAAAAACCCCAAAAAAAAAATAAAACCCCCCCCAAAAAAACCCCACACCCCCAAAAATTTAAATCAAAAACCCCTTAAAATACCCAAAAATTAAAAATTTTTAATTTTTTAAAAAATACCCCCTTTTCAGGGTTTAAAAAAAGGTGGGGAAAGGAACCCTTCGGGGGAAAAAGTTGGGTTTAAAAAGGAAAGGGAATTTTTTTTTCCCCCCCTCCGGGCCCTCCGGGCGGGGTTTTTTTTCCCCCCTTTTCGGGGGGCCCTTTTTGGTGGGGGGGGGAAAAAAACCGAAATCCCTGGGCCCCTCTTTTTGAAAAAGGAAATTAATTTGAACCCCTTTTCCCCCCCCCATTTAGTTTCCTAAATTTAATCCTTAATTTTCCCCTCCCCCTTCCCCCCCCCCCCCCAAAAACCCCCCAGGGAGTGGGGAAAGGGGGCCCGGTTGGGGGGGTTGGGGGCAAAAAGGGGGGGTTTAAAATTTGGGGGCAGGAAAAAAAGGGCCCCTTAATCTCCCTTTTTCCCCCCCCCCCCACTTGCCCGGGGGCCCCGAACACCCGCCTTTTGGGGCCCGGGGTGGTGTTTAACCCAAAATTAATGGAACAATTTTTTTTTAATTTAGGGTTACCCCCCTTTGGGGGGGGGGGGGGTTTATGCAAAAAAGGGGGGCAAAGGGGCCCCCCGGGGGGCCCCCGGGGGTTTTTTTAAAAAACCCCGGGGCCCCGGGGGTGGGGGGCGTCATGGTCGCACTCTTTCCCGGGTCCCGCACTTCAGCACTGCCCTGATTTCGCTCTAAAATTTATCAAAAAGTGACTACAAAGCTTTTTTATATCTGAATACTGAAAATAAACCCCTTTTTGCTGTGAATTCAGAAAAATCCATATAATAATTTACACTTGGCACCAAAATATTTTTTTACATATACATACTAGCATAAGTTAAGTTCTTTTGGGTTTTTATTTTAAAGGTTGGGGGGCCTGTGGGGGTAGTGGTTTAGCACAGCCCCTTTAAAGCGGGAGCTCGGGGTTTGAATCCCGGCAGGACCAAAAAAGTCGTGACTAGGTTTTTTTTTCTTTATTTTTCGTGTACCTTTTTTTTCCAGGAATCGTTTTACGTTTCCTCAAATAAAATGACGCTTAAGATACACAATGTCACGTCACCATTTTGTTCTTTAAGAAATACATGAACACGATGGTGCAGTCCGTGAACCAGGAGGGGGATCCGTGATGGAGCGCCGGGGCCCAGGACACGCGTATACGGCGCCGCGGTGTGAAAGAAAACTTTCAGGAAGCGTGACGCATGGCTGTCCGAACTCGACACATGTGTTGCGTCTTCATGCATGCTTCAGCATCTCAGTGATTTTTCTGTTATACAGCGCGCTGATCTCCCTTCAGATCATGCTCCAATCACTGTATCTGTGTCACGCACAAGGGTAGACTTGGATAGTTTGCTAGTCAGAGCAGCATCTTTGGGGGATCACGCAGCGCTGTATGGCAATACAACAAGGAGTGCCTTGATTAGAAAGCCAATCAGATTTGTTAATATAGATAGGCAGATGTTTGCTTCAAACACTGCACAGGTGAATATTCCCGATATAGAAGAGGATATTAATGTCTCCACCAAGATGATATCTGATGCTTTATATGAGTGTGCAGGGAGGAGCGAGTGCAGAGTGAGAGCAAACCAAGCTGATGTTAACTTGGGTAGATGGGAGAGGATTTTGAAGGACAAAGATGATGCCAGGGTGTGGAAGGCCATCAGTTGGAGAGGTGATTATGATACATCCATGCATGATAGAGGAGACCAACCAAGTGATGAAGATTTTAGAGCTCATTTTGAAAGTATGTTAAACCCACCTGGCCTTGTCACTCGACCCCAAGAGGTGAGTACTGATGTGTATATACCTGTATTGGATGACCCCATCGCACCCAATGAAGTTGAATATCAGATTAAGAAAATGAAGGTAGATAAAGCCTGCGGGACCGATGGGCTTTCTCCTGGCGTGTTGACATTGTTACCCGTGCAATGGTTTTTGGCCCTTACTACACGATACAATGTGATTTTTATGTCTGGGTCATATCCTGTATCGTGGATTAGGGCTAAGGTTTACTTTTTTAAGAGAGGGACAATCGGAGGCCCATTAACTACAGTTTATGAGCGAATCGTGTATGGATAGGCCTGTACTTNAGTGACACAGTTCATGGCGAAGTTAAAAGTGCACTTTAATATTGTGGAGAACTACCAAGGATGTTCTTCAAAACTTGCAGACTCGTTACCTAACAGACTGCAGGATGTTATAAAGAGGAAAGGGAATGCAATCAAGTACTAGTATACAGGTAAGTTACAATGTTTCTTGATTTTTAATGTTTTACGAATATTTTGGGGGATTTTGAGTGAGCGTGTCACTGACGGCATCAAGAAGTCCAACCGCCACAACATTTGGCGGCCACTGTCCATATGAAACAAGGTCAACACTACTTGTTAGAGAGAGAGAGAGAGAGAGAGAGAGAGAGAGAGAGAGAGAGAGAGAGAGAGAGAGAGAGAGAGAGAGAGAGAGAGAAGAGAGAGAGAGAGAGAGAGAGAGAGAGAGAGAGAGAGAGAGAGAGAGAGAGAGAGATGACCTTCAACTTATCAATAGACGAAAAAAGGGGGAGGAGCAGTCCTGTAATTAAGGGAAAGATGCGTGGGCTTCATGTCTATTTTAGAGACCACAGTACCGTTGTGCATGTGTGTGTGTGTGTGTGTGTGTGTGTGTGTGTGTGTGTGTGTGTGTGTGTGTGTGTGTGTGTTGTGTGTGGTGTGTGTGTGTGTGTGTGTGTGTGTGTGTGTGTGTGTGTGTGTGTGTGTGTGTTTTATTCAATGGCTTCACATATTGGTCATGATGGACGATACAGTTTTGTTATCTACAAGTCGCGACAACATGATACAAAAGGTGAGAATCTTGCTGTCTTTCTGTGCAGAGTATGGAATGGTTATTAATCAGTCTAAAACCATTTTTTTTGTGATTAATGGTACGGCCGGTGACTCCGAGCCTTTGCAGGTGAATGAACTTGTTATTGAGCCTTGCTCCACGTACATGTACCTGGGATCCCCCTTCACCAGCGACGGCTCGGTGTCAACCGCAGTAAAAGTGCATTATAAAAATAAGTTGTGCCATGTTATGAAATTTGTGTCATTTGTTAATATAAACAACGATGTGCCATTCATAGTGAAACGACGAGTTTTCGACGCAGCATTGATGTCCTCACTTCTGTATGGCTGCGAGTCATGGGTGGAAGCTGATCTTAAACCCGTTATCAAATTATACAATTGGGCCCTAAAACAACTTTTTGGAGTAAGAAAATCAACCCCAAACAATGTCTGCTACGCTGAGATAGGATACACAGCATTACCTGACATGATTCAACTGAAACAACACAAATTTTTCTCTAAAATGAAATCCGAAAGATCTGATCTCACGGATGATCCTCTAATGTTCGCCATCTCAACAGTTTTGGGTGCCAGGACGCCTAGTGGAAGAAGAATACGTAGCTTTATGGATAATGAGATCCCTGATGTGAATACTCTAATGCAAAATGTGATTTTATCCATTATCCAGTCAGATGCATCAAAATGTATAGTGTACAAAGACATCAATCCCGACCTTAATGTTCACGATCTATACACCAAACGCCATACTGTTAACGACCGCCATAGAATATCCTTTACTCGTCTCCGGGTGTCGGGACACAGTCTGTGTATCGAAACAAGACGCTGGAATAGACGAGGGCGTGGTCGCCTCCCAGTCGAGGAGCGGCTATGCGTATGTGGGCACGTGCAGACAGAGAGACATGTAGTAGAGGACTGTCCATTTTCTTATAATGTTAGACAAGCGTTTGGCCTTAACAAGTTAGAGGAACTTTTTACTGGCAGATACTCACATGATACAACCTGTAAAGTGATTCACGATATCCTCAGACTTTATATGTAAGAAGCAAAACATCAGGATATGTTGCTGTGCTGTTTTATTAATGTTTCATGTTGTGTTTATGTCCATATGTTTGTGTAATTTGTCGTGGTATTATAGGCTATTTTTATTTTTACTCTATATTTTGAGTTTGTATAGTAATTTTACTCCTAACATTTATGTTTTAACTATTAAATAGGTTAGTTTTCTGCATTTTACGTTTTTCCCCGTGATGTATTGCGTGGTTTTGTTTAGCAATTTTTACACTTAACATTCATCTTTTTAGAATTTGATAATCTTTCTGGTATTACTTTTAATGTTTTGTTTCCGTTGGTGTTTTACTTTTTAGTAACGTGTTCTTTCTTTCCTTTTTATGACTTGTTATTTTTCACTTTTTGTCTTATTAGTGTTTTTCAGTAATATTAATTTTTAGATGAATATTTTGTATAATTTCAGTTGAGCTACCTCTCAGTAATATAACTATACTTGTATGTAAAGTTTTTTTGTGGACTACAGTTTAGGCGAATTATTCCATATATTTATACTGTTGCAAACTTGATATTACGTTAAACGTTATGTATTTTATACAGTAATATGTATGCTGTGGTCAATAAATTTATCTATCTATCTATCTGTGTGTGTGTGTGTGTGTGTGTGTTTGTGTGTGTGTGTGTGTGTGTGTGTGTGTGTGTGTGTGTGTGTGTGTGTGTGTGTGTGTGTGTGTGTATTGCCCTTTTCTGCCTTGGGACAATGGCACGCGACACAAATTGTTAGTAATTTGGTGATAGAATGTATTTATGTATTTATTGATAGGGTTAATTTTATTATTGAAAATCATACAGTTGTTAGTATTTACCAAACAGACGTGCTCATTTCATAACTAAATTCGAACTTCCTGATTATTTTATATACTTCATTTTGCCTTTGTATTTCTCGAATGCTCGCGCTGCCTGCGGGGTTACGTCCTTTGAGCCACAGAAACACTGCCGGCAACTTTGTGATGTAAAACTACACCCACGTCAGACCACATGTAAGCGTCGCACAACACTCCTCGGGCGGATGAGAATATCTTGCTGAAAACTTTATCCTACAATTTAAAACCAAGGGTGAATGTTATACCGTTGCCCTCAGCAGTGTGGGAAGGATATATTATACCAATTATTTTATTAATTTATCAATTATATTTTTAATTATTATATTATTATATCAATTATTATATCAATATTATTCATTGCGCATTGGTCAGCAGTCTCTGGTACACAATGCTTCATTTTTTAACATAGAATGAATTCCAATATATATATTTTATGTTTATAAATAATCCAACATGACCCAATGTAATTATTATCTAGCTCAACACAATCTTAAATTAACCTCCGATAATCATATTTTATAATTTAGAATCAGAATAAAAGAAATTCGTCGAGCTCATTTCGAAAACATGCCGTGCCCGAGTCCGCGGGTCGAGCACAGAATAGAACAGTTCGTGGGATAAGGGCGGCGCGGCTCCCTGAGTGACAGTCCACTTTTTCTGCGGTATTTTTCATTTTCACAACTCTTGTTTCATAGAAGCGGAAACGGCCTGGATGGGGAAGTATTTCAGAGGGAAGGTGGGCTGTGGTGCATTGCTTCGGTGTTGAGGTTCGTGGGGGAATGTTATAGGGCTGGTTTTTGATTGATTAGCTTATGTATATACGGCAATAAGATTATGGTTATGTAGGGTTAGGTACTCGGAAAAAATGGCACCAGAAAAATTGGCACAGGAAAAAATGTCACCGGAAAAAATGTCACAAAGTTTGGAGTAGGAAAATTAGGAATATAAAAGTAATGGCATCTTATAGTGTCGATTACTAGTATAGGTTAGGTTAGGTTAGGTAAACAAATAAAAATACTTTACATGTGAATATATTCTCATAATATGCCATTTATTCCTAGCCTGAAGATATGGCATTTGTCCTCTGCCATTTTGCCTGTGCCATTAATTTCTGTGCCATTAATAATTCTTGTGCCATTTTTGCTGTGCCATTAATTCCTGTGCCAATTTTTTCCTGTACCATTATTTCCTGTGCCATTATTTCCTGTGCAATTTTTTCCTACATTCGTATGGTTAAGGTGGGTCAGTTGCTAGTAATTAACAGCTGAAGTGGGTTTGTAATCGGTTGTGTATGGCTAGGGTGGGTTCGTGGTGGGTTACTCAAAGGTCTGATATATTTGTGGTGGGTTACTCGAAGGTTTGATATATTAGTGGTGGGTTACTCGAAGGTCTGATATATTTGTGGTGGGTTACTCGAAGGTCTGATATATTTGTGGTGGGTTACTCGAAGCTCTGATATATTTGTGGTGGGTTACTCGAAGCTCTGATATATTTGTGGTGGGTTACTCGTAGCTCTGATATATTTGTGGTGGGTTACTCGGAGCTCTGATATATTAGTGGTGGGTTACTCGAAGCTCTGATATATTTGTGGTGGGTTACTCGAAGCTCTGATATATTTGTGGTGGGTTACTCGTAGCTCTGATATATTTGTGGTGGGTTACTCGTAGCTCTAATATATTTGTGGTGGGTTACTCGAAGCTCTGATATATTTGTAGTGGGTTACTCGAAGTTCTGATATATTTGTGGTGGGTTACTCGAAGGTCTGATATATTTGTGGTGGGTTACTCGAAGCTCTGATATATTTGTGGTGGGTTACTCGAAGCTCTGATATATTTGTGGTGGGTTACTCGAAGCTCTGATATATTTGTGGTGGGTTACTCGAAGCTCTGATATATTTGTGGTGGGTTACTCAGAGCTCTGATATATTTGTGGTGGGTTACTCGGAGCTCTGATATATTTGTGGTGGGTTACTCGAAGCTCTGATATATTTGTGGTCGGTTCCTCGGAGCTCTGATATATTTGTGGTGGGTTACTCGGAGCTCTGATATATTTGTGGTGGGTTACTCGGAGCTCTGATATATTTGTGGTGGGTTACTCGAAGCTCTGATATATTTGTGGTGGGTTACTCGAAGCTCTGATACATTTGTGGTGGGTTACTCGGAGCTCTGATATATTTGTGGTGGGTTACTCGAAGCTATGATATATATGTGGTCGGTTCCTCGGAGCTCTGATATATTTGTGGTGGGTTACTCGGAGCTCTGATATATTTGTGGTGGGTTACTCGAAGCTCTGATATATTTGTGGTGGGTTACTCGAAGCTCTGATATATTTGTGGTGGGTTACTCGGAGCTCTGATATATTTGTGGTGGGTTACTCGTAGCTCTGATATATTTGTGGTGGGTTACTCGAAGCTCTGATATATTTGTGGTCGGTTCCTCGGAGCTCTGATATATTTGTGGTGGGTTACTCGGAGCTCTGATATATTTGTGGTGGGTCACTCGGAGCTCTGATATATTCGTGGTGGGTTACTCGGAGCCCTAATATATTTGTGGGGGGTTACTCGGAGCTCTGATATATTTGTGGTGGGTTACTCGGAGCTCTGATATATTTGAGGTGGGTTACTCGGAGCTCTGATATATTTGTGGTGGGTTACTCGGAGCTCTGATATATTTGTGGTGGGTTACTCGGAGCTCTGATATATTTGTGGTGGGTTACTCGGAGCTCTGATATATTTGTGGTGGGTTACTCGGAGCTCTGATATATTTGTGGTGGGTTACTCGGAGCTCTGATATATTTGTGGTGGGTTATTCGGAGCTCTGATATATTTGTGGTGGGTTACTCGAAGCTCTGATATATTTGTGGTGGGTTACTTGGAGCTCTGATATATTTGTGGTGGGTTACTCGAAGCTCTGATATATTTGTGGTGGGTTACTCGAAGCTCTGATATATTTGTGGTGGGTTACTCGGAGCTCTGATATATTTGTGGTGGGTTACTCGTAGCTCTGATATATTTGTGGTGGGTTACTCGAAGCTCTGATATATTTGTGGTCGGTTCCTCGGAGCTCTGATATATTTGTGGTGGGTTACTCGGAGCTCTGATATATTTGTGGTGGTTTACTCGGAGCTCTGATATATTGGTGGTGGGTTACTCGAAGCTATGATATATAAGTGGTGGGTTACTCGAAGCTATGATATATTTGTGGTGGGTTACTCGGAGCTCTGATGTATTTGTGGTGGGTTACTCGAAGCTCTGATATATAAGTGGTGGGTTACTCGAAGCTATGATATATTTGTGGTGGGCTACTCGGAGCTCTGATATATTTGTGGTGGGTTACTCGAAGCTTTGATATATTTGTGGTGGGTTACTCGAAGCTCTGATATATTTGTGGTGGGTTACTCGGAGCTCTGATATATTTGTGGTGGGTTACTCGAAGGTCTGATATATAAGTGGTGGGTTACTCGAAGCTATGATATATTTGTGGTGGGTTACTCGGAGCTCTGATATATTTGTGGTGGGTTACTCGAAGCTCTGATATATAAGTGGTGGGTTACTCGAAGGTCTGATATATTTGTGGTGGGTTACTCGAAGCTCTGATATATTTGTGGTGGTTACTCGAAGGTCTGATATATTTGTGGTTGGTTACTCGAAGCTCTGATATATTTGTGGTGGGTTACTCAAAGCTCTGATATATAAGTGGTGGGTTACTCGAAGCTCTGATATATTTGTGGTGGGTTACTCGAAGCTCTGATATATTTGTGGTGGGTTACTCGAAGCTCTGATATATTTGTGGTGGGTTACTCGAAGCTCTGATATATTTGTGGTGGGTTACTCGAAGCTCTGATATATTTGTGGTGGGTTACTCGAAGCTCTGATATATTTGTGGTGGGTTACTCGAAGCTCTGATATATTTGTGGTGGGTTCCTCGGAGCTCTGATATATTTGTGGTGGGTTACTCGGAGCTCTGATATATTTGTGGTGGGTTACTCGAAGCTCTGATATATTTGTGGTGGGTTACTCGAAGCTCTGATATATTTGTGGTGGGTTACTCGGAGCTCTGATATATTTGTGGTGGGTTACTCAAAGCTCTGATATATTTGTGGTGGGTTACTCGAAGCTCTGATATATTTGTGGTGGGTTACTCGGAGCTCTGATATATTTGTGGTGGGTTACTCGGAGCTCTGATATATTTGTGGTGGGTTACTCGAAGCTCTGATATATAAGTGGTGGGTTACTCGAAGTTCTGATATATTTGTGGTGGGTTACTCGTAGCTCTGATATATTTGTGGTGGGTTACTCGAAGCTCTGATATATTTGTGGTGGGTTACTCGATGGTCTGATATATTTGTGGTGGGTTACTCGTAGCTCTGATATATTTGTGGTGGGTTACTCGTAGCTCTGATATATTTGTGGTGGGTTACTCGTAGCTTTGATATATTTGTGGTGGGTTACTCGTAGCTCTGATATATTTGTGGTGGGTTACTCGTAGCTTTGATATATTTGTGGTGGGTTACTCGTAGCTCTGATATATTTGTGTGGGTTACTCGTAGCTTTAATATATTTGTGGTGGGTTACTCGTAGCTCTGATATATTTGTGGTGGGTTACTCGTAGCTTTGATATATTTGTGGTGGGTTACTCGTAGCTTTGATATATTTGTGGGTGGGTTACTCCAGCTGAATATATTTGTGGTGGGTTTGCACTCGTAGCTGAATATTTGGTGTGATTCTGTCTTCACCTTCCTGAATTTGTTGGTTCTGTGCTGTTGATAATTGTGTGTTTTACTTCGTGCTTGTATATTTGGAGGGGATGACGATTTTGTTTTACTCGGTGTTGGTGAGGGAACCAAGCGTTATTTGTTGGTTTTGGCTGTGTGGCGAAATATTGTAGTTGTTCTGTGTGCATACTGAGCTCTTGTGTCGTGCTGGGCAATGTGTCTTCTTCGTGTTTTACTCATGAGGAGGGAACGTGTGTTGTTGTGATGGTGTGTGGTGGGGTGGTGTGTGTTGCTGTTTGTGTGTGTTGTGTTGTGTGTGTGTGTGTATGTGTGTGTGGGTAGCTGTGTATTGTGTCGGTACATGTGATGTGTGTGTATGTGTTGTTGTGTGTGTGTGTGTGTGTGTGTGTGTGTGTGTGTGTGTGTGTGTGTGTGTGTGTGATGTGTGGGTGGATAAATGGAGTGTGGTGAGTGTGTGTTTTTTTGCTCTCTGTCGGTAGTACCTTATGTTATTTATGCGTTTACTGTTTTTTCGATAAATCTATAATAATGTAAGCGAAAGTGAGTCTGTCTGTCTGTCTGTTGTGTGGTGTGTGTGTGTGTGTGTGTGTGTGTGTGTGTGTGTGTGTGGTATAGGTTCCGCCCCCCGTGGTGGAATCCCATCATATGGCACAGTTTTGGAACCGGGTTGACCAGGGGAAGGTTTTAAGCCCACTTATAGGATGATCCGATAATTTTTTTTTTTTTTTTTTAGCAGCCTATTAGCGAGAATTGTGAGAAAAAAAAGTGGGTTGCGAGAATTGAGGAAACCTTGATGTAGGGTGATGGGTAATGGGTGAGTGAATGTGTGGGATGATGGGTAATGGGTGTGGGGTGATGGGTGAGTGAATGGGTGGGAGGTGATGGGTTGGGGGTGATGGGTGATGGGTGAGGGAATAGGTAGGGGGTGATGGGTAATGGGTGAGTGAATGGGTGTGTGGTGATGGGTAATGGGTGAGTGAATGGGTGTCTGGTGATGGGTAATGGGTGAGTGAATGGGTGTCTGGTGATGGGTAATGGGTGAGTGAATGGGTGGGGGGTGATGGGTAATGGGTGAATGAATGGGTGTGTGGTGATGGGTAATGGGTGAGTGAATGGGTAGGGGGTGATGGGAATGGGTGAGTGAATGGGTGGGGGGTGATGGGTAATGGGTGAGTGAATGGGTTGGGGGTGATGTGAATGGGTTGGCGTTAATACATACATTTCTACATCCATGATTTCAAGAAAGCTAGAAGGGGCTATCTGGAGAGTGTGTTTGGTGGGCCTTCGGCCCACCAAACACAGGTGGTGGGCCGAAGCCCACCAAAAGCCCTCCGCAGGAGCTAGCCAAAAAGTCCGCCCGGAGGGCGGCTTTGCGACTAGTGTTATATAAATGCCTGTTTCATGAGAGGTAGGAGCTAACGTTATAGCTTCTTAAGACGTCATGAAAAAAAAGCCGTCAAGTCTAGGCGGATGTAGGGGGGACGAATCCACAGGTGCCAAATTTCCAAAGGAGTCGATTTTGTTTGTTTGTGGAAATAGCGTAATACAACAAATAAAGGTTACATGAATCACCGATATGATACCGGCTGCCACTCTATTGTGCTGCCATAATGAGGCTAAGGTGGCGAGAGATAATCAAACCGCACTTGATAGAAAGATCTTCAACACTACTTAACTGACCGAAGCTTTGATCCCCCATGTACCCTTCCAGCCAGCGTCGAGCCCCCCTATCTCCTCCCCAGCCTCTGTTCTTCCTGTATCCCCCAGCCTTAGGTCCCCCTGTACCTTCCCAGCCTCAATCCTCCCTGCATGTCCCCCCCAGCGCCTGTTCCCCCTGTACCTCCCAGTCTCAGTCCCCCCTGTACCTTCCCCATCGTCTGTTCCCCCAGCCTTGGTCCCCCTGTAGCCTACCTCCCTAGCTTATGTCTCCCCCTACCTTCCGTGTAGTAACATACCGCCCCGGCGCGTTCTATGCACTGCGGTTCACGACTCCCTCACAGTACTCATCATCACTCTCCTCATGCGTCTTCTCACATTAGTTATATCATAATATCGAGTCATGGCGGAGGCAGTTTAGTTCTCGATCTATTTCGGATTCCATAACAGCCGGCAAGAGATAGATTATGTTCGGCACTACTTTATTACCGACAGACACTGTTCCCCATGTCCCCCCACTTGTTAACCCCCCAGTGTTAGGTCCCCACATACCCCCCTTGTGGAATCCTCCGCGTCTTCACTCGGCGACGCCACCACTCACTCCCACACCTCAGATCAGTCGTGTCGTGTCGCGTGCGTGTCCTCTCAGGTTAGTTATCACATATCGAACCGCGTTGTGGGCAGTTTGGTTATATATCTGTTTATTTCGGGTTCCATAACTGATAAATGGTTATAATATAAGAGTAATATAAGGTAATATAAGAGGGAAGGAAGCTGTGAAAAAGTGCGCTGTGTTTTAGGTCTGTTTTGTTCTCGGATTCCATAACAGATAAATGGTAACAACATGAGAGTAATTATAAGGTAATATAAGAGAGGGAAGGAAACTGTGAGGAAGGAAGGATTGAAATGAGGGTAGTGAGTGACGTGCCGGGTGGACATGAAAGGACAGGATTGACAGCCGTCCAACCTACAACCCTCACATCACTCACTCACTTTTTATATTCCTCTCATAGCTTCCTTTTCTCCCTCAATCTGATCTGATATCAGCACTCACTTATTTTATTCCTTTCATAGCTTACTTTTCTTCCTTAATCTGTCCTAATATCAGCAACAAGCTTCGTAATATGAGATGCGAGACCTTAAAAGCAAACCCTCAAAGCAGACTGCCTATATCGCGGTACGGTATGCTCACGTAAACAAGCGTTGCAGCCTCTTCAAATACATTACCGACGTGTACTATAAGTGTTGTAAGTGAGAGTAAGTAAGATTATAGTGATTTAAAGGCTAGTAATCTTAACCTCATTATTGCCTCACATTTAGGTTATCCGAGACATCATCATCAACGCATTTCAGTGATCTAAATATCAGTAATCTCAAGTTCTTTTTATCTCGCGTTCTCCATGGCACCCTAGCGTTACGGGTGCTCCCCGGTACGTGTGTCAGTGTTGTCATCTGCAGCCTAGTCTTGTTTGTGTGTTGTGCTTGGTTCTCTCTTCCTGCGGCCGTGGCGGGAACGAGAGGAGAGAAGGATGTGAACCCTCGTGATGGTGTGACGTCCTGTGGCAGGTAAGGGACTATTATTTATTATATTTCTTTTTGGAGTAAGGCTTCATTTGAATTACTCTTTCCTCTATTTGGTTTACATTCACTCCATTTAATAAACTATTTACTCAATTTGATCCATTACCTTCTCCAACTAAATTTTATTCTGTTTATTTAATTTAATTTATCCTTCACTGCTATTGTTAATCTGGAGTAAGGTTCCATTTGATATTATGTACATGTCCATCTAGACTAATATACTATATTTATAGACGTATAGGTAATTGATATAGAGTTTATTCATCGGTACTGACAGGCACTGCTGATTAAGTGGATGACAAAATACTCTCCTTACTCTTTTCAATGATCTCTCGTGTGGGGTTTAGGGTTTAATGGGTCGAAGTAGCCAAGACCAAGCGTGTCTGGGCGTTACCGGGAATGCTGGTTATTATTAAGGAGAACTGGGCTTTCTGGTTTTTGGGTACGAACTATACTTTTCTTCACACGTTAGTAAACATTGCATTTGTTATTCCTGGAACGGACAGTCTTTTGTTGTTTTTGTAGAGGGAGGGAAACCTTGCACTTCTTCACCTTGACAAATATTACCACGAGGATGCTTATTTATCCCTTTATTTCCTCGTCTTCTTTATTTTTTATTATTTTTGTGAAGGTGTAGCGATATTGAAGATCCAATGTGCGGGCGTTGGTGGCAGCTATCACAAATATGCACATACTTGCTCATGGCTGCATTATCTTCGTCTCCACATTCTCTCTCTCTCTCTCTCTCTCTCTCTCTCTCTCTCTCTCTCTCTCTCTCTCTCTCTCCTCTCTCTCTCTCTCTCTCTCTCTCTCTCTCTCTCTCTCTCTCTCTCTCTCTCTCTCTCTCTCTCTCTCTCTCTCTCTCTCTCTCTCTCTCTCTCTCTCTCTCTCTCTCTCTCTCTCTCTCTCTCTCTCTCTCTCTCTCTTTTACCACTAGCCTATCGTCATGCCATATTTTCACCACCTCGTTGCAACCCTTCACCTCTTAATTCCCGTATCTTCTTCCAACCTTTATCCCTTGTTCTTTTTTCTTCCTTACTTACTTTTTCTATCTCCACTCCTTTGCTGGTCATCACTTCCTCCTCTCTTATATCTTCGTGCCATCATGTTCTTACTGGTCCGTTCCTTATTCCTTATTCCACCATCTTTTAACTCCTTGGTCGTGCATTCCACCTCGTTCCATTCCACTCCTCTGTTTTATGGTTCCGTTCCGCATATCTCATTCTTGGTACTGCATCCCATTTATATGTTCTCCCTTTCTTCTTCTCTTCTTGACCTTCCTTCCTCTTCTATTTTAACGATCTATACCAGTGGACGAAACATTTTTAGTAGTAGGTGAATATTTTAGAAAATTGGACATATATGGTTTTATACCCGTGTATAATTATGGGCGCAAATGAAATACGAAGAATTACCTGCTTTTTTATCGCGTGTTTATGGAGATGCAATCGAATTATTCTTCATAAATAGCGAATAATTTTGGTCCTCTCCCCAACGTCCATGTTTCTGGTTGTCTTAGATAAGGTACTGTACGTAGATCCAACTCCTCTAAAGTGACCTCGTGAAATAATCTTGGCGTGTGACTCGCTGCTTAGCTAAGTTCATGACACAGTTTGTATGACTCTCTTGTGATCCTTATTTTTTTAATTTTTCCTCGACCCCTGTATATATCTTATTTTCTACTAATCCCTCTTTTACTGCCCTCTCTTCCTCCTCCTCCTCCTATTACCCTTGTCTCTACTTCCATAGCCACTTTATCTTATATACTTTGTTTTATCTTTCCTCTCTTTATCATCATCTTTCTCCACCTTTTAATTTTGTCCGTGCTATATATACTTCTCTTATATGTTCTTCACAATTATCACTTCACTCTTCTCTATTATAACTCTATATCTCATCTTCAACCATTCTCCTTTACCTTTCTTCAGCCGCTGTGTTTCTCATTCCTTCGTCTTTCTTCCTCTTTCATCATTCCCGCTCCTATTACTCTTCCTACTCGTTCCTCTTCGCTCGCACATCTGCCTCCATATCCTTCCTCCACATTATCTGTCTCTTTCAGCCTTCCGCTCTGATCTCACTCATCCTTATTCACCCATTCCCCATCCTCCTTCCTTCTTCCACGTCATCCATCGCAGTCTAGATGCTTTCCTTAACTTCAGGGGAGCGTCACACCAATATTTCCGAAAAAATCGAAATATTCGAAAAAAAATAAAATTAATAAATCATTGAAAATAATGGCAAATACATTTGCGAGATCCAAACAAAAATTTTTTTTAACACTTGAGAAGAAAAAAATTCTAATTTCTTAAAAAATGAATCGTTTGGATATTTTGTAATGCATAATTGGTCATTTTTTCATCAGTGCAAGTCATTGGATAAAAATTTAAATTAAGAGAAAATTTCTTTAAAAAAAAAAAAAAAATTGCATTTATTTTGACATGGATCTAAAAATGATAGATTTTTTCGGCTTAGCATATTTTTGACATAAAAAAAATCATGAAAATATACACTGAAAATTTAAAGAAATGATGTCCTCCCCTTCAGCCCTTTCCCCTCCTCCTTCGCCCCTTCCGACTCCGCCGCCCCTTCTGCGCCCGCCTCCTTAGTTATTAGGGACCAGAGCTAACAAAATTTGCTAAATGAGAGATATTTGTCTACGGGTCTTAAAGGGACAGCCCATTTGTCAATTCCTCTCTCCTTGTCTCCTGCTTCTTATATTTTCTTTTTTTCCAGTGGCCTTTTTTTTTTTTCCCTATTTTTCTTTCTTTCTTCTCTTTTTTTTCTTATAATCTGGGTTTTTGCCCTTTACATAATTCTACGAAAAGACAAGTTAATGCAAATTTTAACCACGATCTCTGTTGTTCTAATTTTGTTTTCCTGCGTCCCTTTAATTTTCTTTGATTTTTCATCTCATTATCCGCAACATGTCCACCACCACACCCCCACGTTGCCACATTTACCACAGCTCGGTACATCTCCCTGTGAGGTTGGGGGGACAGGACGCCACATGTCCATCGTGTCCTGATTCAAACTAGATTGGGGACACAGACGAAAACCAACACTTCACTTGGCATTTTTTAAAAGCGCTTGCTGTACTTTAAGTTCCGCCTTTATTCCCTTTAAAACCCAAAAAAATTTCCTTGTTTTGGTACCTTTAAACATGTTTGTGAATATAAGAACATTTAATACTATGACCTTAGATCTGTTTATATCCTTGCGCTAACAAATTTCGTATATTAATTACTTTTTTGAAATTTTTTGGGCAAACAACATCGATTTTTTATAGAAAAGGGAAAGAAAATGGGGTTAGTAAAGGGTTTAAATAGTGTGGGGCACGTCAATCTCACTCCCTCCTTAAACCCAAATACTGTGTCAAGAAGCATCCCAAACCCTTGTGGATCATCCTCTGAAAAGCGCTTATACCCGGGCCCCTCCGTGCTGGGTGAGCCGCGGTGACGGCCGGGCAGTGCCGGGGGAATAGACAATGTCCCGGGGGTTTACCGGGTTGGGATGTCGTGGCGGAGTGTTTGCACCCCGCCTGTGTTTGGCTGAGTGGGAGGACAAGGGTACACACCCCAACACACCACACACACCAACACACACACACACACACACGCACACACGACACGCTACGCACACGCACCCACACCAACGCACACGCACACGCACACCCACACACACCCACAAAACCCCTATCCTAGTCTCTTCCTCAGCAACAAAACGAGGGTTTAAAAGGAAAATATTGTTAAACGTAGGTAAAAATTTTAAAAGTGGAGGTAGCATCGCTTGCCTACCCCACTCGGCGGCGTTGCGTTGTTCTGAAGTTGCTGAAGTTGCTGTGTGTTCTGTGGGTTAGTGGGGCCCGGGTGGTGCCATGGCGTTTATCTAAAAATTCAGTAAAAGGTTCTGCTGTGTTTATTTCAATTGTTTATCTCTGGTGCGTGTTGCATGTATTCTAGTGGATGGGCCCTGTCTGGAATTCTAGGTTTACTGGGCGATGGATCGCTTGGTAATCTAGACGTTAAGTACGTGATGTGTTCCAAAGATATTTAAACGCGATAAATAATAAACGGAGGTAATCGCGTTAAAGCGCCAAATTTTTTTCACGATTTTTAACTTGCGCAAAATCTAACAGTTTCATTTGTTTTTTTTTTTTTGCAGGGGGGAAAAGTGTGGTGGTGCAAGGTGGTCATTAGGCAAGGGGAAGGGGCTTAAGAATGGGGGCTTAGTATAAGGATTCCCGCTGGTGTGTTGCATAGAGGGCGGCGCAGGCTGAAGCAGGCTGGAGGGGGGGAAAAGGGCCCTGATCGTCTTGCTTACGCCACACAGGTTTCCATCAGGGCCCTTTGGGGACCTTCTCCTCCGCATAATCCCTCTCGTTATGCCGCCCCGCCAGGTCACTTTACTACACACGGAAGGGACACCACCTCGTTTTCCCGCCCAGTTCTAAAAACACTCCATCCATTCAAGCTTACCCCCCCAACCCCCTCCCACTCGCTGATTTCATGTTGGACTCAAAGGCTGCCGCCCGCGCCACTATTGCTGCCCTCGTGGCTTCGATACAGTAAAATTGCGATACAATTACTTTCATATGTATGTTTTCTTGAGCATTACTATAAGATATTTGGGTATTTTTAGTACAACACAGTTTTCATCCCAAATTTTGTATTGATAACCATTGTATCGATATACCTTGCCACAGTTCAAAATTTGGGATTGAGCAGCAGCCTCTATACTGAACGTCCCACTGCTGCCCAAATTTAAAACTAGAGAATGGGCCTTAGGATCCAATATCCCCGCACGGTCCCCCTCTCACCTTAGGGAAATGCAATCGCGTCGCCCCTCATCAAAAACCGCTGGTGTATGGGCGCACAGCTCTGTAGCTTTTAAAAAAGTCACTTTCCTATATTTTCCCTTCTCTTCACCAGAGGATGTTTAGTTTCGCTCGACGTACAATTTTCACCTTAAACCTCTTCCCCGGCATTTCATGGGATGAACATTCCTTCCACCCTTCAAAAAGGCAGGGTTGAAAACGTTTGAAGTAAGATTGATACGTTTAGTCGAAGGGTTTTTGAGATTTTCTATTGACATAAAACCCAGATTATATTTATGATATGGCCGCTGCCCTGTTCCAACTCCTTTTTTTAAATTTCACTTAGATGTATTGTTCCTGGCATCGTGGTGACGCTGAAACAGAGGCGGGGCTGATTCAAGACCTTCCCTGTTCTCCTTTCCCCCTGTGCTCCCGTCTTTTCTGTTTTTCCCCCCTCCCATCTCTGAAAAGGGTTTTTTACGAGTCCCTCCTGTTGTTCTATTTCTCCCAAATAATAAGCTGTAATGAACCTATGGGCTTTTGTTTAATGTCGTCTTTGGTAATAAAAGTGGGGGTGGTCTGCCCCTCGCACGTTGTTTCCTTGTTTGCGTAGGCTCACTTTGTTAGGCCGCTCACTCATGGGGGGGGCGCCGTGGCCCTTTTATGTGCTACCTGTGGGGAAAACGCCCCGTGGGGCTCGTTGTGCTGGGTTTTTTCCGGGGGATCCTTTTGAGGAGCCGGACAAACAGAAACCAGACAGACAGACGACAACAACAGACAGAAGACAACAACACGGGGAAATCTATAATTCTTCATGAAAAATAGTAAAGTTGTGAAGAAAATAATTTGAAAAGAAAAACTGAGACTGCAAAACTCTTTACGAACGTTTTTCTCATTAAAGAACGGAAATTGTGTTGGTACATTTACCGGGTGGTCGGCTGTGGTCTGGAGGCTGCCAGGGGCAGTCAGCAGGGTGCAGCCCGGAAGGCGAAATTTTGATATGTACGTACCATAGACCACTGTATACCTGGACTGTTCACGCGACAATGTTTTGAAATTACAAGCTGCATAGCGGCCCGCCCTACAAAGAGATATAGTGGTCTATGGACTATCATATAGACTGGTTTATCAGTATATATGATATACTTTAATCTTCGTAAATGTTTGTTCTATAATATTATCAAATAAAAAACAGTAAAACACGCTAAAGAAATGCCCTTACGAGACTATGAAGAAATATGCATGAACTTAATATTCACTTAACTCTTCGCCATTTAAAACTTTTCGAGTCAACTTTTATCATGAAGGGTATCAATAGAAGCGCAATTTTAGTAGCTTCCATTGATATATTTCGTTATCTGATAAATATGTTAGAACCATGCATAAATTAGCGTTAAATAAATAAATAAAGTCATCAATCGGGTAATTTTCCCGATTGATGATGTTATTTATTTACTTATATATTTCGGTTTCTGATAAATGTATTAGCACCATGTATAAATATGCATTAACTAAATAAATAACTCATCAATCAGGAAAATTACCTGATTGATGATTTTATTTATTTAGTTAACGCTAATTTATGCATTGGGGTAATTCATTTATCAGAAAACGAAATACATCAATGGAAAGCTAATAAAATTGCGCTTCTATTGATACCCTTCATGATAAAAGTTGACTCGCAAAGTTTTAAATGGCGAAGAGTTGAAGTGAATATTAAGTTCATGCATATTTCTTCAGAGTCTCGTAATGGCATTTCTTTAGCGTGTTTTACTGTTTTTTATTTGATAATATTATAGAACAAACATTTACGAAGATTACAGTATATCATATATACTGATAAACCAGTCTATATGATGCGTATATATATATTATATATATATATATATATATATATATATATATATATATTATATATATATATATATATATATATATATATATATATAATATATATGAATCCGAGCGGCCCTCCGACTTCAGGGCAAGTTCAGGCCCAGTACAACAGGCCGATATTCCTTGCGCAGTCCAGGTATACAGTGGTCTATGTATGTACTTATAAATATATAGATACGTAAATGAATACATACATATATTATATGTGGTTAACGCTTGTATTTTCTTCCAAATCTAAAGAAAATATGTTAAGGTCATGGTGCAGCGTGATTGAAGACGCAAATGATTACGCAGAGGCAAATCGTATTAAGAAGATCTCTGAAGAATTTTGTATGTGGCCAGTAAATATTTTTTTTTCATTGCTTCTGCTTAGTTAGATACGCTAGACTAACAATGTCAGCGTTATGTTGGAGATACAATATGATTGGCTGGCCTCCCCGACGAGCAGCAGCGCAGCAGCAGCAGCAGCAGCAGCAGCCTCTGAAAGAGCTCAGTGCGTACACACCCGAGCTGTATTTGCTCAGTGCAAACTTGGCTGTTGGGAGAAACGTGGAACAAGGTTGAAGGAATGAATACCCTCCACGAGAGCAGTTGCCAAAGATCTACAGAATAATAGCAAATCTAAAACAGCGCTTCATAAAGGCTGCCAACACAGCAGTGAGTCTCAAACACTATAACGCATCTGTCATCCATATTTCACCCTCACATCATCCCAGCACACCGGCTGTGTGGGTGTGCTTGTCCCTACAGCCAAACTTCTTTCATGAATCTTACACTTAATTCTTAATTCGAGCAGGGAATTTTCCTGTACCTGGGATTTGAAATCGCAAGAGAGCAGGGATAAATACATCTATGTTGGTTCCAGAACGTGATTCTCATGTGTTAGTGTTATTTGTTTTTTCTTGCGTTGCTTTCTCAACGCGAATTGCATCGCAATTCTTTCATTGCGTTAAAATCTACATAGCTCCTTCCTTCTTTCGAAGAAAGTTTCCCGTCAGAAACTAAGGTTACCACAATTGTTGTATCGACTCTTCAGATGGAGTTTTCTGGTGGGTAGTCACGCACCTCCTCGGGAAGATTGTGTAAAAGTCGAGGAGCAACATACTTTATGATGAGATCATGGAGGGCGTCAGCTTCATTTCTCACTCTGATCTTACTGTGGTGGAGCAAATGATCTGAAGCGGCAGAGGAGCAGCGTATACAGGTGGTGGCCTGCGAGACGCTCTCTATCGATCTGCGAGCACGTCTTGGCCGCCATACACGCTTGTTTCGTATTGCTATTCTTTTTCTTTTTTCCAGCCACGTAAGTACATTGTTCCTCTCTTCGTTTACTCTCCACTCTTCATGGAGGCCCCTTATCTTTATGTTGCCTTACCGTGTGTTAGCCAATTAACGTAGTAGAGTGTACAACAGGCCTTGCGTTGTAGGGTAGAGTGTCACCGCGCCAGTACAGACTGTTATGGATTCATTAATAATTAACAGACTTCCAGATTCTCTTGACGCAGCCCTAAAGTGTCATCCGTGACAGGCAGACGATCAACTGTTTGTTAATACCATGCCCACAGCCCATGTTGGGTTCATTTGATAAGATGCACATAAACATAGTCTTAGTCAACAATTATTGCTATGGCATGTTATTATTTTCTGCCAGAGTGAACACTGAGCTAACAAAACGAACTTAAGTTAGAAAAAGAAACTTGCTTCTCACTATAGAGACTAATAAATCTGTTAACGTCACCTTCTATGACAACCGATATGGACGTGAGCGTAAACACACGATTTAATCTACTATGCATCATTGTCCCGCTTTGCTTTCAATAAATGAGAACTGTAAAAAAAATCATAATATAAAGATATAATATAAATACAATGCTACAGATACACACGCAGACGGACAGGGGCTTCACCGTCCTTCCAGCCGAGGCGTCTGCTGGATCTCATTGCCAGGGGATTACCAGCTGGAAGGGGAAGCTGATCCCCTTCCCTGGCAAATAATATTTAGCCAGATTGGGTTTCTTTGCCATTACGGCTTTCCTCTTCGATGTGACTGGCAGTGAAAGTGTAGCTGTGTTTCTCGTTATCAGACTCGTCAGCAGCAGAATACACGAAGAGGATAGAAGTTTGCTGAACCAATCCCATTTTGTACAACATTTACTGTTTTTATCTGTTTATCTG
>JACEEZ010017465.1:0-27500 GCA_016584305.1 Chionoecetes opilio | reverse complement strand
TACCTTCAAAACCATTATGCATGGTAACTTATCAGGAAATAGTTTGACCTATTTTTTGAGGAGCCTTCCACCTCTTGGAATCTTGAGAAACTACAGAAAGACTTTCTTTCTTTCGGGACTCTGATGTTTTATATCGTTTTTACTCTCCTATTTTGATATTCACTGAGTATACTGCGCACCAATTTGATTTTCATCTGCTGAATCTAATCATAATCTCACCAATCAAGCCGTCAAGCAGGTCAAGCTTCTGCTTCCATAATAAGCTGCAGATGTTAATCACGGTTTGTTGGTAGAGTCTCGGGTTCTGTTTTACAAAGTTGTCAATGTTACAAATCTTCCTTTCCTCGCCTCTCTGACCTTTCACGGTCAGCTCTTCCTCTTGAAATATTTTTATCCCCTTAGACTTGATGCTGATTTTATGTTCATCGGAATTTTCTGGTTTTGTCCTCGCTCCTCGCTGCAAGCCCTGGATTTATGGCCCTCTGTCTCTCCAATAGGGTTCCAGTTTACCCTTCATTTATTATGAAAACAATAGTAGTAATGATGGTAATAAGAATTGTGATAAGAATATTGAAAATATGATGTAGTATTAATAGATAATAATGGTAATGAATATTATAATAACTATAATAGGCGACCGTTGTTGTATATATAAATAATGATAGAGAAAAAGGCTTCTCACAAATTTCTGCAAAGGCAATTCCACACAACCACATACTATTACTTTATTAGACGGACTGTAGGCTATAACAGCAGCTCTCCTCGTAGAGTATAAAGGTGTGTGTTTCATCTTTGTGATATATTGTATTTCTTTATAACATTTTATCAGCAGTAGTAATCTCACCCGCGAAAGACTGAAGTGAGCTATTAAAATTTCATGATTAAATTTTACGAAGGCAATTAATTCTGATGTCAGCGAACGTGTCCCATTAATCCCCAATAATGCCGCTCTGATCAATGCCGCCACCCGCCTCGGCATTACTGTTTTTAATACACTTAATGCCTAGTTATGCGACACCAATTATTACACCGCTGCCTCTCATATTTACTGATACATATCGCAATACTGGTTTTCCGCCACGATTTGTTTGTGTAGTTTGGGATCACATACAGAACACCCTGCCTTTTTGTAGTTGTGATGGTGCTGGTTACGGAACACCTTTATTATATTGTTTTATATTAAGTTATATTAGTGTTATATTGAGGCAGTAAAGTCATATGCAGTCACGTCTCTGTCCCCTTATAAACTTTAGAAATGAGAGAGAGAGAGTAAGAGAGAGAGAGAGAGAGAGAGAGAGAGAGAGAGAGAGGAGAGAGAGAGAGAGAGAGAGAGAGAGAGAGAGAGAGAGAGAGAGAGAGAGAGAGAGAAGAGAGAGAGAGAGGAGAGAGAGAGAGAGAGAGGGGAGAGAGAGAGAGAGAGAGAGAGAGAGAGAGAGAGAGAGAGAGAGAGAGAGAGAGAGAGAGAGAGAGAGAGAGGGAGAGAGAGAGAGACAAAAGAGAGAAAAGAGAGAGAGAGAGAGAGAGAGAGAGAGAGAGAGGAGAGAGAGAGAGAGAGAGAGAGAGAGAGAGAGAGAGAGAGAGAGAAGAGAGAGAGAGAGAGAGAGAGAGAGAGAGAGAGAGAGAAAGAGAGAGAGAAGTGTATATGATTCTTTTCTATCCGTTTTTTCACACATAGCCAATATTTTACTGGTATGGAGGCAGTGTTCTCTTTTGTTCCAGTTCCCTCCCCTAATTTTTACTTTTACTGTTCTTGCTCGTATGTAGATAGTGCTAACACCCATTTCCCTTGCTCTGCTATGCTATATTCGTGTAGGCAGAGTTTCCGTTACCTCAGTGCTGCATGGGTCGTGGGGACAGTCTATATCAATTGACTTTTTATAGGTTTCTTCACGGCCAAACAAAAATTTTCTCTGGTGCGCGTGACGTCAGAGGAAGTTTGGGGGTCAACATAAAACCAAATCAGGTCGTCAGTCTTGAATGAGCAGGCGGAGATAGATGGTCAGTTGATCTTGGGGACAGTCACTGTGGTATTCGGCGGACGGGAAGATGGGTGGATGTAGCACAAACAAACATTAATTGTGCACACCAGACAGACATTCCCGGGAGTGGTGAAGGGTCTGTTTCATAAAGTGTGTGTGATATGTTGACTAAAAACTGATAATAGTCGTGTAAGAGACGGAGATATCTGAAGTTGTAGATATGAGATGCATCAGAGGGATGAAAAAGAGGGTTGATTGTTCTTCATTTATTGTTACTTTTTTGTTTCACTAATGGTTTTTTTTACAGCAGTGGATGTTCCTTCCGTCCTCATGTCTATACATTTCTAGTGTTGATGTTTTTTGTTCTAGGTGATGCGTTTTTGTACTTCATTCCTTTCCCATTTATAAATTTTGGAAATGAGAGAGAGAGAGAGAGAGAGAGAGAGAGAGAGAGAGAGAGAGAGAGAGAGAGAGAGAGAGAGAGAGAGAGAGAGAGAGAGAGAGAGAGAGAGAGAGAGAGAGAGAGAGAGAGAGAGAGAGAGAGAGAGAGAGAGAGAGAGAGAGAGAGAGAGAGAGAGAGAGAGAGAGAGAGAGAGAGATCCTAGTAACTAATTCTTGAGTTTTATTATTGTTTACTACATTTGAGGCAGTGTTTATATGCTTTACTTTGGGAGCCTTTATTGTTGATGTTGTTCTTACATATTGCTGTACTTAGACTCATAATGATCGACACAGCTCTGTGGTAGTCAATCTTATCTGACATCTACGAGCGCTAAGATGATTTAACCTCTCGTCATAATTAGTGATGAAGGTTTACTGGCAAGTAACGTTAATCTACGCGTTTTCTCGTTTCAACTGATCACATTTCCAATTCTACTTAGACGCGTTAATGGAAAATAAATACAGAGTTTAATTAATACCATATTTCCCTATAGTTTTGGTATCAGGTTTTCGTGGGAGCCTTAATATTCTATCATGTATTATATATTTTTCTGTTCGATCATTCTTACCTTTATCTTTATCAGGACAATATGCTTAGTCTCGTTTTACCTTTCACCAAGTTTTTCTTATTCACACAGGAGGCAGGACGTGTGTGGTGAGGAGACTTTGCTGTCCTGCCCTTGCCTCCCTTCAAGTCAAGGCTCCTCCCTGGTCATGGGAAGGCAGGGGACACGTCAACATGCAAGGTAAGTCTTCTTATAACTTTTTAATACATGTCTCCGGAATCTGTGTGCTGCCGTCGCATGGTCAGTCACCGAGGCATAATCTGCAACATGGTCAGTCACCGAGGCAAAATCTGCAACATGGTCAGTCACCGAGGCATAATCTGCAACATGGTCAGTCACCGAGGCATAATCTGCAACATGGTCAGTCACCGAGGCATAATCTGCAACTTTTGCGTGTTTGGGAAACTTTTTCGGGTAATTTTGTTCCTTAACATTTTCCGTCCTGTCGAATCGATTTTTGTTGTACCTACGTAGCTATTTGCTGTTTTTTTTAGTTTTCACAAAGTCTAGTTTTGGTCGAATTCGTAGAGGACGTGAAGTTTGGCCCCTGTTGCAAAAATGTGAGTGACGAGGGGAGACTGTGGAAAAAAGGGCAGTGGAGGGGGGGAAACGGGGAAAGGGGAGATTTGGGGCTAAACCACTGCACCTTTCCACCCACAGATACGGACCAGTGCCTCCCTTTTCCTTCCCATCGTTTCACTACTTCCATTCCTTTATCCACATTTTTCTTCCTGGTTTCCCTCCTTGTCCTTCTCTTTTTTTCTTCTTTTTTTTTTTTTTTGCTATAGTTTTCTTCACCTACCTCTTTCCCTTTTTTCTCCTTCACTTCCTCCCATCCAATACTTTTTTTTTTCCCTTTCCCCCTCCCCCCTTTCTCATCCTGCATCTATTTCTGCCTCTACATTTCTCATCAAGCAAGTATGGGTTTTTCCTTCCCAAAAAGCAAAAAATCCCAAAAAATTTACTCCCACTGACCCCAAGTCCTCGCTCATGTACTTGGTAAATTTAAAAATGTTGTGAGGATTCTTTAAAGGGTTTGGACGAAAATGCGTGTGGGGTTATATATTTTTCTTGTTTTAATTTTGTTACTCACACACTAAAGTTTTTTTGTTAAAAGCTCGTAGAATTTGTTTTTGTCATGTATTACTACCCTTACCACCATCACCACGACAACATAACAACCACCAACAACCACAACAAAACCCAAAAACCAAAAAAATGCCACCACCACCAAACAAAAATGCCCCCACCCCCAAAAACCCAAAAAGCCACCCCCCACCAACCAACAATGCCACCCCACCAAAACAACAAAAGCCCCCACCCCCAAACCCCTACCACCACCATCCCACCACCACCACCAACAAAAAACAACAACAGTGATGATTTTTTCCGCTGAATAGGTACCCACACAATTTTGAATACAAAATTTGCCGCATTTTCCTTTCGCCAAATTTATCCTTGAGTGAGGCAGCTGCAGGGGTAAATTTCCTTCTTACATACCAATCTCCGTCCCCATCAAAAGCCGGTCAGAAGCAAAAAAAATAACGACGGGAGAAAGAGACGGGAAAAAAAAGAGGGAGGCGATGATGGGAAAATAAAAAAAGGAAAAAAGGAAAGGGTAAAACTGGGGGTCGGGAAATGTTAGCTATGTGAAGGATTCAATTTTTTAACCACAGTTTGGGGGAAAATTTTTTTGCTTTACATTTCCACTGGTTGTGGGCTGTCGTCTGTCTGCCTGTCTGTCTGTCGTCTGGGGAGGTGTGTCGCCAAGTAACAAAAGGCGGCCAGTAAATTTTTTCTCATTTAAGACCTGAACTATTTTTTCATTTGGGCCTAAGAAAGGGGGGGACGAGAGTATAAGTATCCGCAGAATTACTAATAGACATCCTATCTACCTCCTTATAGCACTTGCCACCATTACATTTGTAGCCATCGCATTCCCTTCTTGGCGTCTTAGAGTACCGAGGTTATGTAAAAGATGCAGTAGCTGTATATGTATGTGTGTATTTTCAGTAATTACTTCACCCATAGACCACTGTATACCTGGACTGCGCAAGGAATATCGGCCTGTCGCGCAAGGGCCTGAAGTCTGAGGGCCGCTCGGATTCATATATATATATATACGGATCATATAGACTGGTTTATCAGTATATATGATATTCTGTAATCTTCGTACATGTTTGTTCTATGATATTATCAAATAAAAAACAGTAAAACACGCTAAAGAAATGCCATTACGAGACTATGAAGACATATGCATGAACTTAATATTCACTTCAACTCTTCGCCATTTAAAACTTTGCGAGTCAACTTTTATCATGAAGGGTGTCAATAGAAGCGCAATTCTATTAGCTTTCCATTGCTATATTTTGTTATCTGATAAATGAATTAGAACCATGCATAAAATTGCGTTAACTAAATAAATAAAATCATCAATCGGGTAATTTTCCCGATTGATGAGGTTATTTATTTAGTCAACGCTAATTTATACATGGTACTAATTCATTTATGAGAAAACGAAATATATAAGTAAATAAATAACATCATCAATCGGGAAAATTACCCGATTGATGATTTTTTATTTATTTAACGCTAATTTATGCATGGTTGTAATTAATTTATCAGATAACGAAATACATCAATGGAAAGCTAATAAAATTGCGCTTCTATTGATACCCTTCATGATAAAAGTTGACTTGCAAAGTTTTAAATGGCGAAGAGTTAAGTGAATATTAAGTTCATGCATATTTCTTTATAGTCTCGTAATGGCATTTCTTTAGCGTGTTTTACTGTTTTTATTTGATAATATTATAGAACAAACATTTACGAAGATTACAGTATACCATATATACTGATAAACCAGTCTATATGATAGTCCATAGACTACTATATCTCTTTGTCGGGCGCCCCGCAGACCCCTATGCAGCCCCGCAATTCAAAACATTGTCGCGTGAACAGTCCAGGTATACAGTGGTTTATGCTTCACCCCTTATTTGTCTCTTCTATTACGCTTTTCTGTTCACAAATATAAAATCTCTTTACCCTTACCGCCTTGCCGTCCATCCCTCTCCCTAACGCCATTCACTCATCCTTGGGTGTTCTTTTTTCCTGCACCCTCACCCTTCTTCAAGTCACTGCAGCCTTCCTTCGTAACCACTCCTCCCACCTCCCGTCACAGTCTGCCTCTCCCACCTCCCGTCACAGCCTGCCTCTCCCACCTCCTCAAGCCTGCTCTCCCACCTCCCGTCACAGCCTGCTCTCCCACCTCCCGTCACAGCCTGCCTCTCCACTCGTCACAGCTGCTCTCCCCTCTCACAGCCTGCCTACCCACCCCCGTCACAGCCTGCTTCTCCCCTTCCGTNTTCCCCCTTTTTTAAAAAAGACTTGATTGATTTTATTTTCATCGGAATTTTCTGGTTTTGTCCGAGCTCCTCACTGCAAGCCCTGGATTTATGGCCCTCTGTCTCTCCAATAGGGTTCCAGTTTACCCTTCATTTATTATGAAAATAATAGTAGTAATGATGATAATAAGAATTGTGATAAGAATATTGAAAATAACATGTAATATTAATAGATAATAATGGTAATGAATATTATAATAACTATAATAGGCGACCGTTGTTGTATATATAAATAATGATAGAGAAAAAGTCTTCTCACAAATTTCTGCAAAAGAAATTCCACACAACCACATACTATTATTTTATTAGAGGGACTGTAGGCTATAACAGCAGCTCTCCTCGTAGAGTATAAAGGTGTGTGTTTCATCTTTGTGATATATATTGTATTTCTTTATAACATTTTATCAACAGTAGTAATCTCACCCGGGAAAGACTGAAGTGAGTTGTTAGAATTTCATGATTAATTTTACAAAGGCAATTAATTCAGATGTCAGCGAAGGTATCCCATCGATCCCCAATAATGCCGCTCTGATCAATGCCGCCACCAGCCGCGGCATTACTGTATTTAATCCACTTAATGCCTAGTTATGCGACACCAATTATTACACTGCTGCCTCTCATATTTATTGATACATATCGCAATACTGTTTTTCGCCACGACTTGTTTGTGCTCGTTGGGATCACATACAGAACAACTACTTGCCTCTCTGGAGCTGTGAAGGTGCTGTATACGGAACACCTTTATTATATTATTTTATGTTTAGTTATATTAAGTTATATTAGTGTTATATTGAGGTAGTAAAGTCATATGCAGCCCCTTCTCTGTTCTCTTATAAACTTTGATAAATGAGAGAGAGAGAGAGAGAGAGAGAGAGAGAGAGAGAGAGAGAGAGAGAGAGAGAGAGAGAGAGAGAGAGAGGAGAGAGAGAAGAGAGGAGAGAGAGAGAGGAGAGAAGAGAGAGAGAGAGAGAGGAGAGAGAGGAGAGGAGAGAGAGAGAGAGAGAGAGAGAGAGAGAGAGAGAGAGAGAGAAGTGTATATGATTCTTTTCTATCCGTTTTTTCACACATAGCCAATATTTTACTGGTATGGAGGCAGTGTTCTCTTTTATTCCAGTTCCCTCCCCTAATGTTTACTTTTACTGTCCAGCCTCGTATGTAGATAGTGCTAACACCCATTTCCCTTGCTCTGCTGTGCTATCTTCATGTAGGCTGAGCTTCCGTTACCTGAGTGCTGCATGGGTCGTGGGGACGGTCTAGACTCTAGACTCTAGATCAATTGACTTTTAATAGCCTAACCATAGATAACAGTATGAAGTACAATGTACAAGATATGTCTGGTATAAGATATATTCTACTGTTATCTATAGCCTAACCTAACCTAAGCCTAATTAACCTAACGTAAAATAACTTCTCTCCACGGCCAAACAAAAATTTTATCTGGTGCGCGTGACGTCAGAGGAAGTTTGGGGATCCGCCTCAAACCAAATCAAGTCGTCAGTTTTGAATGAGCAGGCGGAGATAGATGGTCAGTTAATCTTGGGGACGGTCACTGTGGTATTCGGCGGACGGGAAGATGGGTGGATGTAGCTCAAACAAACATTAATTGTGCACACCAGACAGATATTCCCGGGAGGTGTGAAGGGTCTGTCCTCATAAAGTGTGTCATATGTTGATTAAAAACTGATAGTCGTGTAAGAGACGGATATATCTGAAGTTGTAGATATGAGATGCATCAGAAGGATGAAAACACTTGGATGATTGTTTTTGTTATATTGTTGGATTGTTTGTTGGTTCGCCGATGGGCTTATACAGAGGTGGGTGTTACTTCCGTCCCCATGGCCAGTGGTCTATGCTTTTTTATTCGTGTATTTTCTTCGAGGTAATGCTTTTTTCTAGCATTGCTCTCCCAATTATAAATTTGGGAAATGAGAGAGAGAGAGAGAGAGAGAGAGAGAGAGAGAGAGAGAGAGAGAGAGAGAGGAGAGAGATAGAGAGAGAGAGAGAGAGAGAGAGAGAGAGAGAGAGAGAGAGAGAGAGAGACGAGAAGAGAGAGAGAGAGGAGAGAGAGAGAGAGAGAGAGAGAGAGAGAACACACACACACACACACACACACACACACACACACACAACACACACGCACACACATATATTAATGGCATTGTACTTCATATCTCGCAGTACTTATAATCCTGGTTCACGCCTCCGCGCCGCATCCTGGTCCATGTGTGAGGGAGTGTTTTCGGTGATTAGTTAAGATAGTTGACACGGAGAGGACGGATATTAATGAGCCGAGGCAGAATGTTGATGACGGATGGCCGGGACAAAGCACATTTAGGAAGGAGAAGTAATGTTTATTGAGCTATTATTTAAAGATACTTATGATTTTTGAATGAATAAATGAATGATAATTGAAATATATGTAATAAAATACGACCTTTAATGTAAATATCAGAATAAATTTCGTTTTGTAGTCATTGATTTTACGTAACAGCAGAAACGTCATATTAAAGTCTATGAACGTTTTATGTTTATTAATCATATTTCTGATAAATTATAACTTTTAATCATCAAAAAACAATTAATTGGATCTTATAACGCACCTGTCACGTTATTTGCCACTTTTAACGCAGGCAGCTGACGGAAAATGAATTTGATAGTTCCAGTTATTTGATCGGATGCAGGTTTTCCAATTTTGAACATATATATGACCATAATTATATGGCATAAATTGTAGTTCTTAGAATAATATCTACCAGATCTGTCATATTTCATGTCTATTGTTGACTGAAAACCTATTATTCGTAATACCGGTTAGGCGTTCTTTTTCCGGAAAAACTTGATGTTTTTAGTGATTTAACACTAAATATACAACCTTCGAAGGGGGAAAGGCCGTGCTAATTTTCATAAACGCAAAAAATCTTGGGCAAGCATGGGCTTATATTTAAAAGGAACTTAATGGCTTTGTCCTAACCCAGTTCCGGAAAAAAAAGGTGTGGTCCTATTTAAGGGGGCAAGAAAAGAATTGGCTGTAACTTTGAAGATTGAAGTGTTCTTAGTGTAAGAGGAGTGAGCGAATTTCCTCCAGAGTGTTTTGGCTGGCATCCCGGGAAGCGTTGACAGAGTGTTGTGGCTGTTTTATGTAATTGGTTGTATTTATCCTTAACTTAGCTGAGGTTTGTACGTTGCTGGATTTTTGTTACCTCTTTTTTTTTGCCACTGGCCAGTCCTTTGTGATGAAAAGGAAGGTTCTTCCGTCGCCTGCAAATTACTCATGTCTTACTTACTATGCTTTAGATTGGTGTATTTTTGTAGCACACACTGAAACCTGTGCTATCTGGCTTCAAGGGTAAGGGACTCGAAGTGGAAACCTGTAATTGTCTTTATCTCGCCCTTTTTTTCCGTACCACTTCAATGCTACTTAAGCGTGTGATATGATAGACACTTTAGCTCCACCAACAATAAGTTATTCTTTCCATGTGTCTAATAGAGAGAGAAAAAAGAAAACAAAAAAAGTATAAGATATTTTCACTAAACTTGTGTGAATGAATATGGAAAATGTTTTCGCAATACAGAAATACACGAGGACATAAAAGTAAGTAAAATAAAGCACATGGTACGTAAGTACATAAAAACCTTCATTATTGTTATGTATCAGTACACCATTAACATACATCTCTAAATAGGTTCGATGAAGCTACTCGAATTCTAATTAAATTTCTTGCTCCACCGTAACTTAGTATTGCAAAAAGTATCCATATATTCCTTAACGTATTTAAACAAAGACTTGAGAGTTGACAGGTGACTAACAGAAGCGTGTAGAATCTTTAAGAAGATTTGATAACATTTATGTACACGACAGTTTCACAATCGACCGATCAAACACAATGAATAAGTGATTTAAGATTATCGTTAGAAGATTCAAATGAAATTACGCTAAATACTTTTCTTTAATCGCGGTGTGAACATTTATACTAGTGATCTCCGAAAGTTAGACACAGTATACAGCTCAAGCATTCATTATACACTCGGGTTAACACCTTGTAAACAATCCTAAGTTTGATAATTTCCTGCTTGCATGAATTTAGGAGGCACCTCTGTACAAGCTGTCTCTAGGATTAATTGTAGAATAAATTTGGTTAGGTTAGGTTAGTTTTGGTTAGTTTCCTTTTTTTCTCTTTACTCTAGAATGGTTAGAGCTCATGCTGAGAGCAGAGGAAGTTTTGAAAGTAATCTGTTAATAAAGAAAAGGATGTGTGACCCAAGAAATGGCTTCGGTCTGCATCCGGGGAGTGGCCAACCCTGTATGTGTATTGGAGGTCGTTATTGGTGGTGGGATTTGACGTGCACGAGAGAGAGAGAGGGGAGAGAGAGAGAGAGAGAGAGAGAGAGAGAGAGAGAGACGAGAGGAGAGAGAGAGAGAGACGGAGAGAGAGAGGGGAGAGAGAGAGAGAGAGGGGAAAAGAGAAGAGAGAGGGAGAGAGAGAGGGGAAGAGGCAGGAGGAGAGAGAGAGAAGAAAGAGATAGAGGAGATGAAGAGGAGTGTTTAAGGATTTGGGGGAGGAGGGAAATAGGAAAGACAAAGACCCAAAGGGGAGAAAATGACAACGAGAAGAGAAATGGAAAAGAGATGAAGGAGGGAAGAGAAACGACTTAGGGTTTTTTAAGACAAAATTTGAAGACGGAAGGAAAAAAGATATTAGTAACTTAATTCCATTTTTTACTAATTAGGGTTTTTATGCACTTTTGGGGGCCTTTATTTATTGTTTTAAATTTAAATTAGCCAAAGATCCCACCTTGTGGTAGCTTTCCCGCATTAGGTGGTCCTTCGGCAAACTTTTGGGTTTTGGCAAAAAACCCACCTACCGTTTTCCTTAAACATTCTTTCCAAATTGGACTAGGGGTTAAATAAAATTTCCATAAAATTTTATAAACCATTACCCAATTTTATCACTCCCCAAAAAACCCAGTCCACTTTTCACCCCCACAGTTTCCCCCAGGGGGTTTACCCTTTTATTTGGGGACCACCAAAAACTCCACCCCTAATTTTCATCGGGGTTTTTTCCCCACCCAATACCCACATCACCCCCCCCCATCCTAAAACCCTCCCCCCCGTCATCCCCTACTCAGCACCACAAACCCCTCAACCAATAATCACCCCCACCATTCCCCACCCATCACCCCACACCCATTTACCCATTTACCCCACACCATTACTACACCCTTCCTCAATTACTCATCACCTACATCAAGGTTTCCTCAATTCTCGCAACCCACTTTTTTTTTCACAATTCTCGCTAATAGGCTGCTAAAAAAAAAAGAAAAAAAGTGATCAGTACATCTCGTAAGTGGGCTTAAAACCTTCCCCTGGTCGACCTGGTTCCAAAAATGTGCCATATGATGGGATTGGGCCACGGGGGGCGGAACCTATACCACACACACACACACACACACACACACACACACAGACAGACAGACAGACAGACACACTTTCGCTTATATTATTATAGATTACTCTGTACGATCATTCTTACCTTTATCTCTATCAGCAAATACACTTTGTCCCTGTACACTTTGTCTTTTGTACACTTTGTTTTGTATACTTAGTCCCGTTTTTTCTGCTCACCAAGTTTTTCTTATTCACACAGGAGGCGTGGACGTGTATGGTGAGGAGACTGCTGTCCTCCCCTTGCCTCCCTTCACGTCAAAGCTCCTCCCTGGGCGTGGGAAGGCAGGGGACACGTCAACATGCAAGGTAAGTCTTCTTATAGCTTTTTAATACATGTCTCTGGAATCTGTGTGTTGCCGTCGCATGGTCAGTCACCGAGGCATAATCTGCAACATGGTCAGTCACCGAGGCATAATCTGCAACGTTGCGTGCCGAGAACTTTTTTGGGGTAATATTATGTTGCCGTTAACATTTTTCCGTCCTGTCGCCTTGAATTGTTGTTGTACCTACGTAGTTTTTTGCTGTTTGTATTTCGTTTTCACAAAGTTTAGTGTTGGTCGAAGTTCGTAGAGGACGTGAAAGTTTGGTCCGATGTTGCAATCAATGTGAGTGACGAGGGGAGACTGTGGAAAAAAGTGGTAGTGGAGAGAGTGGAAGCGGGAGAAGGGAGGCAGTCTGGGCTAAACCACTGCACGCTCTCCACCCTCAGATACGGACCAGATGCCATCCACTTTTCCCTCCATCGTTCCACTACTTCCATTCCTTTTATCCACATTTTTCTTCCTGGTTTCCCTCCTTGTCAGTTCTATTTTTCTTCTTCAATCTTTTTTTTTTTTTTTTTTTTCTTTAGTTTTCTTCACGTACCTCATTCTTTTTTCTCCTTCACTTCCTCCTCATCCAATACTTCTCTTCTCTTCTTCCTCCTCCTCCTTTCTCATCCTGCATCTATTTCTGCCTCTACATTTCTCATCAAGGCAAGTATCAGATTTCCTGTCCTCCAGAATGAAGCAAAAATACCAAAAGTTTACTCACATCTGACCCAAAAGTCATCACTCATGGAGGTTGGTATATTAAAAGGCTGTTGTGAGGATTACTTGAAGGTAAATGGACGAAAGTGCCGTGTGGTGCTGTATATTTGTGCTTCGATTCAATTTTCCTTACTCACACTTTGTTATTTGTAAATGCTCAGTAATATTATATGTCATGTATTACCACACCACCACCATGACAACATAACAACAACACCAACACCAACAACAACACAACAGCAACACAACACCACCATCACTCCATCGCCACCACAACCACCACCAACCACCACCACCACCATCACCACAAACACCACCACAACTACCACCACCACCACAAAAACAACAACACAACAATGCCACCACCACTAACGCCACTATCACCACCACATAACAACAACAACATGGATGCATTTCTTCCATTGAGCCGTGTACCACAACATTTTAACTACAATATCGCGCATTTTCCTTTCGCCAAATTATATCAGCTTGAGTGAGGCGGCCGAAGGCATAAGTTTCCCTTCTTACATACCAAATCTCCGTCTCCCGATCAATACCGGTCAGAAGCAGAAAAAAATAACGCCGTGGAGAAAGAGAAGGAAAAAGAAGAGGGAGGCGATGATGGAAGAAACATAAAAAAGAGGAATAAAGGAGAAGGATAAATCTGGGATCGTGGAAGTGTTAGGCTATGCGAAGGATTCAACATTTTTACACCACAGTTGGGGGAAACGTTTTGGCTTTACGAGTTTCCATGGTTGCTGGGGTTCTGTCCTGTATCGTATGTCTGTCTGTCTATTCGCCGTCCTTTTTCNGGTAAGGATCCAGCCAAAACACCTCTGGAGGAAATCGCTCACTACTCTTACACTACAGAACACTTCAATCTACAAAATTACAGCCAATTCTTTTTCTCCCAATTCTCCTTTACAGCTACGAGCAACACACCTATTTTCTGGAACTGTTGATGACAAAGCCATAAGCGTGAACATTACTATAAATCATACGACCGCAGTGCTTGCCAACCTGAATTACCTGGCATTTATAGTTAAGCACGCCCCTCTCCCCCTCGACAGGTCCCGTATACTTTCCTATGTTAGGCACGTCATCACCGGGATATACTTCCGGCACATGAGGATGTATAGCCGCGCCACCAGACACGGCTATACACCCTCACCCAAGCATCTCTCACTGTGTAGTTTCAACTGAGCCTGTATCCACAAGTCATCCCCATCCTTGCCCACTGTGACGATGGATCTTCACATCATTTTTCTTCATCACAAAGGACTGGCCAAGGGCAAAAGAACAATTACAAATATTCCTCTCGTAAAAATATGTTGTCTCATTCACTGACATGCCTCTAAAAGATAACGATAGTCTGTTTGTTAAATGATATCGTATACGAGACACTGATTAACCCCACAATATGCTGATTATTGATTGTATTATGTTCAGTTCGGAAAGCCATCTTTTAAATACATATCAAGTTATTCTAAGGTAAAGCACGACTAACTGTGATTTCGAATAATAGGTTTTCAGTCAACAATAGACATGAATATGATAGATCTGGTAGATATTATTCTAAGAACTACAATTCATGCCACATAATTATGGTCATCTATATGTTCAAATTGGAAAACCTGCATCCGATCAAATATCTAACACTATCAAATTCATTTTCCGTCAGCTGCCTGCGTTAAAAGTGGCAAATAACGTGACAGGTGCGTTATAAGATCCAATTAATTGTTTTTTGACGATTAAAAGTTATCATTTATCAGAAATATGATTAATAAGACATAAAAAATTCATAGACTTGAATATGACTTTTCTGTTGCTACGTAAAATCAATGACTACAAAAAGAGATTTATTCTGACGTTTACATTATTGGTTGTATTTTATTCCATTTATTCCAATTATCATTCATATTATTCATTCTAAAATCATAATTATCTTTAAATAATAGCTCAATAAACATTACTTCTCCTTCCTAAATGTGCTTTGTCCCGGCCATCCGTCATCAACATTCTGCCTCGGCTCATTAATATCCGTCCTCTCCGTGTCAACTATCTTAACTAATCACCGAAAACACTCATTAGTCCTCCCTCACACATGGACCAGGATGAGACTCGGAGGCGTAAACCAGGATTATAAGTACTGCGAGATATGAAGTACAATGGCCTGGAGAGTTCAATGCAGGGATGTCACAGCAGGAAGCAAGGCAGATTGGCCAGAGGGTATATAGGTTCATTACAGCTTACTTCATCAGAGGAACATTACAGAACAACAGTGATGGACTCTACAAAACAACACATAAGGAGATGGGAGAGAAAGACAGACAAGGCGAGGATAGTAGGATAGGATAGGAGCATAGGCGGATAGTGAGAACATGGAAGGATTGGAAGGTCTTGAATCAGACAGCCTCGGTTTCAGTGTCACCACGATAGCCAGGAACACATACATCTAAGTGTAATTCAAAAGGAGTTGAAACAGCAGCGCCAAATCATAAAATCATAATCTAGGTAAGTCAATAGAAAATCTCTGAACCCGTCTACCAAACGTATCAATCTTACTTCAAACGATCGTCAATCCTACCTCTTTTGAAGGCTCGAAGGAATGTCTCATCCCAATGAAATGCCTCAGAAGAGTATTGAAGTGTGACAATTGTACGTCGAATCAACCTACTGTAACTATGCCCTGACAAAGAGAATGGCAATAACGGAAGTGGGAATAAATGAAAGCTACAGAGCTGTGCGCCACATACACCAGCGTGTTTGATGACACGACGCGATTGCATCATTCTGCCTCAGCATGAGAGAGATGGGGCCCCGTGGGGATATCTGGCCCCAAATTTCATTTTCTTTCACTTAAATTTTGGCAGCATTTGGGGACTTTCCCAAATATAGAGCACTGCTGTCTTAAAATACCTAATTTGAATCTGTGGCAAGGTAATCGCACTATGGTTAAAATTTAAAATTTGGATCTAAACGGTGTTTGTACAAAGGGAATACCCAAATAACTTAGTTAGCAAATGCTAAAAAAGGAAAGCATACATAGGGAAAAGTAATTGTTTTCGTAATATTTACTCGTATGGGCCTAGCCATAGGGAAACCCAATATTTGGCGCGGGCGGCAGCCTTTGAGTCGAAAAACATGAATATAAACCGATGGAGTGGGATGGGCGGAAACCGGCTTGAATGGATGGAGTGACTTTAAAATTGGGGCAGGAACAATGGGGGGTTTTGCCCTCCGGGATAGAGGAAAGTGACCGGGCGGGAGGGGGGAATAAAACCGATAGGGGTTATTATGCGGAGGAGAAGGTCCCCTATTTGGGGCCTGTTTGGAAACCGTTTTTGGCTGCTAAGGAAAAAAGGGGGCCCGGTCAGGGCCTTCCTCCCCCCCCAGCCGCTCCAGTTTGCGCCGCCCTCCTCCTATGCCAACACACCAAAACGGAAATCCTTATATTTTACCCCTGCATCTCTTTTCACCCCCTTTCACCCTTGCCCCTGAGGGAAACCCCTTTGCACCACCAACATTTCTATATTTGGCTAAAAAAAAAAAATCGAATGAAATCTGTCATAGAGTTTGCCCCAAGATAAAAACGGGGGAAAAAATTTGGGCGCATATTAACGCGTTACCTCAGTTTCGTATTTATCGTTTTTTAAATAAATTTCTTTATAAAGCCCAGCAGGGCTACTAAAAACGTCTGGGTTTTACTATAGCTCCCATCCATCGCCACAGTTTTAACCCAGACCGAGTTTATCAAATTTAGGTAAAAATGCTACAAAACCACCAGGGATACCCAATTGAAATAAACCGCATAAACTCCATGGACATATGATATAGTTTAAAGTTTTACGCCCCATGGCACCAGCCGACCACAAACCACAGAAAACCCCCCGCCACTAACACACACAAACCCAAACCCCCTAACCCCAAAGGCAAACCCCGCCACTAACCCCACAGAAAACACACCCACAAACCCCCACAACACACGAATTTAAACCCCACAGCAACACACGCCACAAAACACCAAAAAAAAACACACGCCCCCTAACCCCCACGGGCAAAAACACCCCCACAAACACACGCCACAAAACACCACAGAAAACACACGCCACTAACAATCAAAATACAAAACGCTACTAAAAATCACACAAAACACCGCCACTACATAAACACTAACCCCCCTTCCCAAATTTATCACACAAAACCCCCACGCCACAACACCACACCCAACACACGCCACTAACATCACACAAACCCACACGCCACTAAAAACCAGAGCAACACACGCCACTAACAGCACAGCAACACCCCCCACTAACACCACAGCAACCAAAAACCCGCCACAACATCACACTAAACGACGCCACAAACCCCAAAAAGCAACACCCGCCACTAACATCATACTAACAAAACGCCACTAACACCACAGCAACACCCCCAAAACACCACGGGCCAACCCACCCCACTCCCCCACAGCAAAAAAACGCCACTAACATCCACTAACCCCAACGCCCCCTAACACCACAGAAAACACACGCCACTAACACCAAAAGCAATACACCCCACAAACCCCCAACAGCAACACACCCCAAATAAAAACCACAGCAACACACCCCTGAGCTGAGGTAGGAAAAGCAACGCGCCCCCTTTTCCCAAATTTAAAACTTGTTAGCTACTTTGGGACAATTTTTCTTTGTTAACCCTCGCCACTGTTATTAGGAAGAGAAAAAGTTATTTTGTGTGTTTTGTGTGTGGGGTTGTTTTGTTGTGTGGTGTGTGTGGGGTGTGTGTGTGTGTGTGTGTGGGTGTGGTTTTGTGTGTGTGCGTGGTGTGTGTTTGTGTGTGTGTGTGTTTGTGGGGTTTTGTGTGTGGTGTGTTGTGTGGGGTGTGTTTTAAAGGGGGGTGCGTGGGGGTGTGCGTGTGGGGTTGTGTGGTGTGCGTGTGTGAAAGTTTTTGTGTGTGGAGGGTGTGCAAGTGTGTTTGGGGTTGTGTGTGTGTGTTTGTGTGTGTGTGTGTGTGTGTTGTTGTGTGTGTGTGGGTGTGACGTTTGTCTGTGTGCTTTGGGGTTTTGGTGTGGTGTGTTTTGGTGTGTGTTAAACATTGTGTGTGCGTTTTGGGGAAGTGTGTGTTTTGGTTTGTGGACGTGTGTGTTTTAGTGTTTGTGTGTGTGTTTTTTTTGTGTGTGGGTGTTGGTTTTGTGTGTGCGTGGGTGTGTGTATGTTGTGTATTTTTGGGGGTATGTGTGTGTAAGGGGGAAGGTTTGAGGTGTGTGGGGGTGTGTGTGTGTGTGTGTGTGTGTGTGTGTTTGTGTGTGTGTGTGTGGGGTGTGTGTGGTGTGTGGTGTGTGTGGGGTTTTGAGTGTGTTTTGTGTGTGTGTGACGTGTGTGGGGACGTTGTTTTGTGTGTGTGCGTGTGGGTGGTGTGTGTGTGTTGTGTGTGTGTTCGGGTTGGTGGTGGGGGTGTGTGACGTGGTGTGTGGTGGGTGTGTTTTGGGGTGGTGTTTGTGTGGTGTGTGTGTGGTGCTTGTGTGTGTGTTTTGTGTTTGTGTGTGTGTTTTGTGTGTGTGTGGGTGTGTTTTTGTGTGTTGTGTGGTGTTTGTGTGAGTGTGTGTGGGGTGTATGTGTGTGTGTATGTGTGAAAGGGTTTTGTGTGTGTAAGTGTGTGGTGTGTTTTGGGGCAGGGGTGGGGGTGTGTATGGGGTGAGTGTGTGTTATGCGTGTGTAAAGTGTGTGGGGGTTGTGACTTTTGTGTGTGTGCTTTTGTGTGTGTTTTGACGTTGTGTGGGGTGTGTGACTGTGTGTGTGTGTGGTTTTGTGTGGTGACGTGTGTTTGTGGGGTTTTGGGTGGTGTTGTGACGTTTTGCGTGGTGTCGTGTGCGTGTGGGGTGGGGCGTGTGGTGGTTGTGTGTGTGTGTGTGGGTGTGTGTTTTTGGGGTGTGAAATTATTGTATGTATGTATTTGTGTGTGGTGTGTGGTTGTGTGTGGTGTGAAAATGTGTGAGTGGTGTGATTTTGTGTGGGGTGTGTGTGTGTGGTGTGTGTGTTGGTTTGGGGTGTGTTTTGTGTGTGGGGTGTTGTGCATGTGCGTGTGCTTTGGGGCGTGTGTGTGGTTTTGGTGTTACCCTTTTCCTCACTCAGCCCAAACACAGGCGGACGTGAAAAACACTCCCCCCCACGCAATCCCAACCCCCCGGTAACCCCCTCGGGACTTGTCTATTCCGCCGACCACTGCCTCCCCTTGCCCCGGGGGCTCACCCATGCACGGGGGGCCCCGGGTGATAAGCCCTTTTTAAAAGGGGGATGACCACAAGGTTCGGGGGGTTTTGGCTTTCTTGAGACACCTGTTTTTGGTTTTTGAAGCTGGGGGTTTGAGATGATTTGACTGCTGTGCCCGATACAGTTTTAAACCCCCCTTCACGCCCAGATTTTCCCTTTTGGGCTATAAAAAATCGTATGTTGTTACCCAAAAAAATTACGAAAAAAAAAACAAAATATCCCAAAAAAAAGTTAGTCGACAAGGATACAAAACAAGTCATATATTTTTTAAAATACGGGCATATTCACAAAAAATTTAATGGTACCCAAAAATTAAATGGAAATTAAGTTTGGGTCTAAAATTATTAATTGGGGGAACCCTTTAAAAATTTACATCAATTTCGTTATTTTAACATGCAGTGTGAAGTGTTGGTTTGGGCAAATCTGGGGCCCCTAATCTTGAGGACACAGACCGGGGGCACGGTTTGCGATTTGCATCGGAAAAAACAGGGGGCGGCATGAGCCTCAAATCACAGGGGCCCACTATAAAAATTCCTCCCCTGCGCCCCCAAGGGAAACGGGCCCAACCCCTCATCAACCCCCTCAATTTAACCTCCAACCCTACCTTTCCGAGCCCGGGGCCCACCACTGCTACAGGCCTATAGGCACAAATGAAAAAAAAAAAAAAAAAAAAAAAAAATCTAATTTGAATCGGGACAGGTTTGGACAGTGGCTTTCCGGGCCACCCAACCTCAAAGGGCAGTTTTTTTCGATAACCCGAGCGGGGAAAAAAAGGGGGGGAAACGTGTAGGATGTGGTGGTGGGTTTAAATGGTGGGGAATAATGAAGTGAATAAACCACGAAAATCCCCAAAGGACGCGGGAAAAACCAAAATTAAAACCCGAGTTTGGGGTTTTTTAACATTAGCATTAACTTGTCCATTGACTTAAAATTTTAATGAAAATGGACAAAAACTCCACTGATTATTAAAAAAAAAATAAGAAAAAAGAAAGAAAAAAAGAGAAAAAAGAAAAGGCAAACTGGAAAAAAAGAAAAAACATAAGCAGGGGACAAGCGAAAGAAGGAAAAGGCCCAAATTGGGGGGGGGGGGGTTTTCCCTTAAGACCAGTAGACAAAAAAATCTCTCTTGAGCAAATATTTGTTTTAGCTCTGGGTCCCCCAATAACTAAGGGGGGGCGGGGCGAAAAAGGGGGGAGCTGGAGTCTGGGAAAAGGGGGCTGAAGGGAGGAGGGGGGAAAGGGCTGAAGGGGGGCGTCACACCATTTCTTAAAATTTTCAGTGTTTTTTGTCATGTTTTTTTTATGTCAAAAGTATGCTTTTTTAATTTTCCGAAATAATCCCCAAAATTTATTTTTTTGATTCCCTAGCTCGAACCTTTTTTTTTTTTTTTTTTTTTTTAAGAAATTTTTAAATTTTTAAAACCCAAAAGTTCTTTTCCAAAGACTTTTCACTGAGAAAAAATGACCAAAAAATGCATTACAAAATATCCAAACGATTCATTTTTTTAAAAAATTTAATTTTTTTTCTTTTTCAAAATGTTTTTAAAAATTTTTTTTTTGGGTTTGGGGTCTCGTAAAAGAATTTTCCATTTTTTTTCAATGATTTATTATTTTCAATTTTTTTTTTTGAAATTTTTTATTATTTTGGAAAAAATTGGGTTTTGACGCTCCCTGAAAAGGGAAGGGCAGCATCTAGACTTTCGATGGGGGGACCCTGGGAAAAAAGGGAAGGGGTGGGGAAGGGGGGAATAAGGATGAGTGAGATCGAGCGGGAAGGCGGGGGAAAAAGACAGATAATGTTTTGGGGGAAGGATATGGAGGCAGAAGTGGCGAGCGGGAAAAGGAACGAGTAGGGAAAAAGTAATAGGAGCGGGGGGAAGATGAAAGGGGGAAGAAAGAAGAAGGAAAAGAGAAAAACCCGCGGCGAAGAAAAGGGAAAGGAGAATGGTTGAAAACGAGATATAGAGTTATAATAGAAAGAGTGAAAATGATAATTTTGAAGAACCCTAAAAGAGAATTTTATAGAAAGGGGCAAAATTAAAAGGTGGAGGAAAAAATGATGATAAAAAAGAGGAAAGATAAAAAAAAAGTATAAAAAAAGGGGGAAAATGGAAATAGAGACAAGGGTAATAGGAGGAGGGGAGGAGGAGGAAAGGGGGAGGAGGAGGAAAAGGGGAGTAAAAGAGGGATTAGGAGAAAAAAAAATTTATACAGGGGTCGAGGGGGAAATAAAAATAAAAGGATCCCCGAGGGGAGTCATACAAAACCGTGGTCATGAACTTTGTTAAGCAGCGAGCCCACGCCAAGATCATTTCCCCGTGTCACTTTAGAGGGGGTTTGGGTCTACGTACCTTATCTAAGAAAAACCGAAACATGGACGTTTGGGGGGGGGACCAAAAATTATTCGCCATTTTGAAGAAAAATTGATTTAAACTCTTAAAAAACCCCATAAAAAAAAAAAGGTAATTCTTCGTATTTATTTTCGACCCATAATTTTTATAAGGGTTTTTAAAAAAATGTTTAAATCCAATTTTTCTAAAAACACTCACCCCAATACTACAAATGTTTCGTCCACTGGTATAGATCGTTTTTAAAAAGAAGAGGAAGGAAGGTCAAGAAAAAGAAAAAGGGAGAAAAAGTAAAAGGGATGCAGTACCAAGGGAAAGAGAATTGGAATGGAACCATAAAAAAACAGGAGTGGAATGGAACGAGGTGGAAAGTAAAAAGACCAAGGGGTTTTAAAAAATGGGGGGAATAAGGGAAAAAAGGAACGGACCAGTAAAAAAAAACGATGGCAAGAAAAATATAAAAGAGGAGGAAGTGATGACCAGCAAAAAGGGGGGACTAGAAAAAATAAGTAAGGAAAAAAAAGAACAAGGGATAAAGGTTTGGGAAAAAGATACGGGGGAATTTAAAAGGTGAAAAGGGTTTTCAACGTGGTGGGGAAAATAGGCCCTGGGCGATAGGCTAGTGGTAAAAGAGGAAAAGAGAGAGAGGGAGGAGAGAGAGAGAGAGGGGGAGAGGGGGAGAGAGAGAGGAGAGAAGGGGGAAAAGAGGAGAGAGAGAGAGAGAGGAGAGGGGGAGGAAAAGAAAAGAGAGAAGAGAGGGGAGGGGGAGGGGAGGGGAGAGAAAAGGGGAGAGGGGAGAAGAGGAAGAGAGAGAGGGGAGAGAGGGGAGAAAAGAGAGGGGAGAGAGAGGGGGAGAGTGGGGAGAGGGGAAAAAATGCCCGAGAGGGGCCAAGAGGAGTTTTTGGGAAATGAAAAGGGGGGATTTCCAAATGAAAGGACAAAAGGGGAAAAAAAAAAGAAAAAGGTGGGAAAAAAGGATTTTGGGGAAAAGACCTGGGAAAAAAGGGGCATGTTTTTCCCCCCAAAAACAACCCGGCCGCCCCTTGGAAAAACAAATGCAATTTTTTTAAAAATAAAATAAATTTAAAAAAGAAAAACCCCCCTTTTTAAAATAAAAAGCATTTCCCGTTGGAAATTTTCTTTGGGTTGAAAAACAACCTCCCCACAAAAAAAAAAAAAGACTTTTTGGCCTCCAAAAAAAACAAAACAAATTCCCTTAACCAAAAAAATTTTAAACCCAAAAAAAAAAACCCCCCGTTTTTTAATAAATAACACGGCATTCCCTAAACCCCCAAATTTGGTCCTTTGGCTGCTTGGAAACCCCTTAAATAAACCCCCCAAAAAAAATTTTTTGGGAAAAGAATTAAGGAGAAATTTTTATTAAAAAGGGGTGAATGTAACCAATGAATAAAAATTTTAAAAAAATTACTCCCAAAAAAGGGGGAAAAAAAATAGAAACCTTTCCCGGACAGGACTAATAATCAAATTTGGGTCCTTCCCCCCCAGGGATAAAACAATAAAAAAAAACAGGGGTTGAAAAGGGTAAACCCAAAAAGGAAACCAGAACCAAAATTTTGGGGGGTTTGGGGAAAGGAATAAATCAAATTGGGGTTTTAAATTTTTTTTATAAATTTTTGGGGTTTGGGAAGTAAACCAACATTTGGGGGTTAAAATAGTTTTAAAAAAAAATAAACCTTATTTCCCAAAAAAAAGGGAATTTTTTTAAAGGTCAAACCTTTTTCCTTGGGAAACCCCCGGGGGGGGGTAAATCCGGGGTTTTCCCTTTTTTAATGGTTTTCCCCCCACTCAAAGGGAAAAGGGGAATTAAAAACAAAAAGGAAAAAAGGTAAGATGAAAGGAAAAAAAAGTAGTGGGAACCAAGATCAATTGGGGGGAGAAAAAAGAATTGGGAAGGGAAATTTAAAAATGGTTTGGGGGTGAGGGGTTTGGTTTAAAGGGTGAACCCCCCTTTTTGCCCCCGTTTAGGTTAAATTACTACCCCCTTTAAAACCTTTTCCTTACTTTCCTTTCCACCCTTATATTTCCTTTAATTATTAATGGGGGAAAACCTTTTCGTTAGGATCCGAGCAAAACAGCCTCCAAGGGTTTTTTAAGGTTCCCCCCCTCTTATATTACCAATTTTTGATAAATTTTAACAAATTTTTTTAAAGAAAATAACCCAAGAAAAAAAAAAAGGGTTCGATATTGGGTCAATTTAGGGAAAAAGGAAGCCATGAGAGGTTGGAGTGAGTGGTTTTGGGGTTGGGTTTTAAGGCGCAATTTCCCTTTCTGTCCCAAAACCCCCCCGGGGGATAATTCCCTCTTCCAATTTTTCCAAAATTTTCCTTCCCCTTTAAAAATCCTATAAATTAAAATCCTTTTGTTTTTCAAAATTTTTTGTTATAATGGAAAAAAAACGCCAAAAAAGGATTTTTTAAGGTTCCCTTCCCTTCATAAAATTCCTTATTTATAACCCCAAAGGTTTTGGGAAAGAAAAAAAAAAAGGGGGGTATAAACCAACCTTTTACAAGCCGATGGTGAAATAAGGGGGACAGACGGGAAAGGGGGCACGCTGGTTGGGGAAGGGGGGGGATTTAGGTGGGGGTCGGGGGAAACTGCGGGGATTACAAAGGGGGGAAGGGGGAAAAATGGGGGGGCTGGGGCGTGGCTTGGAAAAAGGGAATGGCAAAACAAAGCCTTTTCCGGGTCAGTTAAATGGAAGATCTTTTAATCAAGTTGGGGGGGGGTTTGTGATTAAAACTCCCCCGCCCCCTTAGGGGGGGGCCTTTCCAAATTTGGGCAAAAAAAAATTTTTCTTTAATGTTGGGGGAAAAAGGGTAAAAAAAAAGGGTGAGGGGGGGGGCCGCTCCCCCCCCCACCCCCGCCCACTACCCTCATTCCAATCCTTTCTTCCTTACTTTTTCCTTCCCCTCTATTTTCCCTTTATAATTACTCTATGTTGTTCCCATTTATCGTTAGGGAAACCGAAAAAACAAAACGACCTAAAACACAGCCGCATTTTTTTCACAGCTTCCTTCCCTTTTTATATTACCTTAATTACCTTTATTATAACCATTTTATCATTATGAAACCCGAAAAAAACGATATAAACCCAAACTGCCCAAAACGGGGTTTCGATTGTGAAACAAACCCCGAGAGGAACGCACGCGAAGGGACACACTGACCCTGAGGTGTGGGAGTGAGTGGGGGGCGTCCCCGATGAAGACGGGGAGGATTCCACAAGGGATATGTGGGGACCTAACACTGGGGGGGGACAGGGGGAAACAGTGGCTGTCGGTAATAAAGTATGCCGAACAAATCTACTCTTCCCGGTTTTATGGAACCGAAAAGTGAGAACTAAACTGCCTCTGCCATGATCGATATTAGTTTAAACTAATGGAGGGACGCATGAGGAGAGGTGATGAGTACGTGAAAGTCTGAACCCAGGGCATAAAACGTGGGGGGGGTATTTTATACACGGAAGGTAGGGGGAGACAACTAGGGAGGTAGGTACAGGGGGCCCAAGGCGGGGAAACAGACGAGGGAAGGTCAGGGGGGGATGAGACTGGGAGGTTTACGGGGGGAACAGGCGCTGGGGGGGACATGCGGGGGGGGTTTTGAGGGGGGAAGGTACAGGGGGAATAAGGGGGGGGGGATACAGGAAAAAACAGAGGTGGAGAGAAGATGGGGGGCCGACGCTGGTGGAAAGGGTACATGGCGGATCAAAGCTTCGGTAAGTTAAAGTATTTTTGAAGACTTTCATCAAGTGCGGTTTGGGGATTTCTTCCCCCCCCTTACCCCTTTTATGGAAAAACAAAATAAGGGGCAGCCGGTATCAATGGGGTTTTTCATGAAACCTTTTTTGTTGTATTACCTATTTCCAAAAAAACAAACAAATGATTCTTTGGAAATTTGGCACCTGTGATTTGTCCCCCTCATCCCCCTGACTGACGGCTTTTTTTTCTGAGTCTTTAAAAAGCTATAAAAGTTAGCTCCCACCTCTCATGAAACAGGATTTTTTAAACACAGCCGCAAAGCCGCCCCCCCAGGCGGACTTTTTTGGGTAGCTCCCGGAGGGCATTTTGGGGGGCCTTCGGCCCACCACCTGTGTTTGGGGCCTTCGGAACCACCAAACAAGACGCCCAGATGCCCCCTTTTAGCTTTCCTGAAACATGATTTTATGTATTACGCCAACCCCTTCCCCTCACCCGCAACCCTTAAACCCCCATTACCCATCCCCCCCCCACCATTCATCACCCATTACCCATACCCCCCCACCCATTTACTCACCCATTCCCCTCACCACACACCCCTTCATCACCCATTACCCATCACCCCCCCCATTACTCACCCATTTCCCATCACCCCACCCCCTTCATCACCCCTCACCACACACCTTCACCCCCATTCCCCCCCCCCCATCATTCCCCACCCACACCCACACCCCCCATTTCCCTTTACTCCCCATCACCCCACCCCATTACCCATCACCCCAACCATTTCCTCACCCATTAACCCCACCTACACAAGGTTCGGGGCCCACCAAAAAACCCGACGCTCCAAAGCCCTTCTAACTTTTCCCAAATCATGATTGTATGTTTTTAAAGCCAACCCATTCACATCACCCGCAACCCATTTACCACCCTTTCCCATACCCCCCACCATTTACTCACCCCTTACCCACACCCACCCTTCACTCACCCATTACCCATCACCCCCACCCACCTCACCATTTCCCATCACCCCCACCCATCAGTCCTCATTACCACACCACACACCCCTTCACCCCCCCATTTTCCCAAACCCCCCATCTATCCCTCACCCCCACCATCACCCCCCATTCACTCACCCAACCCCCCCACCCCTTACCCATCACCCCCCTTCCCACCCATTTCCCATCACCTACATCAAGGTTTCCCCAATTCTCGCAACCCACTTTTTTTTCCAATTTTTGCTAATACAGGCTGCAAAAAAAAAAAAAAAAAAAAGTATCGGATCATCTTTAAGTGGGGTTAAAAAAACCCTTCCCCGGTCGAGCTAGTTCCAAAACGTGCCATTGAGGGGATTGGGGCACGGGGGCGGCACCCATCGCGGGCGACAGACAGACAGATAGCCCCACACACTTTCGTTATTTTATTATAGATTTTGGGAAAAAAAAAGGGAAAGCATAATAAAAGGTATAAAGACGAGGGGAAAAAATAATCTCTCCTCTCTCTTCTCTCTCATTTTTTATTCCAACTCAATACACACAACACAACACACACACACACACACACACACACCACACACACACACAAACACAAACCCAAAACACACACACACGCAACACACATTCATTTTGGATTTTTTGGGTACCGACCCTAGATACACATTGCCCGTTTACGACACAAGTATGCACTATTAGACCCCTCGAAAAAAAATTTTTTCCATTTTTTACCCCCCTGGAAAAGGGTTTTCCCCTGTTTTTTTACGGGGAAAAACCGAAAATCACAACCATTTTTGAGCTAAAATGTCAGGAAAATTTGGGGGCTCATTGGACCTCAAGATATTAAGCCCGCGACGTAGAAAAAAAGGCCTAATTTTGCCTTCCGCCAGACTTTTTTCACATGAGACTTTTTTTACAAATTGGGATAGAACAAAAAATTTTGGGTATCAAATTGAAGCATTTTAAATTATTTTTGAAAAAAAAAATTCCAAGTAAACATTCAAAAAAAAAAAGGGCACATAATCCGGGAAAAAAAAACAAAAAAAAATTCTGAAAAAATTTATATAAATTCATAAATATACAATCTTGACACAAAAAAGGTGACAAAGACTCTAAAAAATATTTTCAATTGGCAAAGAAAAAATCTATTTCTAAAGTCGAAGGAAATTCCCAGTCATTTTTTCAAGTTGCTTTTGAAGCTATCAAAACGCTCACGGTTTTATTCCACAGTTTTTAAGAAGGTACTGTTTTTTTCTGAGAATCGTGGGAATGATGTTTTTCGAAATCAGTCATCATCGGAAATTTTTCCCCG
>JACEEZ010017464.1:0-25407 GCA_016584305.1 Chionoecetes opilio | reverse complement strand
ATAACGAGCTAATATCATGAAACCACTACATTTTATGGGTTTATAGCAATCTAGCCAATATGATAAGTAAACTACTTGTATATATACAAAGAAACGCTACAGGGTTACAAGAAACCTATGTAAACTCTTGCAATATACAGTTATATCACAATTAATAACCTCTTATCTTCTATAATAGTTTATGTAATGTAAGCTACTATATAGGTGCAAATTATTCGAAAAAGAGGATGTATCTTTCACTTTTTTAGGAAAAACGCTATATATCACGATACGTAGTAAAATCTTGAAAAGAACACATTTGAGGTATAAGCATATAATAAGGTAAATTACTTCTATTAATGATATAAACACACAATTAAACAAGAAACTATGAAAAAACACGTATAATATACAAGTGTATCACAAATATCGAATCTCAAACTCCTATTCTAAGCTTACAGTAGTTTAAAATAGAAATTCTACGAAAAACAACTATAATACCACATTTTGAATTTCCTATCAAAAAAAGGGCGTTGAATAATGTCATTTTCGAAATTTTTTAGCCCTTCAAAAAATACATTAAAACACTTGAAAAAAACGTTGTTTTAAGAATTAAATTGATACAGAAATTTCCTGATAAAATACATATTTCAGCTCTTATATTATAAAATATCGTGTGTAAAAGTGCTGAATAATGTCAAATTTGACATTTTTAAGACTTCAAAAAATGCATTAAAATACTTGAAAAACGTGTTTTAGGATTAAAATTGATACCTAAATTTAATGAAAACATATGTTAGCCTCATAACATTGTAAAATATAGTGTGTAAAAATCCTGAATAATTGTCAAATCTCGACAATTTTTTAGCGTTTAAAAAAACATTGAAATATTGAAAAACGTTGTTTCTAAGATTAAAATTGATATCTAAATTTCATGAAAAATAAATTTTAGCGATTAATTTTGTAAAATATAGTTTTTTTAAAAAAGGGCCAAAAAAAAAAAAAAAATATCAAAAAGCTATTTAGCTACATATATAAAGAAATATACTCATTTGATAGAGAACAAAAACTCTTCACTGATAATAGCTAAAATCATGGAAAACACTACATTTTAAAGGGGTTTTATACGCCAATATGATAAAGTAAAACTACTTGTATATATCAAATAACGCTACATTTACAAGAAACTATGGAAAACACACTTGCAATATACTGTTATATCACATAAATAACCTCTTACACTTCTATTTAAAGAGCTTAATGGAATGTAAGTTACTTATAGGTGCAAATTGTTGCTAAAAAAGAGGATGTTTGTGCTTCAATTTGTAGGGAAAACAGTATTATATCACCGATAACTAGCTAATATCATTGAAAAACACACATTTATGGGTTATAGCAATATGATAAGTAAAACTACTTGTATATATATACAATAACGCTACAGTTACAAGAAACTATTGAAAAACGCTTGCAATATACCATTATATCACAATAAATAACCTATACTATTCTATTTATTAGCTTAATGTAAAGTAGCTAATGAAGTGCCAAATTATTTTAAAAGAGGATTTTATACTTCAATTGCAGGAAACAGCTATATATTCACGGATAACTAGCTAATATCATTGAAAAAATACATTTATGGGTTATAGCAAATAGATAGATAAAACTACTTTTTATATATACAATATGCTACAGTTTACAAGGAACTATGAAAAACGCTTGCAATATACAGTTATATCACAAATAAATAAACCTCTTACTCTTCTCTAATAGCTTATTGTTAATGTAAGTACTTATAGGTGCAATTATTCTAAAAAAGAGATTTTATATTCAATTTGTAAGGAAAACAGCTATATATCACCGATAACTAGCTAATATCATTGAAAACACTACATTTTAGGGTTTATAGCAATATGATAAGTAAAAATACTTGTATATATACAATAACGCTACAGTTTACAAAAACCTATGAAAAACGCTTGCAATATACCGTTATATCACAATTAATACCTTTACTCTTATATTTAAAAAGCTTAATGTAATTAAGCTACTTATAGGTGCAAATTATTTCTAAAAAGAGGATTTTATACTTAAATTTTGTAGGAAAACAGCTATATATCACCGATAACTAGCTAATATCATTGAAACACTACATTTTATGGGTTTATAGCAATATGATAAGTAAAACTACTTGTATATATACAATAACGCAACAGTTTACAAGAAACTATGAAAAACGCTTGCAATATACAGTTATATCACAATAAATAACCTCTTACTCCTCTATTTAATAGCTTATGTAATGTAAGTTTACTTTAGGTGCAAATATTTAAAAAGATTTTTATACTTCAATTTGTAGAAAACAGCTATATATCACCGATAACTAGCTAATATAATTGAAAACACAACATTTTATGGGTTTATAGCAATATGATAAGTAAAACTACTTGTATATATACAATAACGCTACAGTTTACAAGAAACTATGAAAAACGCTTGCAATATACCGTTATATAACAATAAATAACCTATTACTCTTCTATTTATTAGCTTAATGTAATGTAAGCTACTTATAGGTACAAATTTTTCTAAAAAGAGGATTTTATACATCAATTTGTAGGAAAACAGTTATATATCACCGATAACTAGCTAATATCATTGAAAACACTACATTTTATGGGTTTATAGCAATATGATAAGTAAAACTACTTTTATATATACAATACTGCTACAGTTTACAAGAAACTATGAAAAACGCTTGCAATATACCGTTATATCACAATTAATAACCTCTTAATCTTATATTTAATAGCTTAATGTAATGTAAGCTACTGATAGGTGCAAATTATTCTAAAAAGAGGATTTTATACTTCAATTTGTAGGAAAACAGCTATATATCACCGATAACTAGCTAATATCATTGAAAACACTACATTTTATGGGTTTATAGCAATATGATAAGTAAAACTACTTGTATATATACAATAACGCTACAGTTTACAAGAAACTATGTAAAACTCTTGCAATATACAGTTATATCACAATAAATAACCTCTTACTCTTCTATTTAATAGTTTTATGTAATGTAAGCTACTTATAGGTGCAAATTATTCTAAAAAGAGGATTGTATACTTCAATTTTTAGGAAAACAGCTATATATCACCGATAACTAGCTAAAATCTTTGAAAAGAACACATTTTTGGGGGTTAAAACCTTACCCCATAAAAAAAATTTCCCTTCTATTAAGATATAAAAAAACAATTAAAAAAAACAGGGAAAAACGTTATAATATCCCTTTTTGTACACAATAAAAGAACCCTCCAAAACTCCTTTTATAAGCTACAGTATTTTTAAAATAGAAAATTTTAAAAAAAAAACTATAATAAAACATTTTGAATTTCTCTATCAAAAAAGGGGGAATTGTCAATTTTCGCCCATTTTTTTAGCCCTTAAAAAAATCCTTAAAACCCCCTTGAAAAAACGTTTTTTTTTAAGAAAAAAAATTGATCCAAAAATTTTCATAAATAAAAAATTTTTCATGCCCCTTAATATTATAAAATATAGTTTTTGAAAAAAGGGGCTAATAATTTTCCAAATTTTAAATTTTTTAGATTTTCAAAAATGCTTTAAAAATACTTGAAAAAACGTTGTTTTTAGGTTTAAAAATTGATACCAAAAATTTAATGAAAATGAAAATTTTTAGTTTCTTTAACTTTGGGTTAAAATATAGTTGTGTAAAAGTGCCTGAATAATGTCAAATCTCGACTTTTTTTTTAGCGTTTAAAAAAACATTGAAAACTTGAAAAAACGTTTTTTTTAAGTTTAAAAAATTGAAAATCTAAATTTAAATAAAAATAAAATTTTTTTAGAAAATTAATTTTTTTAAAATATATTTTTTGGGCAAAAAACAAAAGCTATTAGAAACAAATAAAAAAAATATACTTAAATTTTGGTAAAAGAAAAAAACTCTTCACTGAAAAATTCCTAGAATATTGGAAAAACACTCATTTTAAGGGTTTATAAAATATGATAAGTAAAACTACTTTTATATTACAATAACGCAAACAGTTTAAAGAAACTATAAAAAAACACTTCCCTTTTACCTTTTATATCACAATAAAAAAACCTCTTACTCTTTATTTAATAGCTTAATGAAATGAAAGGCTATTTATAGGTGCAAATTTTTTAAAAAAGGGATTTTTTTTGTTTAAATTTGTAGGAAAAAAATTTAAAATATAAACCGATAACTAGAAATTTTCATTGAAAACACACATTTTATGGGGTTTATAGCAATATAAAAAATTAAGGGGTTTTAAAAAAAACTTGTTTTAATATACAATAACGCTACTTTTACAAGAAACTTTTAAAAAACGCTTGAAATATCCCCTTTATATCACAATAAAAAAACCTATTACCCCTTCTATTATTAGTTTTAATGTAATGAAAGCACTGATGGGGTGCAAATTATTTTAAAAAAAAGGATTTTATACTTTCAATTTCCCCAGGAAAACGTATATAAAACCGAAACTAGCTAATATCATTGAAAACACTCATTTTGGGGTTTTTTATAGCAATATGTTTAATTTAAAATTTATTTTTATTATCCCCCAAATACTGCTACAGTTTAAAAGGGGAAACTATGAAAAACGCTTGCAATATACATTATACCCAAAATAAAAAAAACCTCTTACTCTTCTCTTTAATCTTTTTGTAATGTAAGCAAATTATAGGTGCAAATTATTCTAAAAAGAGGATTTTATATTTTAAATTTTGGGTGGGAAAAACCCCAGTTATAAAATCACCGATAACTAGCTAATATAAATTGAAAAAAATACATTTTATGGGTTTATAGCAATATGATAAAAAAAAAAAATACTTGTTATATACAAAAACGCACAGTTTACAAGAAACTATGAAAAACGCTTGCAATATACCGTTTATCACAATAAATAACCTTTTTTTACTTTCTATTTAATAGTTTTATGTAATGTAAGCTACTTATAGGTGCAAATTATTCTAAAAAGAGGATTGTATACATGAATTTGTAGGAAAACAGCTATATATCACCGATAACTAGCTAAAATCATTAAAAAGAACACATTTTGAGGGTATAAAGCATTATCATAAGGTAATTCCTTCTATTAATGATATAACACAACAATTAACGAGAAACTATGAAAAACACGTATAATATACAATTGTATCACAAATAGAATCTAAAAACTCCTATTATAGCTTACAGTAGTTTAAAATAGAAATTTCTAACAAAAAACAACTATAATACCACATTTTGAATTTCTCTATCAAAAAAAGGGGTGAATAATGTCAATTTTCGACATTTTTTTTAGCTCTTCAAAAATAAATTAAAAAACTTGAAAAAACGTTGTTTTTTAAGAATAAAATTGATACATAAATTTCATGATAAAATACATAATCAAGCTCTTAATATTATAAAATATAGTTGTGTAAAAAGTGCTGAATAATGTCAAATTTGACATTTTTAAGACTTTCAAAAATGCATTAAATACTTGAAAAAACGTTGTTTTTTGGATTAAAATTGATACCTAAATTCATGAAAATGCATATTTTTAGCTCAACCCTTGTAAAATATAGTTGTGTAAAGTGCTGAATAATGTCAAATTCCGACATTTTTTAGCCTCTCAAGAAAACATTAAAATACTTGAAAAAACATTGTTTTCAGATTAAAATTGATATCTAAATTTCATGAAAATACATATTTTTAGCTATTAATTTTGTAAAATATAGTTTTAGCAAATATCAAAAGCTATTTAGCTACAGTATAAAGAAATATTTTCAATTTGTAGAAAAAAAAAACTCTTCACTGATAACTAGCTAAATCATTGAAAACAAATACATTTTTAAGGGTTTAAGCATATGAAAGTAAAACTACTTGTATATATACAATAATGCTACAGTTTACAAGAAAATATGAAAAGCACTTGGAATATACCTTATATCACAATAAATAACCTCTTACTCTTCTATTTAATAGCTTAATGTAATGTAACTACTTTATTAAAAAAATTCTAAAAAGAGGATTTTATACTTCAATTTGTAGGAAAACAGTTTTAAATCACCGATAACTAGCTAATATCATTGAAAACACTACATTTTATGGGTTTATAGCAATATGATAAGTAAACTACTTGTTATATACAATAACGCTACAGTTTACAAGAAACTATGAAAAACGCTTGCAATATACAGTTATATCACAATAAATAAAACTCTTACTCTTCTCTTTAATACTTATTGTAATGTAAGCTAATTATAGGTGACAAATTATTCTAAAAAGAGGATTTGTATACTTCAATTTGTAGGAACACCAGTTATATATCACCGATAACTAGACTAATATCATTGAAAACACTACATTTTATGGCGTTTATAGCAATATGATAAGTATAAAAAAAAATACGTTGTTATATACAATAACGCACAGTTACAAGAACCTATGAAAAACGCTTGCAAGATAACCGTTATATCACAATAAAAACCCTCTTACTCTTCTATTTAATAGTTTTATGTAAGTTAAGCTACTATAGTGCAAATTGATTCTAAAAAAGAGGATTGTTATACATGAATTGTAGGAAAACAGCTATATATCACGATAACTAGCTTAAAATCATTAAAAAGAACAACATTTTTGAGGTATAAAGCATTATTCATAAAAATTTCCTTCTATTAATGATATAACACAAACAATTAACGAGAAACTATGAAAAACACGTATTAATATAAATTGTATCACAATATAGAATCCAAACTCATATTATAAGCTTTACAGTAGTTTTAAATAGACATTCTAACGAAAACAACTATAATACCACATTGAATTTCTCTATCAAAAAAAGGGGTGAATCATGTCAATTTTCGACATTTTTTAGCTCTTCAAAAATAAATAACACACTGAAAAAAACGTTGTTTTAAGAATAAATTGATTACATACATTTTCAGATCACTACATATTTCAAGCGCTTAATATTATAAAATATAGTGTGTTAAAATGTGCTGAATAATTTCAAAATTTTGACATTTTAAGACTTTCAAAAAATGCATTAAAATACTGAAAAAAAAGGTGTTTTTAGGATTAAAATGGATACTAAATTTCATGAAAATGCATATTTTTAGCTACATAACATTGTAAAAATTATAGTTGTGTGTTAAAAGTGCACTGGATAATGTCAAATTCCGGACAATTTTAGCCTCACATGAAAAAATTTAAAATCATTAAAAAACTTGGTTTTCAGATTAAAATATATCTAACATTTCATGAAAAATACATAATTTTTAGCTATAATTTTGTAAAAGATAGTTTTAGCCAAAATATCAAAAGCTATTTAGCTACAGAGATAAAAGAAATATATTTCAATGTGTAGAAAAAAAAACTCTTCACTGATAACTAGCTAAAATATCATTGGAAAACACTACATTTTAAGGGTTTTATAGCAATATGATAAGTAAAACTAATTGTATATATACAATAATGCTACAGTTACAAGGAAATATGAAAAAGCACTGGGAATATACCGTTATATCACAATAAATAACCTCTTACTGCTTCTATTTAATAGCTTAATGTAATGTAAGCTAATTATAGGTAAAAAAAAAAATTCTAAAGAAGAGGAATTTTATACTTCAATTGTAGGGAAAACATTTATTAATCACCGATAACTAGTAATATCATTGAAAACACTACATTTTATGGGTTTATAGCAATATGATAAGTAAAACTACTTGTATATATACAATTAACGCTACAGTTACAGAAACTCTTGAAAAATGACCTGCAAAACAGTTTAATCACAATAATAAACTCTTACTCCTCTATTTAATAGCTTGATGGAATGTAGATACTTATAGTGCAAAATATCTAAAAGAGGATTTTATACTTCCAATTTTTAGGAAAACAGCTATATATCACGATAACTAGCTAAGATCATTTTGAAAACACAAACATTTTATGGGTTTTATAGCAAATGAAAGTAAAACTACTTGTATATATACCAATAACGTACAGTGTACAAAAACTATGAAAAACCGCTTGCAATATACAGTTAATCACAATAAAATAACCTCTTACTCCACTATTTAATAGTTTTATGTAATGTAAGCTACTTATAGGTGCAAATTATTTCTAAAAAGAGGATTGTAACATCAATTTGTAGGGAAAAAGCTAATATATCACCGATAAAACTAGCTAACATTGAAACACAACATTTTATGGGTTAGATAAGTAAAATTACCTGTATATATCCAATAACAGCTACAGTTTACAAGAAACTATGAAAAAACTCTTCCAATATACCGTTACTATAACAATAAATTAATATTACTCTTCTATTATTTGCCTTAATGTAAAAAACATGTAAGCTAGTTATAGGTGCAAATTATTTCTAAAAACAAGGATTGTATACTTCAATTTTTTTTAGGAAAACAGCTATATATCACCAATAACTAGATAAAATCATTGACACAGAACCATTTTGAGGGTATAAAGATTATTCTAAGGTAAATCTTCTATTAATGATATAACACAACATTTAACAAGAAATATGAAAAAACACGTAATAATATACAATTTGTATCAAAATATAGGAGTCTCAAACTCCTTTATAAGCTTACAGTAGTTAAATAGAAATTCTAACGAAAAAAACATTATACCACATTTGAAATTTCTCCTATCAAAAAAAAGGGCTGAATAATGTCAAATTTTCGACATTTTTTAGCCCTTCAACCATACATTACAAAACACTGAAAAAACGTTGTTTTGAGAATTAAAATTGATACATAAATTTCATGAAAAAATACAATTTAAGCTCTTAATATTGATAAAAATATAGTTGTTGTAAAAGTGCTGAATAAATGTACATATTTGACATTTTTAAGGCCTTCAAAAATGCATTAAAATACTGAAAAAACGTTGTTTTTAGGATTTTAAAATGCTACCTAAATTTCATGATAATGCATAATTTAGCTCATAACATTTGTAAAATATAGTTGGTAAAAGTGCGGAAAATGTCATATTACGACATTTTGTATTTAGCCTTCAAAAACAACATTAAAAACTTGAAAAAACATGGTTATCAGAATTAAAATTGATTCTAAATACATGAAAATACAGATTTTTAGCTATTAATTTTGTAAAGTATAGTTGTAGCAAATATCAAAAGCTATTTAGCTACAGATATAAAGAAAATGCTTCAATTTGTAGGAAAAAAACAACTCTCAGTGAGAACTAGCTAAAATCATTGAAAAAATCATTTTAAGGTTATAGCAATATGATAAGTAAAACTACTTGTATATATACAATAACGCAACAGTTTACAAGAAACTAGAAAACGCTTTGACTAACACCTATATCACAATTTTTTTAAAAAAAAAAAATTAAAACACCCTCTTACTCTCTATTAATAGACTTATGTAAATTGTAAGCTAATTATAGGTGCAGAATTATTCTTAAAAATGAAGGATTTATACTTCAATTTGTAGGAAAAACAGTATATATCACCGGATAACTAGCTAAATCCATGAAAACACTACATTTTATGGGTTTATAGCCAATATGATAAGTAAAACTACTAGAATATACAAAGATTCAGTTTACAAGAAACTATGAAAAACGCTCTGCAATATACAGTATATATCACACTAAATAACATATTACTCTTTTATTTAATAGGTTAATGTAATGTGAGCTATTTAGCGTGCAAATATTCTAAAAAGAGGATTTTATACTTCAATTATATGGGGAAAACAGCTATATATCACCGATAACTAGCTTAGTATCATTGAAAAACACACATTTTAGGGGTTTATAGCAATATGATAAGTAAAACTATTGTATATGTACATAACGCTACAGTTTACAAGAAACTATGAAAAACGCTTGCAATATACCGTATATAAACAATAAATAACCTAAATTATTCTTCTATTATTAGCTTATTTAATGTAAGCAGCTATAGGTGCAAATATTCTAAAAAGAGGATTTTATACTTCCATTGTAGGAAAAACAGGCTATATATCACCGATAACTAAGCTAATATCATTGAAAAAACACAAACATTGTAGGGTTTATAGCAATATGATAAGTAAAACTACTTGTATACTATACAATAAACGCTACAGTGTTACAAGAAACTATGAAAAACGCTTGCAAATTCAGTTATATCAAAATAAATAACCTCTTACTCTTTCTATTAATAGTTTTGTAATGTAAGCTACTTATAGGTGACAAATTATTCTAAAAAAAAGAGGATTGTATAACATGAAAATTGTAGGAAAACAGCTATAATCACCGATAACTAGCTAATATCATTGAAACATAACATTTATTGGGTTTAAGAACAATCAGATAAGTATAAAATACTTGTGTAATACCAATTAACGCTTTACAGTTTACAAGAAAGCTATGAAAAAACGCTTGCAATATACAGTATTATCAAAATAAAAAACAGTCTTACTCTTCTATTTAAAGTTTTAATGAATGTAAGCTACTTATAGGTGCAAAGTATTCTAAAAAAGAGTATTGTATACATCAGTTTGTAGGAAAACAGCTATATATCACGAATAACTAGTAATTCATTGAAAACACAACTTTTATGGGTTATGATAAGTAAAACTACTTGTAATATACAAGAACGCTACAGTTTACAAGAAACTATGAAAAAAACGCCTTGCAAAGTATACCGTATATAACAATAAAGTAACTATTACTCTTTATTCTTGATTAATGTAATGTAAGATAGTATAGTGCAAATTATTCTAAAAAAAAGATTGTATACTTCAATTTGTAGGAAAACAGCTATATGATCACCGATAACTAGCTAAATTTATTGAAAAAAACACATTTTGAGGGTATAAAGAGTATTATAAGGTAAATTCCTTCTAATTAATGATATAAACACAAATATTTAACAGAACTATGAAAAACATGTATAATATACAATGGCATCACAAAATATAGTCTCAAACTCCTATTATAAGCTTACAGTAGTTTAAAATAGAAATTCTAAGAAAAACAACTATAATAACACAGTTTGAATTTACTCTATCAAAAAAGGGCTGAATATGTCAATTCGACATTTTTTAGGCCTTCAAAAAATAATTAAAACACTGAAAAAAACGTAGTTGTTTGATGAAAAAATTGATACATCAATTTCATGAAAAATACATATTTTAAGCTCTTAATATTTATAAAATATAGGTGAGTAAAAGTGCTGAATAATGTCAAATTTACATTTTAAGGCTTTCAAAATGCATAAAATACTTGAAAAAACCGTGTTTTTAGGATTGAAATTGCTACCTACTTCATGAAAATGCATAATTATAGCTCTAACATTGTAAAAAATAGTGGTGTATAAAGTGCTGAATAATGTAAAATTACGACATTTTTTAGCCTTTCAAAAAAAAACAGTAACAATACTGAAAAAACATTGTTTCAGATTAAAATTGATTTCTAAATTACATGAAAAATACATACTTTTAGCTTATTAATTTTTGTAAAATATAGTTGTAGCAAATATCAAAAGCTATTTCAGCTACAGATATAAAAGAAATATACTTCATTTGTAGCAAAAAAAACAACTCTTCGTGATAACAGCTAAAATTATGATAAACATACATTTAAGGGTTTATAGCAATATGATAAGTAAAACTACTTGTAACTAGATACAATAACTGCAACAGTTTTACAAGGAAACTAGAAAAACGCTTGCAATATACAGTTATATCAAATAAATAACCTCTTACTCCTCTATTTAATAGCTTTAGTAATGTAAGCTAATTATAGGTGCAACAAAATTATTCTAAAAAGCTGATTTTATACTTCAATTTGTAGGAAAAACAGCTATATATCACCGAAAAACTAGCTAATATCATTTGGAAAAACACAACATTTTATGTGTTTTAGCAATATGATAAGTAAATACTTGTATATATACAATAACGCTACAGTTTACAAGAAACTATGAAAAAGCTTGCAATTATACGTTATATAAACAATAAATAACCTATACTCTTCTATTTATTAGCTTATGTTAATGTAACTAATTATAGGTGCAAATTATTCTAAAAAAAAAGGCATTTTATACTTCATTGTAGGAAAAAGCTATTATATCACCGAAAATAGCTAAAAATCCATTGAAAAGAAAACACATTTTATGGGTTTATTAGCAATATGATAAGTAAAATAATTGTATATTATCCAATAATGCTACAGTTTACAAGAAAACTATTGAAAACGCTTTGCAAATATACCGTTATATAACAATAAATAACCTCTTACCTTCTATTTAATAGCTTATGCAATATAAGCTACTTATAGGTGCAAATTATTCTAAAAAGAGGATTGTATCATGAATTTGTAGGGAGAAACAGCTAGATAGTCACGATAAGTAGCTAAAACTCCTTTGAAAAGAACACATTTTGGCGGGTATAAAGAAATTATCATTAAGGTAAAAGTCCTTTATAATGATATAACACCAACAATTAAAAAGAAACTCTGAAAAAACACGTATAATAGACAATTGTATCCACAATATAGAATCTCAAACTCCCTATTATAAGCATTACAGAGATTAAAATAGAAATTTCTAACGAAAAACAACTATTAATACCACATTTTGAATTTCTCTATCAAAAAAAGGGGCGAATAATGTCAATTTTCAAAATTTTTTTAGCCATTCAAAAATACATTAAAACACTTGAAAAAACGTTGTTTCAAGAATAAAAATTGAGACATAAATTTCAGAAAAATACCATATTCAAGCTCTTAATATTATAAAATATAGTTGTGTAAAAGTGCTGAATAATGTCAAATTTTGACATTTAAGACTTTCAAAAAATGCATTAAATCACTTGAAAAAAACGTGTTTTAGGATTAAAATGATACATAAATTTCATGAAAAATGCCCTATTTTTAGATCATAACATTGTAAAATGTAGTTGTGTAAAAGTGCTGATAATTGTCAAATCTCGACATTTTTTAAAGCGTTTCAAAAAAACATGACATACTTGAAAAAAACGTGTTTAAGATAAAATGATATCTAAATTTCATGAAAAATACATATTTTTAGCTATTAATTTTTAAAATTATAGTTTTAACAATACAAAAGCTATTTAGCTACATATATAAAGAAAAGAAATATACTAAATTTGAGAAAAAAAAACTCTTACTGATAACTAGCTAAAATCATTGAAAAACACTACATTTTACGGGTTTTTTATGCAATATGAAAGTAAAACTACTGTATTATACAATAACGCTACAGTTACAAGAAACTATGAAAAACGCTTGCAATATCCAAGTTATATCCCAAATAAATAACCTCTTACTTCTACTATTTAATTAGTTTGATGTAATGGTAAAGTACTAATAGGTGCAAATATTCTAAAAAGAGGATTGATATACATCAATTAGGAAAACAGCTATATATCACCGATAAATAGCAATATCATTGAAAAAACACAACATTTTATGGGTTTATGATAAGTAAAAACTACCTGTATATATACAATAAACGCTACGTTTTACAAAGAAAACTATGAAAAAACGCTTGCATAACCGTTTATATAACAATGAAAATTAATATTAATCTTCTATTATTTGCTTAATGTAATGTAAGCTAGTTATAGGTGAAATTATTCTAAAAAAAAGGATTGTATTACTTCAATTGTAGGGAGGAAAACAGCTATAATCCACCGATAATAGCTAAAATCATTGAAAAGACCACATTTTATGGTTTTATAGCAATAGATATAGTAAAAATCACTTGTATATATACAATAACGGGTACAGTTACAAGAAACCTATGAAAAACGCTTTGCAATATACCGTTATATCACAATAAATAACATTACTCTTCTATTTATTAGCTTAAGTTAATGTAAGCTACTTATAGTGGCAAATTATTCTAAAAAGAGGATTTAGACGTCAATTTGTAGGAAAACAGCTATATCCACCGATAACTACCTAATATCATTGAAAAACTCTACATTTTATGGGTTTATAGCAAATATTGATAATTATAAAACTACTTGTTCTTATACATATAACGCTAAGTTTACAAGAAAATATGAAAAACGCTTGGCAATATAACGGTACTCACATAAAAACCTCTTACTCTTCTATTAATACGATTAATGTAATGTATAGCTACTTAATAGGTGCATCTTACTCTAAAAAGAGGATTTTATACATCAATTTATAGGAAAACAGCTTATGATCACCGATAACTAGCTAGTATCATTGATAAACACAACATTTTATGGGTTGTATAGCAATATGATTAATAAAATACTCTGTATATATACAATAATGCTACAGTTTACAAGAAACTATGAAAACAACGCTTGCCAATATGACCGTTATATAACAATAAATAACCTATACTTTCTTCTATTTATTAGCTTAATGAAGTAAGCTACTTATAAGGTACAAAATAGTCTAAAAAGAGGATTTTATACATCCAATTTGTAGGAAAACAGTTATATATCACGATACTAGCTAATAGCATTGAAAAACACTACATTTTATGGGTTTATAGCAACATGATAAGTAAAACTACTTGTATATATACAATAACGCTAAGCTTACAAGAAGAAACTTATGAAAAACACTTGCAATATACCGTTTTATAGCACAAATAAATACACCTAGTTACTCTCTATTTAAGAGCTTAATGTAATGTAAAGCTACTATAGGTAAAAATTTTTTAAAAAAAAAGAGGATTTTATACTTCAAAAATTTGTAGGAAAAACAGTTATATATCACCATAAATAGCTAATATCATTGAAAACACTACATTTATGGTTTTATAGCAATATGATAAGTAAAAATACAATTTATATATACAATAACGCTACAGTTTACAAGAGACTATGAAAAACGCTGCAATATAACGTTATATCACAATTAAATAACATATTCTTCTTATATTATTAGTTAATGTAATGTAGCTACTCGTAGAGGTGCAAATATTTTAAAAAGAGGATTTTATACTTCAATTTGTAGGAAAAACAGCTATATATCACGATAACTAGAATATCATTGAAAACACCTAGATTTTATGGGTTTATATGCAATATGATAAGTAAAACTACTTTTATAATACAATACTTGCTACAGTTTACAAGGAAACTATGAAAAACGTTGCAATATACGTTAGATCACAATAAATAACCTTACTCTTCTCTTTACATAGCTTATTGTAATGTAAGATACTTATAGGTGCCAAATATTCTAAAAAGAGATTGTATACTTCAATTGTAGGGAAAACAGCTTATATATCACCGATAATAGCTAATACATTGAAAACACTAATTTTATGGGTTTATAGCAATATGATAAGTAAAACTACTTGTATATATACAATAAACGCTACAGTTTACAAGAAACTATGAAAACGATTGCAATACCCGTTATATTAACAAGAAAAACCTATCTCTTCTATTTATTCAGCTTATGTAAATTAGGCGATTATAGGTGACAAAATTATTCTAAAAGAAGGATTTTATACCTCAACTTGTAGGAAAACAGCTAGCTATCACCCCGATACACTAGCTAATATCATTGCAAACACAACATTTATGGGAGTTATAGGCAATATTGTATTTAAGTAAAACTACTTGTATATATACAATAACGCTACAGTTTACAAGAAAACTATGAAAAAACGCTTGCATATACAGTTATATCACAATCAAATAACCCTATTACCTTATATTTAATAGCTTAATGTAATGTAAGCTACTTAAGGTTGCAAAACTTATCTAAAAAAAGGATTGTATACTTCAATTTTTAGGAAAACAGCTATATAATCACCGAGAATAGCAAAAATCATTGAAAAGAACACATTTGGGGTCTAAAGGCATTATCTAAGGTAAAATCCTTCTATTAATGATATAACACAACAATTAACAAGAAACTATGAAAAACACGATAATATACAATTGTATCACAATATTAGAGTCTCAAACTCCTATAATAAGCTTACAGTAGTATAAAATAGGAAATGTCTAACGAAAAAAACTATAATTACCACATTTGAAATTTCTCTATCAAAAAAGGGGTGATAATGGTCAATTTTCGACATTTTTTAGCCTCAAAAATACATTTAAAACACTTGCAAAAACGTGTTTGATGTAAGTAAAATGGATACATAAAAATTTCATGAAAAATAATATTTTAAGGTCTTAATATTATAAAACATAGTTGTGTAAAAGTGCCTGAATATGTCAAATTTGACATTTTTAAGGCCTTCAAAAAGCATTAAAATACTTGAAAAAACAGTTGTTTTAGGATTAAAATGACCTAAATGTCATGAAAATGCTTAATGTTTAGCTAATAAATTGTAAAATATAGTTGTGTAAAGGCTGAATAATGTCAAATACGACATTTTTTTAGCCCTTCAGAAAAACATTAAAATAGCTTGAAAAAAAAATCATTGTTTTCAGATTAAAATTGATTTCTAAATTACATGATAAAATACATATTTTTAGCATTAATTTTGTAAAAGATAGTTGTAGCAAATATCAAAAGCTATTTACCTGACAGAATAAGGAAATATACTTCCAAATTTGTCGAAAAAAACAACTCTTCATGAGAACTAGCTAAAATCATTGCAAACACAACATTTTATGGGTTATAGCAATATGATCCACAAGTAAAAATACTTGTTATATATACAATAAACGCGCGTTTACAAGAAATATGAAAAACGCTTGCAATTACAGTGATATCACAATCAATAACCTCTTACTCCTCTATTTAATAGACGTTATGTAATGTAAAGCTACTTAGAGGTGCGAATTATTCTAAAAAAGAGGATTTTATACTTAATTTGAGGAAAACAGCTAATATATCACCGATAACTAGCTAATATCATTTGAAAAACAACATTTAGGGTTATAGCCAATATGATAAGTAAAAAAACACTTGTATATATACAATAACGCACAGTTACAAGAAACATATGGAAAAACGCTGCCAAGTTAGACCGTTATATATCAATAATACCTGATTACTCATCTATTTATTAGCTTAATGTAATGTAAGCTACTTAAGGGCATATTATTCTAAAAAACGATTGTTATCTTCAAAATTTGTAGGAAACAAGCTTATATCACCGAAATAGCTAATATCATTGCAAACACAAACATTTATGGGTTATAGCAAATATGTATAAGTAAAACTACTTGTATATATACAAGAACGCTACAGTTTACAAGAAACTATGAAAAACGATTGAAATATACCGTTATTCTAACAATAAATAACCTACTCTATTCATTTATTAGCTTAATGTTAATGTAAGCAGTTAAAGGTGCAAATTATTCTAAAAAAAGAGGATTTATACTTCAATTTGTAGGAAAACAGATATATATTCACGATAAAGCTAAATAGCATTGAAAACACTACATTTTAGTTTTTATAGCAATATGATACGAGTAAAACTACTGTATATATACAACTAACGCTACAGTTTTCTACAAGAAAACAAGTGAAAAAACGCTTGCCAATATCCAGTTATATCACCAATAAATAAACTCGTACTCCTCTATTAATAGCTTATGTATGTAAGCTACTTATAGGTGCCAAAATTATTCTAAAAAGAGGATTTTTATACTTCAATTTGTAGGAAAAAAGCTATATATCACCAGATAAAACTATGATAATATCATTGAAAACACAACATTATGGGTTTATAGAAATATGATTAGTAAAAACTACTTGTATATTACAATAACGCTGGGGGTACAGTTTACAAGAAATATGAAAAACCGCTTGCAATATACCTTATATATCAATAAAATAACCTATTTTTACCTCTTTTCTATTTTTATTAGCGTAAGTAATTGTAAGCTACTTATAGGTGCAAATTATCTAAAAAAAAGGGATTGATACTTCAATTTGTAGGAAAAAAAGCTATATATCACCGATAACTAACTAAAATCATGAAAAGAACACATTTTTGAGGGTATAAGCATTATCAATCAGGTAAATTCCTTCTATTAATGATAAACACAAGACATTAACAAGAGAAACTATGAAAAACACGATAATATATCAATTGTATCACAATATAGAGTCTCAAAACGCCTAGTATAAGCTACAGTAGTTTAAATAGAAATTTAATGAAAACAACTATAATACCACATTTTGAAATTCTCTATCAAAAAAGGGGGGAATAAGGTCCAATTTTCGACATTTTTTAGCCCTTCAAAAAAACATTAAAACACATGAAAAAAACGTTGTGTGATGAATAAAATTGATTACATAAATGCATGAAAAATACATATTTTAAGCTCTTTTAAACAGATAAATTCTAGTCTGGTAAAAGTGCTGACTAATGTCAAATTTTGACATTTTTAAGGCTTCGCAAAAAGAATAAATACTTTGAAAAAACGTGGTTTTTAGGATTAAATTGATACCTAAATTTCATGAAATGCAATATTTGAGATTATATACATTGTAAAATATAGTTGTGTAAAAGTGCTGAATAATGTCAAAGTTTGACATTTTTTAGCCTCTCAAAAAAACATTAAATACTTGAAAAACATTAGTTTAAGATTAAAAAATTGATATCTAAATTTCATGAAAAAATACATATTTTAGCTAGTAATTTTGTAAAAGCTAGTTAGCAATATCAACAGCTATTGAGCTACAGATATAAAGAAATATATTTAATTTGTAGAAAAAAAACATAACTCTTATGATAACTCGCTAAAACATTGAAAACATACATTTTAAGGGTTTATAGCAATATGATAAGTAAACTACTTTGTATATAGACAATACTGCCTACAGTTACAAGAAACTATGGAAAAAGCACTTGGAATATACCGTTATATCACAATAAATAACCTCTTATCTTCTATTTAATAGCCTAAATGTAATGTAAAGCTATAAGGTAAAAAAAATTCGAAAAAGAGGATTTATACTTCAATTTGTAGGAAAAACAGTTATTAATCACCGATAACCTAGCTAATATCATTGAAAAAACTACATTTTATGGGGTTATAGCAATATGCTAAGTAAAAACTACTTGTAATATTACAATAGCGCTACAGTTTACAAGAAAATATGAAAACGCTTGCAATATACAGTATATCACAATAAATAACCTTACTCCTTATTTAATATCTTATGTAATGTAAGCTACTTATAGGTGCAAATATCTAAAAAAAGAGGATTTTATACTTCAATTTGTAGGAAAAACAGCATATATCACCGATAATAGACTAATATCTATGAAAACAATACATTTTATGGGTTTATAGCAATAGATAAGTAAAAAACACTTGTATATATAACAATAACGATATCAGTTTACAAGAATTTATGAAAAAACCATTGCAATATGCAGTCTATCACAATAAATCACCTCTTACTCTTCTATTTAATAGCTTTATGCAATATAAGCTACTTATAGGTGCAAATTTATTCTTAAAAGAGGATTTATACTTGAAGTTGTAGGAAAAACAGAGATATATCACGAGAAACTAGCTAATATCATTGAAAAACACAACTTTTATGGTTTATAGCAATATGATTAAGTAAAAACTACTGTATATATCAATACGCTACAGTTTACAACGAAACTATGAAAAACGCTTTGCACTAATACAGTTATATCACAATAAATAAACCTCTTAATCCTATATTTAATAAGCTTTATGTAATTAGCTACTTATAGGTGCAAAATTATAGTTTAAAAAGATTATTTTGATAGTCAAGTTGTAGGAAAACAGCTATATATCACCGATAACTAGCTAAATAATTGAAACACAACATTTAGGGTTTAAATAGCAATATGATAAGAAAACTACTTGTAGATATACAATAACGCTACAGTTTACAAGAAAAAACTATGAAACCGATTGCAATATACCGTTATATAACAATAAATATACTATTACTCTATTCTATTTATTAGCTTAAATGTAATGTAAGCTATTAGAGGTACAAATTTTCTAAAAAGAGGATTTTACATCAATTGTAGGAAAACAGGTATATATCACGATAACTAGCGAAATATCATGAAAACACACATTTAGGGGTTTATAGCATATGATAAGTAAAAAAGCTTTATATCTACAATACTGCTACAGTTTACAAGAAAACTATTGAAAAAGCTTGCAATATTACCGTTATATCACAAATTAATAACCTCTTAACTTATATTTAATAGCTAAATGTAATGTAAGCTACTGATAGGTGCAAAGTATTCTAAAAAGAGGAATTTTATTACTTCTAATTTGTAGGAGAAAGACAGCTATATATCACCGATAACTAGCTAATATCATTGAAAAAACACTACATTTTAGGGGTTTATAGCAATATGATAAGTAAAAACTACTTTATATATACAATAACGCTACAGTTTACAAGAAAAATATGTAAAGAAACTCTTGCAATATACAGTTATATCACAAAAATAACCTCTTACTCTTCTATTAATTAGTGTTATGAATGTAAAGCTACTTCTAGGTGCAAACATTCTAAAAAGAGGATTGTATACTCAATTGTTTAGGAAAACAGCTATATATCACCGATAACTAGCTAAAATCTTTGAAAAGAACACATTTTGAGGGTAAAAGCATTATTCATAAGGTAAATTACTTCTATTAATTATAACACAACAATTAACAAGAAACTATGAAAAAACACGATAATATACAATTGTATCACAAATAGAATCTCAATCTATTATAAGCTTACAGTAGTTTAAAATAGAAATTTTATAACGAAAAACAACTATAATACCACATTTTGAATTCTCTACAAAAAAAGGGAGTGAATAATGGTCAATTTTCGACATTTTTTAGCCTTCAAAAATACATTAAAAACACTTGAAAAACACGTGTGGTTTTAGAAATAAAATGATACATAAATTCATTGATAAAATACAGATTTCAAGCTCTTAATATTATAAAATATAGTTGTGTAAAAGTGCTGAATAATGTCAATTTTGACATTTTAAGACTTTCAAAAAATGCATTAAAATACTTGAAAAACGTGTTTTTAAGATTAAAATTGATACCTAAAATTTCATGTAAAATGCATATTTTAGATCATAACTTGTAAAGTATGTGTGTAAAAGTTGTGGTCTGAATAATGTCAAATCTCGACATTTTGAGCGTTAAAAAAAAAAACATTGAATACTGAAAAAACGTTGTTTTAAGATTAAAAAAGTGATACCTAAATTTCAGAAAAAGACATATTTTAGATATTAATTTTGTAAAATATAGTTTTAGCAATATCAAAAGCTATTTAGTACATTATATAAAGAAATATACTTCAATTTGTAGAAGAAAAAAAAACTCTTCACTGATAACTAGCAAAATTGCATGAACACACACATTTTAAGGGTGTCTAGCAATATGATAAGTAAAACTACGTGTATATATACAATAAACGCTACAGTTACAATGAAACTATGAACAAAACACTTGCAAATATACCGTTATATCACAATAAATAAACTCTACTCTTCTATTAATAGCTTAAGGATAATGTAAGTCTACTTATAGGTGCAAAAATTTTTCTTAAAAAAAGAGGATTATTTTATGCTTTCAATTTTGTAGGAAAAACAGTTATATATCACCGATAACTAGCTAATATCATTGAAAAAACACGAACATTTTATGGGTTAGAGGCAAATATGATAAGTAAAAACTACTTGTATATATATACAATACGCTACAGTTTCAAGAAACTATGAAAAAACGCTTGCAATTGTTTATACCATTAATCACAATAAATAACCTATTACTCTTTTATTTATTAGCTTATGTAATTGTAAGAACACTACGAAGGTGCAAAGTATTTGTAAAAGAGGATTTTATACTTCAATTTGAGGGAAAACAGCTAATATATCACCGATAACTAGCTAATATCATTGAAAACACTACATTTATGGGTTTTTAGCAATATGGGATAAGATAAATACTTTATATATAACAATACTGCTACAGTTTACAAGAAACACTATGAAAACGCTGCAATATTACAGTTATATCACAATTAAAATAACCTCTTACTTTCTCTTTACTAGCTATTGTAAATGTAAGTACTAATAGGTGAAATTATTTCTAAAAAGAGGATTTTTTTATACTTCAATTTGTAGGAAACACAGCCTATATATCACGATAACTAGCTAAATCATTGAAAACAATAACATTATGGGTTTATAGCAAGATGCCATAAGTAAAAATAACTTGTCTATAACAATTAACGCTAACTGTTTACAAGAAACTATGAAAAACGCTTGCCAATATACCGTTTATATCACAATTAATAACCTCTTACTCTAATTTAATAGCTAATGTAATGTAGCTAGATATGGTGCAAATTATTTTAAAAGAGGATTTTTATACTTCAATTTGTAGGAAACTAGCTAATATCACCGAAAAACTAGCTAAATCATGGAAAAACACTCACATTTTAGGGTTTATAGCAATATTGAAAGTAAAAACTAATTCTTATATATAAAATACTGCTACAGTTCTACAAGAAAACCTATGAAAAACGCTGCAATTACAGTATATCACAATAAATAAACTCTTACTCTTCTCTTTAATAGCTTATTGTAATGTAAGCTACTTTATAGTGCAAATTATTCTAAAAAGAGGATTTATATCAATTTGTAGGAAAACAGCTATACTCAGCACGATAACTACTAATACATTGAAACACTACATTTAGGGTTTTATAGCAATATGATAAGTAAAAATACTTGTATACATACAATAACGCACAGGTTACAAGAAACTATGAAAAACGCTTGCAATCTACCGTTATATCACAATTAATAACCTCTTACTCTTATTTTAATAGCTAAGGAATGTAAGTACTTATAGGTCCCAAAGTATTCTAAAAAGAGGATTTAACTCAATTTGTAGGAAAAACTATATATATCACCGAGTTAACTAGTAAATATCATGAAAACACTACACTTTTATGGGTTTATAGCAATATATGATAAGTAAAAACTACTTGTATATATACAAATAAACGCAACAGTTTACAAGAAACTATGAAAAACGCTTGCAAATATACAGTAATATCACAATAAATAACCTATTACTCTCTATTAATAGCTTTTATGTAATGTAGCTACTTATAGGTGGCAAATTATAGTAAAAAGTTATTTTATACCAATTGTAGGAAAACAGCTATATATCACCGATAACTAGCTAATATAATTGAAAAACACAACATTTTTATGGGTTATAGCATATGAAAGTAAAACTACTGTATATATTACAATAACGCTACCGTTTACAAGCAACTATGAAAAACGCTTGCAATATACCGTTATATAAATCAACTAAATACCTATTACTCTTCTTATTATTAGCCAATTGTAATGTAAGACTTATAGTGTACAAAATTTTTCTAAAAAGAGGGATTTTATACAGCAATTGTAGGAAAACAGTATATATCACCGCTAACTAGCTAATATCATTGAAAACACTACATGTTTATGGGTTTATAGCACTATGATAAGTAAAAACTACGTATATTACAATATGGCTACGTTAACAAGAAACTAGAAAAACGATTGCAATATACCGTTATATCACATAATAACCTCTTAATCTTATATTTAATAGCTTATGGAATGTAAGCTACGGATAGGTGCAAATTATTCTAAAAGAGGATTTTTATACTTCAATGTAGGAAAACAGCTATATACACCGATAACTAGCTAATATCATTGAAAACATACATTTATGGGGTTTATAGCAATATATTAAGTAAAAACTACTTGTATATATACAATAACGCTAACAGTTTACAAGAAACTATGTAAAACTCTTGCAATATACAGTATATCACAAATAAAGAACCTCTACTCTTATATTTAATCAGTTTCAGAATGTAAGTACTAAGGTGAAATTATTCTAAAAGAGGATGTATACTTCAATTTTTAGGAATAACAGCTATTATATCACGTAAACTAGCTTACAAATCGTTTGAAAAGAACACATTTTGAGGGTATTAGCATATCCAAGGTAAATTCCTTCTATTAATGATATAACACAACAATTACACAAGAAACTATGAAAAACACGTATAATATACAATGTACACAATACTAGAATCCGCAAACTCCTATTATAAGCTTACATGTTCTAGTTTAAAATAGAAATTTCTAACGAAAACAACTATAATACCCACATTTTGAATTTCTCTATCAAAAAAAGGGGTGAATGAATATGTCAATTTTCGACATTTTGTAGCCCTTCAAAAATACATTAAAACTACTTGAAAAAAAACGTTGTTTTTAAGAATAAAAATTGATACATAAATTTCATGATTAAATTTACATATTTCATGCCTTAATATATAAAAATAGTTGTGAAAAAGTGCTGAATAGTCAAATTTGACATTTTAAGACTTTCAAAATGCATAAAATACTTGAACAAACGTGTTTTTAAGGATTAATAATTGATACCTAAATTCATGAAAAGGCCATATTTTTAGTCATAACATTGTAAAAAATAGTGGTAAAGGCTGAAAATGTCAAATCTCGACATTTTTAGGTTAAAAAAAACATTGAAATACTTGAAAAAACGTTGTTTTAAGATTAAATTGATATCTAAATTTCAGAAAAACGACATATTTCTAGCTATTAATTTGTGTAAAATATAGTTTAGAAAATATCAAAAGCTATTAGCTACACTATCTACTAAGAAAATCTACTTCAATTTCGTAGAATAAAAAAAACTCTCATGATAACTAGCAGAATCATTGGTGAAAACACTACATTTTAAGGGTTTTATAGCATATGATAAGAAAACTACTTTTATTATACATATAACGCTACAGCAGTTTTTACAAGAAACTATGAAAAACACTTGCAATATACCGTTAATATCACAATAAATACCTAACTCTTCTATTTAATAGTTAATGGTAATGTAAGCACTTATATGTGCAAATTTGCTAAAAAGAGGATTTATGCTTCAATTTGTAGGAAAAACAGTTAGATATCACCGATAACTAGCTAATCTCATTGAAAAAACACTACATTTTATGGGTTTATAGCAAGATGATCAAGTAAAACTACTTGTATATCTATACAACAACGGCATACAGTTTACAAGAAACTATGAAAAAACGCTGCCAATATACCATTTATATCAAATAAATACACTAATTACTCTTCTAGTTTATTAGCTTAATGTAATGTAAGCTACTGCGATAGGTGCCAAATATTTAAAAAAGAGGATTTTATACTTCAATTTGCAGGAAGAAAACAGCTATATATAACCGATAAACTAGCAATATCATGAAAACACTTACATTTTAAGGGGTTTATAGCAAATATGAATAAGTAAAATACTTTTATCTTTTATATATACAATACTGCTACAGTTTACAAGAAAAAC
>JACEEZ010017461.1:0-31388 GCA_016584305.1 Chionoecetes opilio | reverse complement strand
TATTTGCTTAAAAAAAGAAAATTCCAGTAGATAAAACCAGTGTATTCCGTACAACTGAGGGTGCGATGTAGCAGCCATTTTTTTACTTCTCCTTTAAATCCCTTTCAAAATAGATCTTATTTTTAAGTTACTTTCCCTATAATTATTAGACATGAATCCCCGAAAATGTTTTTTGACTGAATTGTGGATGGGCCTAACATGGTGAAAAAAGTGATTTTAAAAGTGATAAAATTTACACTCAAAAAATTGCAAGCACTTTTAGGGGGACAAGTAAAAAAATTATAACGATAGTGGTATTTACAAAAACCCAGGGTTGGTGTGAGGCGGGCACAGGGGGGTTTTCACGTAATAGAATATTTTGAGGAAAAGGTGTGCGTGATCTTAAAATTTAATTTCCTTCCTCCCTTCTGAACCGCTGGTACCTTTTCTTTGGCCTGTTATCGTCCCCTTGCGCTAAAGGGAAAAAGAGTAATTCACACGTGAATAAAGGGTGCAAACTGAAAGATATACTGAAACCACACTTGAGTGGTTTTTGTTATGCATATCAGGAAGGTAAATTTTAAACAGCATTTTTAATCCATAAAATAGATTTCCCCCAAAAATGTTAAAGTACTTTATAAAAAAGGAATTTTTCCAAAAACATTATATCTTTCAATATATGGAAAATTAAAGAATTTTGAAAGAAAATGTTCGGGTTCCTATTCCGTTACATAAAATTAATACAGTGTATTATTTTAAATATTGCTCTTTGAAGGTATAAATATGCAGTTGCCCTTAGTTAACCCAAGGCAGTAGAACAAAAGGTCAGCAACAAGGACAATTTTTAAAAAAAAATTTTCAGCGAGTTGAAAAAAAAAAGTGGGAAAAAAGTTTATACACTATTTCTTTTTTTCCATTTTTTTTAAATATACGAATAGTTTTTTGTAGATTTTTGCTTTTTCTTATGACATGGGGGAATGGTCATAAGAGTGGTTTGGTTTAGTTTTTCAAAACATGTGTCATGAAGATGAGGGTTTGGGGCAGTTTTTTAAAATCCCGTGTTATTTCATAATCTTTGGGGGATACACGATATGTAAAATCATGACTCTATCGCCCAAGAACGCGGAGTCAACCCACCACCGCCTCAAGTGAGCAACCTTGTGTTTACTGACCCCTTCGTTAACCCCCAAAGTGTTATAAATCCAAAGATCTACGTGATTTGAAGCTCATGGGGAAATTTTTTCACATATTTTGTACACAAGAGTAAATTAATAGTAAGCTGCCCTGTCTACATAGAAGGAAACCTTGGTTTTCTTACCCCCCCTCCCCGCAAATTCGGTTTTTTTGCCCTTTGGTGTGCACTCGCCCCCCCCGCTTGTTTTTTGGTATTTGCTAAGGAAAAAGAATAATTCACATGTGAATAAACCGGTGAAATTACCGTACATCGATGGTGCCTGTAGAAACCAAATTTTTTTACCTGATCCCTTTTTAAACCTACGACTTCGTATTTTTGATGTTACTTTAATTTCATTTTTAATAAGATATTTCTTCGGAAAATGTATTTTGAACCAAAAAATTGGTTTCCTGGCCACTTTTGGAACGAACTCAAAAAAATTTTTACCTGGTTTTCCCGGGTATGCATGACCCCCTTTGAGCTCCGCCTGCCCCCATTCCGTAGTTTCCCGTCGCTAAAGGAAAATCACGGGGGGGGAACAAAAACATATTTTTGAAAATGCCCGGGTTTTCCCTGAATTAGACTAATTTTATGCTCTGGCCCGAAAATGACCTTGGTTTTGCTAAATCAGGTGGGTTTTTTTTTGCTACAAAAATTTTTAAAAAAAATCGTTTTTTCGAAAAAAAAAAAATTTTTTCGGATCATCAGCTGGAAACCCCTGATTTTTTTTTCCGTTTTCCTAAAGAAAAAAAGTCAGCGTATCCAAATTCATTCAGTTTTTATTTAGTCCATAAAATTTGAAAAAGCAAAATTTATCTAAATTAGATAAGAATGAGCGTTACGTGACAAAAAAAGTTCAGAGTTCACGGCAAAAAAAAATCGGCGTTTCTTCGATTCCCGTGGTGAGGCTGCTGGGTTGTCTCTTTCGGACCAGCATATCGCCATCAGACTGCGCCCCACCTCCCCTGGTACCTTCCCCCATTTGGCGATGTCCTGAGGGAACCTTTCTCCCTGTCTCGCTCTTCCCCCAAAAGGGTTTTCGGGAAAACTTCTCCATGTGTGAGAAGGAAAGTGCTCTTAATACTCATAAAACACCCGGTTTTTGGAAGGCCCCTTCATGCTGCTGCGAGTTGGGTGGTTTGCTGCCTTCGGTTTTTTCCCCAGAATTTTTTCACCACCGCACAAACATTTTTTCCACCGGCGCACTCTAGCGTGTTCATGGAGTTTTGGGAAACTCTTTTTCCTTTTGATCCCGATCTGTGGGCCATCGAAAATCCGGCCCTTCAGCTTCTCAAGGGCCCATCCAGGAAAGGCTCGGAACAGGTGTTGAAGCCCCCTCCCATCCTTGCCGGGCGGCGTGAACTTTTTTCTTAACCCAAGTTTTCAAGTGTACGGTGGGATCAATTCTTTCCCCCCGGTCAACAAGAGGTTCGTTTATGATTTTTCCCCCGCCCAGGTACTAACTGCTCTCGCCCCCGGCCACTTTTTTTTTCATGTGCTGGGTTTTGTCTCGACTGCCCCCACATGAAAAAAAAAAAGCAGGGGGGTACTTCGTGCCCGGACTGCTGACCAAGTAGAAAGTTCCCATTTTTCAGCGACGCGATGACCCTTGGTGCTGCTCATTTTGGGTTTTGTCGAGCCTTACTTCACTGCTTCAATTTCTCTTTAGAGTGTGGAGTGGCAAGAGGGATTGGGGAACTGGTTCCCTTTGTGGAGGGCAAAAAAAAACACTTCAAAGGGGCCTTACAGCTGTAAATTTGAAGAGTCCCCCAAAACTCTGGGATCGTATGAGGAGCGCCGGTTAACAAGAAGCCCGGGACATCTGGGCATACACGAGTTTTTCCCCCGGGCAAAATAGCCCTGTAGGCCTCATGCCTTCTCAAAAAAGTGATACGCGCGTCCTTGCCCAAATAGATTTTTCTTTTGAGTTGGAGGCCAAAAGCTCGGGGGAATCTTCGACAACGAGATCCCGAACCAGACATTAACTCACATTGTGAAAAAGGGGTTTGGGGCTATCTTGTGCTTCTACTCTTTTTCTGTATTCCTCGCTCGTCTGTACTGGGGGGGCCCCGTCGTCGCTTCGGGGAAACTCTTTGACCTGGGACAGGAATTTTTTTCGCATTTTAGCCAGTGGACGGCGGGCAGATGAATCGGGGGACGGGGGGCGTGCCGATTCTTTTCCGGTTGATGCCTTGTATTGATGGCGCAAATAACAATCCGATGCAGGGCAAACGGTCCCTCCAAACCTCGGAAAACCCAAAATTCAGTGAAGTTTTTGCGCCCTTTTGTCACCGCCGGGGTATTCCCCCGCACGTCTTGCACACCGTGTGCGGTCCCCCGGGCTTTTCTTTTGGGCACCCAGCTTTACTTTTTAAAAAAGCCCGTAGCGCGCTTCACAAATCCTGTGATGTTCTTCCTGTCCCCCGACACGTGTATTTTCCGCAATGTAGCAGAAAACGGGCAATTATTCCCGCTGCCGTCGCGCCGAAGCCATCACAATAAAAATGAAAGAAAAAAGAAGATGCAGCTGAGTGTCAGACAATGAAATTTGAATTTTTGAATTTAGAAATTTAGAATGGGTAATGGTGAGACAGGGATTGATTTTTATTTGCTAATTGTGGAAAATTCCCTTTATTCGTGCTGTGCATTGTAATTTGTATTTCTTTAAAAAATATATTGAAATCAAAAACCCCCCATATTACATATGTATAGCTCGTCAGGGAGGCCCTTGGGTGTTCTCAAAAAGTTGACCTGATAGGGCAAAACAATGTGATATTCGGATCAGAACACCTAAAATTGTCAAATCAAATGAAAACCCCTGACATTTTTTGGCTGTTACCCAGTGTAATAAAATTTAAAAATTTAATTAAAGCTCGACAGTTCTCCTGTAGACAAAAAGTGAGACGACCGAAAAACTGCAAAAATGTGTCATCTATAAATTGGATTCTGTAAATGCGGATATTTCACAAAATACAGTTAATAAAATCACAAAAATTACAAATAAGCTGCAAAAATGGCAAACATGCAGAAATCAGAAAACTTCCATTTTAAATCCAAGAAGTTTTCTGCGGTTTAATAATGTAAAAAAACTGTCAAAAAATATATTTTCTTTTTTTTTTCTTTTTTTTCATAATCCCCAAAGGAATGCCAAAAAGGCAAAAAAAGAAGTAACACAAAGCCCGCGAGCTGCCATTTTCCTATAAAGAAGCTAATAGGAAAGTGATTGATTGAATTTATAAGATAGGTGTTATTTAGCAAGAACACGGGGTTTGGTGTGAGGCACGGGCACAGGTGGGGTTCACGTACATAGATGATTACAAGTGCTTAATTTTTAAATGGGAAATTTGTCACATATTTTTTTACACAAAGTAACTTAATAGTAAGCTGCCTCTGTCAGTACATAGAGAAGGAAATCCTTGGTTTCTTACCTCCCTCCTGACACTTCCGTGTTTTTGTCCTTGGTGTGCCTCGCCCCGCCGCCATATTTTTGGTAGTTGCTAAAGGAAAAGATAATTCACACGTGAGATAAACCAGTGTAATCTACCGTACAACTGTAGGGTGCGATGTAGCAACCATATTTTTACGTCCCATTAAATGCCTTTAAAAATAGATCTTATTTTAATGTACTTTACCTATAATTATTAGATCATGATATCTCCGAAAAGTGTATTTTGACTGAATTGTGTGATGTGGCACTAACACTGGTGAAAAAAGTGACTTTATAAAGTGATACAATACACTCGAAAATTGCAAGCTACATTATGGACACAGTAGACAAAAATTATAACGATTAGGTGGTATTTAACAAGAACACAGGGTTGGTGTGAGGCACGGGCACAGGTGTGGTTCACGTACATAGATGATATATAAGGCAAGGTTGCAGTGATCCTTAAAATTTAACTCCTTTAACCTCCCTTCTGAACCGCCGATACCTGTTCTTGGCCTGTTATCGTCTCCTTGTCGCTGAAGGAAAAGAGTAATTCACACGTGAGATACAATGGTGCAATACATGAAATATACTGAACACCAGCACTGTGAGTGGTTTTTATATTTTAAAGTGCATTCAGGAAGGTAGATATTTTAAGCAGCATTTTAATCACTAAAATAGATTTCTCCGAAAAAGTTCAAGTACTTTATAAAAATAGGGAAATAATTTCACAAAACCCACATTATATACTTTCAATATATGGAAAATATAAGAATTTTGAAAGAAATGTTCAGGTTCATATTCCGTTACATAAAATTCCTTTAAAACAGTGTATTAATAGTAATATTGACATCTTTGAAGGTAAAATATGCAGTCGACCTTTGTTAACCCAAGGTCAGTAGAACACAAGGTCAGCACACGGAGCAATATTAAAAAAATTCAGCGAGTTGAAGAAAAAAGTGAGAAAAATTTTATACACTATTTCTTTTGCCATATTTTTTTAAAAATATCGAATAGTTTTTCGTAGATTTTTGTTTTGCTTATGACATGGGGCAATGTGTCATGAAGATGATGGTTGGGTCAGTTTTTCAAAACATGTGTCATGAAGATGATGGTTGGGTCAGTTTTTCAAAACATGTGTCATGAAGATGATGGTTGGGTCAGTTTTTCAAAACATGTGTCATGAAGATGATGGTTGGGTCAGTTTTTCAAAACATGTGTCATGAAGATGATGGTTGGGTCAGTTTTTCAAAACATCCTGTGATTATTTCATAATCTTTGGTGAGAGTACACGATATGTAGAAGTCATGACTCATAGTCGCCTAAGAACGCGTGACGTCACAGCCCAGCCAGCCGCCATCAAGTGAGCAGACCTTGTGTTCTACTGACCTTGCGTTAACCCAAACCGCTGTTATAAATACCAAAGATCTAGCGTGAATTTGAAGCTCATGGGAAATTTGTCACATATTTTGTACACAAGAGTAACTTAATAGTAAGCTGCCTCTGTCACTACATAGACGAGGAAATCTTTGGTTTCTTACCTCCCTCCTGACACTTCGGTTTTTTGTCCTTGGTGTGCAATTGCTCCGCCGCCATATTTTTGGTAGTTGCTTAAGAAAAAGAATAATTCACACGTGAGATAAACCAGTGTAATCTACTGTACAACTGTATGGTGCGCTGTAGCAGCCATATTTTTACTTCTCTACTAAGTCCCTCTCAAAATAAGATATTCGTAGTTTAATTTTACTTTACTTGTAATTATTTGATAATGATATCTCCGAAAATTGTATATGTATAGTCTGAATTATTGTGTGATGTGGCAATAAAACTGGCGAAACGCTTGCCCATAAAGTGATATAATGCACTCAAAAATTGCAAGCTACATTATGAACAAAGTAGATGAAAAATATTAAGATAGGTGGTATTTAGGAAGAACACAGGGTTGGTGTGAGGCACGGGCAGCATATTACCTAAGTCTGGAAAGGATTACCTTTTCCGGGTGAAGGTGACCATCCTGACTTTGCCCCAACCTCATGTAAAACTGTTCCAATTTCCATTAAATTTTCACAGAATGTGTAGGCTATCAAGAAACTCAACTCGCCTAAAACTTACTTGTCTACGAATTGAATATTTTTATACATACATTTAAAAAAAATTGAAATTTAAAACGATGTAACTCCCTCATACATTAATATTATTTTAGTCTTTTAGCTTCAGTTGAAAGGTTTTTGATCCTCCGAAAACCATGTATGCAAATGTATTAAATTATTCTTACCTCGCAAGATACATGGAAATATATAAATTTAGGTTTTCAAATTTCCAGGGTATCGAAATTAAATTTTACAGGAAAATTGTAATTTTACAGATATCAAAATTTCCCTGACACAGTTTTTTCCTCTTTCTATTAAAATTAAAATATACTTTAAGATTTTGAAAGAAAAAAAAAAAGCAAGTTACAACCGTTACAATGTAAATTACTTTACTAAAATGCGAATTTGAGATATGGACCCTTAAAGTGCAGGAAAGAATTACTCAAGAACAACCACATAAATTTTTATCGAACAAAAATTTCTTGCTTTGTTCTTGAAGATTTTACTGCTACTTGAATGTTTAAAATTGGTTGAAAAATAAAGAAATTATATCTATGTTCTAATAACGTACAAGAAAGTTAAATGACAAATCTTCACACACACAAAACAAAAAAGAACTAACCTAATGTCAATGATCCTATGTGACAAACTCTTCCACACTACCTTATAAGGAGGTGGCTTGCATTAACGCGATTTTTTTCATCGGAGTATCCCCAGTAGGCCTAAGTATCCGGTTTTCATCCACTGCAAACCTAGTGTGCACCTGCCGCATATCCAACTATGGCTATATATGGCTATAGAAATGGCTATGCTATATAGCTATAGCTATGGCTATATATGGCTATAGCTATGGCATATTCAGCTATGGCTACCTCCTCGTCTCCTCCACTTGTATCTTCACTCATTTTCCTTCGTTTGTGCAAATCCTTCATTCTAGCAGCCACCAGGGCCCCTCTACGCTTTGCATCTTTGCGAGGACGTGGCATTATCGTCTACAAATCAAACACAAATGGAGAAATATAGACGTGTGACCGTGAGCCGAGCGAAAAAAACACTTTCCCTTGCATTGCTCTAGGGATAACTGAGAGACTGTGAGCAGCGTTGCCAGGTGGCCTTTACTATTTCTCTGGGAATTTGTGCTTAAAAAGTCTGGAAATCCAATTAAAAATCTGGATAGTCGACAGTTGAAAGGAAATTGAATATATATATATATATATATATATATATATTGTACATAGATAGATAGATAGATAATCTTTCAGGATAACATAACGACATAAAAGGTTCACTTTAATTTTCCTCATCAGAATCTGCAAACTCGTACATACTTGACGTCATTCGGTAATAATGGACGAGGACTTCGCGGTCGTTTTCAGAGACACCGACTATTTTTTCATGGCCTACAATAGGTGCTTTTTCTAATGGTGATAGTTTTATTTTGCGCAAACCCATAAAAAAAGTTTAAAAAAAAGTCACCGCATTTTATTGTACCGTTTCCATTAAAAACACTGTATCCATCAGAAAAAGCACTAAAACTTGGCCGGGAAAAATCTGTCAGGGTCTTATAGGTTTTAATGAAACCTAACCTAACCTTATAGGCTTTAATGAAACCTAACCTAACCTTATAGGTTTCATTAAAACCTATAAGACCCTGACTTATTTTTCCCGGCCAAGTTTTAGTGCTTTTTCTGATGGCAATACAGTGTTTTTAATGGAAACTACCATAAAATTCGGTTATTATTATCATTATTATATATATTTTTCTAAACTATGGGTTTGCGCAAAATATAACTATCTCCATTAGAAAAAGCACCTATTGCAGGCCAGGAAAAAATAGTCGTTGTCTCTGAAAACGACCGCGAAGTCCTCGTCCATTATAACCCGTCATTCTCTTGATGAGGCAGATACTTTGACATCGTAGCACTTGCTCTCAGTCATCAGGCGTCTGGTGTGAAGTAGTCCAGCATAAGTACTTGTTGATAGGCGATTTCTTGTCTTGGTTTTCATTCAGTTGAGAGCGGAAAACACCCTCTCTGCTGCAGCACTCGCATGTGGAAAACACATCATTCTTATCATGAACTCGGCCAGGAATGAAAAGACAGGGTTCCATCCCCGGACGTCATTCCTCTCACTTTAATCCAAAACTTGACAAGAGTTGTCTCGGGAATTTCTTAGCATTCGCCACTCGCTGTCGATCTTTTGAAGAATGTCGCACATTAAATTCACATGAGAAGGAAAGCAACCCATCATAGGTGCTAATGTAGCTACACCCTTTGCCTTCACGACTGATAGACGGTACCGGTACCAGGGTCATAGAGTTAGGGTCGACCAACGAGCAGCTTGTGGGCATGGACTCGTGACGTCAGTTCATTCCGAGAATTCTAGTAGGTCGCGGTCCCTCACTGACCCATTCTTGCAGGAGTCAATGAACCGTTCAGACGCTCTCCCACTCTCTCTCCTTCCTCTCCTACTCTCTCTCTTTATCTCTCTCTCTCTCTCTCTCTCTCTCTCTCTCTCTCTCTCTCTCTCTCTCTCTCTCTCTCTCTCTCTCTCTCTCTCTCTCTCTCTCTCTCAAAGCAGTAAGCTTACGTGTATTGCATTGTATGTTATCACCCACTTCCAAAATATAATAACTTTAATTCAAGGTGAGCGGAGAGAGCATGAGATTAATGGGGTGGGAAATGGGGGCTGCCCAAAGCCGCGACTGAGAGCAGCAGCGGGAGTGAGTAGACGTCTGCTCTGAGCGGCAAGAGGTGAGGGACTGAGAGTGATAGATAGCTCGAGCTCTTCAAAGTACCGGGCAGGAAGAGAGAACTGCAACTCCGAAATGCCAGTGGTCGCTGGCAGTTTTAACTCACAATTTGGTGAAAAGTTGGTCAACTTGAAAGAAAAATATGGGCTTATTCCACTGCACTTAAAACACAAAAGTATAATTTTAAGAACGATTTTCTTCTATATGTATATTGTATAGAAGCCTGAGTCTGTAAAACATGCATTTAACCAAATAACCAAGTAGGTTATAGTTGAGGAGGCGAGGTAAATGTTACTCTATGATTCTATATAGTCAATAACGTATGTTTAGAAGTTATCTATACCTAGGCAGTCCTATTTTCCTGTTATTATTGTGTATCAATCAGATAGAAAGCCTGGAAGTGCAATGAGTCGACGCGTGAAGTGGCAATGTTTTGATTCAATCTCCCCGCCACAATCTCCCCGCCCACCACTCCCCTCCGCGGTGTGTCGCCTCCACAATTATAACCTACATTGTCGCAGCAACAAGCCGATTTCGGCATTCTTTATTCTTCGTTTTTCCAAGGCATTGCTTATTGTATTTTGACAAGCGTTTGCCAGACGCAGCAGTACTGTCTTAGAAAACAGTGTGAACATCACCCAAATTTTACATGCCACAATATACATGTAAAAAATATATTAAGCTTTGCTACTCGAGGCGAGTAATTTGCATTAAATTGCTATTATAGAACGTTCCATCGTAATGAATGTCATCCATATAATTAGTAGAACAACAGAAGAACTATATTTTTTGGTATTCAGATGCGGTGCATCAATGTTTATCGCGAAATTAATTTATGAAAAATATTAGTCGCGGAGCCAAAACACAGTAGACCAACCTTTGAGTTAAAACTTCCAGCGACCACTGGCATTTCTCGAGTTTCAGTTCTCTCTAATTCTGGGTGACGTAATAATTGTGTGATAGTGACTTACGTCAGACTCTCTCTCTCTCCTCTCTCTCTCTCTCTCTCTCTCTCTCTCTCTCTCTCTCTCTCTCTCTCTCTCTCTCTCTCTCTCTCTCTCTCTCTCTCTCTCTCTCTCTCTCTCTCTCTCTCTAAATTCTGGATATATTGGGGATTTTGTTGCTAAATTCAAGGAAAATCTGGAAATTTCATGAAAGTGGAAATCTGACTGAAACCCAAAAAATCTGGAAATATGCAGACAAATCTGGCAATCTGGCAACACTGACTGTGAGAGAAAGAGGCTGGGTCTCAGTGAGTCTGGTTGGCCAAACACTGCCCAACATATCGTACTGAAAACTCGCCCCAAGACCGTAAAAAAATGCGAGAAAAAAAACGTAACATATAAAATAACACTTCATATATGGCAACACTAGCTCCCCATGTTTGTCAGTACAGATATTTAAACACTAGCTTCAAGCATTTAGATACGCGCGAGAGGTATTTAATCGTGTGTGTGGCAATGCTGCGTGCCTAAGCTAGCCTCTGACCGGTTTACCTAAAATTCGAATTTTTTGTCGATTTTACTCCCAATGTCGAGTTGGTCACCGGTTGTCTGCAGCTCCGAAAGTAACCATAGCATTTTGGTTATCCCTCATTGTGATTCCCACACAATGTTAGCATGCAGCTGGTGAGGAAACTAAACCCAACCTAACCGTAACCTAATGTAACCTAACCTGTAGTGTTCAAGAGTAAAGTAGGCGATCCTTTCCAGACGTGGGTAATATGCGCACGGGTATAGGTTTGGTTCACATACATAGATTTTATTTGAGGCAAGGTGTGCAGTGATCCTTAAAAGTTAACTCCTTACCTCCCTTCTGAACCGCTGGATACCTGTTCTTGGCCTGTTATCGTCTCCTTGTCGCTGAAAGATAGAGTAATTTACCCGTGAGATACAAGGGTGCAATACATAATAGATATACAGTGTTGTGAAACACTTACAAGCTGTATAAGTTGATGTATTTCGTACATGCAAATATAAGATGGTTTATGTAGGAAAAAATGCAATTAAATTAGAAAAGACTATGCCTCAAAATATTAACTGTTGCTTATCATATCAGAACCTTTATATATAATTCATGAATTATTACGCTTTTTTCTCCTTTGCACTTTAATGGAAACAAAACGTAAATATATATATATATAAAAATATAAATATGGTTCTTCTAACGACATGAAAAAGTATTCTATGGACGTAAATATTTCATGTGGCATTTTTCAGCACATGAAAATATGAGCATTCCCAAAAATATGCAATTTCTCTAGAAAATGCGAAAATAAGATGAAAATACTACATTTATATGATAGTGATTTTTAGTACATGGAAAATCTCTCACAAGAAAAAAAAATCTGCATAGGGGCCTGCGGGGCGCCCGACAAAGAGATATAGTGGTCTATGGACTATCATATAGACTGGTTTATCAGTAAATATGATATACTGTAATCTTCGTAAATGTTTGTTCTATAATATTATCAAATAAAAAACAGTAAAACACGCTAAAGAAATGCCATTACGAGACTGAAGAAATATGCATGAACTTAATATTCACTTAAACTCTTCGCCATTTAAAACTTTGCGAGTCAACTTTTATCATGAATGGTATCAATAGAAGCGCAATTTTATTAGCTTTCCATTGCTATATTTCGTTATCTGATAAATTAATTAGAACCATGCATAAATTAGCGTTAAATAAATAAATAATATCATCAATCGGGTAATTTTCCCGATGGATGATGTTATTTATTTACTTATATATTTCGTTTTATGATAAATGAATTAGCACCATGTATAAATTAGCGTTGACTAAATAAATAACCTCATCCATCGGGAAAATTACCCGATTGATGATTTTATTTATTTATTTAACGCTAATTTATGCATGGTTCTAATTAATTGATCAGATAACGAAATATAGCAATGGAAAGCTAGTAAAATTGCGCTTCTATTGATACCCTTCATGATAAAAGTTGACTCGCAAAGTTTTAAATGGCGAAGAGTTTAAGTGAATATTAAGTTCATGCATATTTCTTCAGAGTCTCGTAATGGCATTTCTTTAGCGTGTTTTACTGTTTTTTATTTGATAATATTATAGAACAAACATTTACGAAGATTACAGTATATCATATATACTGATAAACCAGTCTATATGATAGTCCATAGACCACTATATCTCTTTGTCGGGCGCCCCGCAGGCCCCTATGCAGCCCCGCAATTCGAAACATTGTCGCGTGTGCAGTCCAGGTATACAGTGGTCTATGCCATAACTAAATTGGCCCACCCCCCTTTCTTTATTCTCCTACTGTCTTCTTTATAGGAAAAAATGGTAACTAAGCGGACCTTTTGGTAACTTTGTTTTTGCCCTTGGCCAGTCCTTTGTGATGTAAAAAAAAATTATAATGTCCCTAGAACGACATGAAAAAGTATTCCATGGAACATTTTTAATCAAATTAAAACACGAATATTCCGCAAAATATCCAATTACATTACTTAAAAAAGGGAAATAAGTTGACAACACTACATTCCCAGTATTTATCTTCAGTATATTGAAAATATCCGAGTTTAGAAAAAAAAAACCGTTCCAGGCTACATAATCCGTTACATAAAGTTATATACAGTATATTATATAGTATTCCTAACATCCGTGAACGTTTGACTGAGCGGTCGATCTTAGTTAACCCACACAATTAATCAATCAATCATTGGGGTATACGCCAAGGGGCACGTCGCCTTGCTCACCCTACGACGTGTCCTGGGGGTCACCAAGCGCGAGCCCCCATGCAGGTTCCCTTCCCATACCAAGCAACTCTCGGCACGAGACATCAAATTGCCCCAGCAACGAGCCTTGTGGGCGCCCCCTTTACCTCTTCCACGCCGGATTGTCTCTTACAGATACAACCTGGTGGGAAGGATCGGTTTCAGGGTAACATGCCAAATTCTTTAGGGCTCGGTAAACGGATTGGAGGTCATTGAGGTTCAAATGGCCCTTGACATCCTCAGCGAGATTCCTGACATGCCTCTCCTTGTCTCTCCTCGGGAGAGTTCTAGTCCTTTGTGACATAACCCTGTACTGGTCCTAGTTCCCAGCAACAATGGTAGCGATATTCTCCTCGATATTTTCCAGCGTGTCCGTCGAACCAAAAAACACGTCTAGACCTCGGGTGCTCCCCATTATCATCCTTGACAGCCTGGAGAGCTTCACGTTTGAAGGTATCCCACAGTTCTACAGGGTCCTCGTGGGCACCGAGCACATTGAATCGATTTGAGACTTCCACTGCATACTCATGGGCACATGTCAAGTCCTTCAGCTTCTCAAGATAAAACACAGTATGGTTACTTCTTGAGATTTTTCTCGACTTGACATGAAGCGTGTAGCAAGAGCAAGTATGTGATCAGTTGCAAATAACTCGGAGCCCCGGTAAACCCTGCAGTTCTTGAGAATCCTCCAATAAATACTAACGAGGATATGGTTTATCTCCCTAGCTACCCCTCTGGCATTATGATACCATGTCCAGCGGTGCAGCTCTGGCCTCTGATACAAAGAACCTGCAATTCTCAACCTTCTGGACCTAGCGAAAATTAGGAGGATGGATGATGACAGGAAGGAAGGAAGGATAACCCACACCGCTGCTATGATATCAAATGTACAGCGCGAAGTTCAATTTATGGAAAAAATTTGAAATATTTTGTACATAAGAGTACCTAATAGTAAGTTAACTCTCTCAATACATAGATGATGAAATCTTTGGTTCCTTACCTCACTCCTGACACTCCGGGTTTCTCTGCTTGGTCTGTGATCGTCCCGCAGCCACATTGTTTATGGTTGCTAAAGGAAAAAAATTATTCACACGTGAGACAAACCGATGCAATCTACTCTGTCATCTACAGTATATGGTGCACTGTAGCAACGAAATGTTTAATTCTTTACTAAGTCCCTTTCAAAATAATATCGCAGTTAATATTACTTTACCTACAGTTATAGATAATGATATCTTTATAACATGTGTATTGTGTGAATTGCGTGATATAGCCCTAAACTGGTGAAACGAGTAACTTTATAAAGTGATACAATACATTCGAAAATTACAAGCTACATAATGGACAAAGTAGACAAAAATTATAACGATTGGTGGTATTTAGCAAGAACTCAGTAATGGTGTGAGGCACGGGCACAGGTGTGGTTCACGTACATAGATGATATGTGAGGCAAGGTGTGCAGTGATCCTTAAAAGTTAACTCCTTACCTCCCTTCTGAACCGCTGGATACCTGTTCTTGGTCTTTTATCGTCACCTTGTCGCTGAAAGAAAGAATCATTCACACGTGAGATACAATGGTGCAAAACATGGAAGATGTGTAGTGTTTTGGAACAACTACAAGCTGGATAAACTGTTGCATTTCGTACACGCAAGTATAGAACGATTTCTGTACGAAAAATGCATTGAAAACAGAACAGAAAAAGCCGCAAAACAGTAACTGTTGCTTATTTATGATTTCAAAACCTTTATTTATAATTCATTAATTATTGTCCTTTTTTCTCCTCTAAAATTTAATGGGAATAATATGGAAGTAAACTAAACGTATGGTTACACTTTACAGGGAATAAAATGGATGTGAAATAAACATATAGGGGCCTTATCCGCCCATGTATGGAATATGTCTCACATTTTTGCGGGGCTCCAGTCATCATGCTTTCCTAAACAGGGCTGAGTCAAAAGCCTTTCGTCTTATCAACTCCTTTCCTCCTACTAACAGTCTTCAATCTTTAAATCACCGCCGCAATGTTGCTTCTCTTGCTAACCTCTACCGTTATTTTCATGGTCACTGCTCTTTTGAACTTGCTAACTGCATGCCTCCCCCCCTCCCGCGGCCTCACTATACAAGACTTTTTTTTTATTATCATCCCTTTTCTGACTATCTTCCCAATTCAATAGTTCAGCAATAATAATCAGTATCTTTACTCTTTCTTCCGTATCACTGGTAAACTCTGGAACTCTCTTCCTGTTTCCATTTTTCACCTTCCTACGACTTAAATCTTTAATAGAGGAGTGACAAGTCACCTTCAGAACTAAATTGGTCCACCCCCCTTTCTTTATTCTCTTACTATCTTCTTTATTGGGAATGGTAACTAAGGGGACTTCATGTTACCTTTTTTTGGCACTTGGCCAGTCCTTTGTGATGTAAAAAAAAACCATATTGTCCCTAGAGCGACATAAACAAATATTTCATGGAACATTTTTAATCACGTGAAAACACGGATATTCCACAAAATATGCAATCACATTACATAAAAAGGGAAATAAGTTGTTAATACTACACTCATAATATTTATCTTCAGTAAATGGAAGATATCAGAGTTTAGAAAACAAAAACGTTCCAGGTTACATATCCCGTTACATTAAGTTAAATACAGTATATGATATAGTATTCCTAACATCCGTGAAGGTTTTACTGAGCCATTGATCTTAGTTAACCCACACAATTAATCAATCAAGCATTGGGGGCATACGCCAAGGGCGCGTTGCCTTGCCCACCCTACGATGCCACCCACTCTCGGGGGTCACCACGCGCGAATCCCCATGCAGGCTCCCTTCCCTTACCAAGCAATTCTCGGCACGAAACATCAAATTGCCCCAGCCACGAGCCTTGTTGGCACCCCCTTTGACTCTTCCACGCCGGAATGTCTCTTACAGATACAACCCGGTGGGAAAGATTGGTTTCAGGGTAACATGCCAACTTCTTTAGGGGTCGGTAAACGGGTTGGAAACTTGGAGGTCATTAGCGGTCAAATGGCCTTTGACATCCTCAGCGAGATTCCTGACATGCCTCTACTTGTCTCTCCTCAGGAGAGTTCTAGTCCTTTGTAACATAACCCTGTACTGGTCCTGGTTCCCAGCATGCTTGGCAGCGCGACTCCTCGATATACTCCAGCGTCTCCGTCGAGACAAAACCAGGCCTTGACCTCTGGTACTCCCCATTACCATTCTTGACGGCCTGGAAAGTTTCACATTTTAAGTTATCCCACAGTTCTACAGGGTCCCCGAGGGCAAAGAGCATATTGAACCGATTTGAGACTGCCACTCATGGGAACATTTCAAGTCCTTCAGCTTCTCAAGATAAAACACAGTATGGTTACCTCATGAGATTTTTCTGGACTTAACATGAAGCTTAACTGTAGCAAGAACAAGTCTATGAACAGTTGCAGAGAACTCGGAGCCCCGGTAAACACTGCAGCCCTGGAGAATCCTCCAACAACTACTAACGAATATGTGTTCGACCTCGCTATCTACCCCTCTGGCATTGCTTTAATATATCCAGCGGTGCAGCTCTGGTCTCTGATACCAAGAACCTGCAATTCTCAACCTTCTGGACCAAGCGAAATTAAGAAGGATGGATGATGATAGGAAGGAAGGAAAAACAACCCACACCGCAGCTATGATATCAATGGTACAGCGCGAAGCTCAATTTATGGGAAATTTTTCAAATATTGTGAACACAAGAGTACCTAATAGTAAGTTATCTCTCTCAATACATAGATGAGGAAATCTTTGGTTCCTTACCTCACTTCTGACACTTCGGGTTTCTCTCCTTGGTCTGTGATCGTCCCGCAGCCACATTGTTTAAAGTTGCTAAAGGAAAAGATTAAATCACACATGAAATAAAACTTTGCTATCTACTCTATCATCTGTATGGTGCACTGTAGCAACAAAATGCTTACTTTTTTGCTAAGTCCCTTTAAAAATAAGACAGTAGTTTGATATTACTTTACCTGGAATTATTAGATAATGATATCTCAAAGAAATGTATATTGTGTGCATTGTGATATAGCCCTAAAACTGGTGAAACGAGTAACTTTATAAAGTGATACAATACACTCGAAAATTTCAAGCTACATTATGGACACACTAGACAAAAGCGTTAACGATAGGTGGTATTTAGCTAGAACTCAGGGTTGGTGTGAGGCACGGGCACAGGTGTGGTTCACGTACATAGATGATATGTGAGGCAAGGTGTGCAGTGATCCTTAAAAGTTAACTCCTTACCTCCCTTCTGAACCGCCGGATACCTGTTCTTGGCCTGTTATCGTCACCTTGTCGCTGAAGGAAAAGAATAATTCACACGTGAGATACAATGGTGTGGTATTCCAATACATGGAAGATGTGTAGTGTTTTGGAACAACTGCAAGCTGGATAAACTGTTGAATTTCGTGCACGCAAGTATAGGACAATTTCTAAAGAAAAAAATGCATTGAAATTACTAAAAAATATGCCGCAAAACATTAACTTTTGATTATTATTTCAAAACCTATATATATATATATTTTGAATTATTGTTTTTTTTTCTCCTAAAATTTAATGGGATTAATATGGAAGTAAACTAAACATATGGTTACACTTTACAGGGAATAAAATGGATGTGAAATAAACATATAGGGGCCTTATCCTCCCATTAATGAAATGTCTCACATTTTTTGGGGGGATCCACTCATGCAGCTCTCCTAAACAACGCTGAGTCAAAAGCCTTTCTTCTTATCAACTGCCTTCCTCCTACTGACTGTCTTCAATCTTTGAATCATTGCTACAATGTTACTTCTCTTGCTATCATCTACCGCTATTTTCATGCTCACTGCTCTTCTGAACTCACTATAAGCAAGCCTTCCCACCTCCCGCGGCCTCGCTTTACAAGTCATTTATTTCATGCTCATCCCTATTCTGTTCATCTTCCCAATGCAATAGTTAATCAGTATCTTTACTCTTTCATCCGAATCAGTGGCAAACTCTGGAACTCTCTTCCTGTTTCTATTTTGCCACCTTACGGCATACATTTTTTTCAGAGAGGAGTGAAAAAACACCTCCAGAACTATATTGGCCTATCCCCCTTTCTTTATTCTGTTACTGTCTTCTTTATAGGGATAAATGGTAATTAAGCGGACTTTTTGTAACCTTTTTTTTTTGCCCCTGGCCAGTCCTTTGTGATGAAAAAATATATATTGCCCCGGGAACAACATGAACAAGTATTTCATGGAACATTTTTAATCACATGAAAACACAAATATTCCGCAAAATATGTAATCGCAATACATAAAAAATGGAAATAAGTTGACAATACTACATTCATAATATTTATCTTCAGTATATGGTAAATATCCGAGTTTAGAAAGAAAATACGTTCCAAGTTACACATCCCGTTACATAAAGTTATATACAGTATATTATATAGTATTCCTAACATCTGTGAACGTTTGACTGAGCGGTCGATCTTAGTTAACCCACACAAATAATCAATCAATCATTGGGAGTATACGCCAAGGGGCGCGTCGCCTTGCTCACCCTACGATGCCACTCCCGGGGGTCACTACGCGCGAGTCCCCATGCAGGCTCCCTTCCCATACCAAGCAACTCTCGGCATGAAACATCAAATTAACCCAGCCACGAGCCTTGTGGGCGCCCCCTTTGCCTTCTCCACCCCGGATTGTCTCTTACAGATGCAACCCGGTGGGAAGGATCGGTTTCAGGGTAACATACCAACTTCTTTAGGGCTCGGTAAACGGATTGAAGGTCATTGGCGTTCTAATGGCCCTTGACATCCTCGGCGAGATTCCTGACATAGCTCTCCTTGTCTCTTCTAGGGAGAGTTTTAATCCTCTGTGACATAACCCTGTACTGGTCCTGGGTCCCAGCAAGCTTGGCACGGGACTCTCCTCGATAATCTCCAGCGTCTCCGTCGAGACAAAAACACGCCTTGATCTCGGGTGCTCCCCATTACCATCCTTGACAGTCTGGGTGGAGAGATTAATATGTGAAGGTATCCCACAGGTCTACAGGGTCCTCGAGGGCAAAGAGCACATTGAACCAATTTGAGACTGCCACTGCATACTCATGGGCACATGTCAAGTCCTTCAGCTTATGGGTGCCCCCTTTGCCTCCTACAACCCGGATTGTCTCCTACAGATACAACCCGGTTGGAAGGATCGGTTTCAGGGTAACATGCCAACATTTTTTAGGGCTCGGTAAACGGGTTGGAGGTCATTAGCGTTCAAATGGCCCTTGACATCCTCTGTGAGATTCCTGATATGCCTCTCTCTCCTTGTCTCTCCTCAGGAGAGTTCTATTCCTTTGTGACATAACCCTGTACTGGTCCTGGCTCCCAGCATGTTTGGCAGCGCGACTCCTCGATATTATCCAGCGTCTCTGTCGAAACAAAACCACGCCTTGACCTCGGGTGCTCCCCATTACCATCCTTGGCAGCCTGGAGAGTTTCGCGTGTGAACGTATCAGTCAGTTCTACAGGGTCGCTGAGGGCAAAGAGCACATTGAACCGATTTGAGACTGCCACTGCATACTCATGGGCATATGTCAAGTCCTTCAGCTTCTCAAGATAAAGCACAACATGGTTACCTCCTGAGTTTCTTCTAGACTTGACATGATGCTTAAGTGTAACAAGAACAAGTCTGTGAACAGTTGCCAAGAACTCGGAGCCCCGGTTAACACTGCAGCTCCGGAGAATCCTCCAACAAGTACTAACTAGGATATGGTTGATCTCGCAAGCTACCCCTCTGCCACTACTATACTCTGTCCAGCGACGGTGTTCTGGTCTTTGATACCAACAACCTGCAATTCTCAACCTTCTGGACCTAGCAAAATTCAGAACAATGGATGAGGACAGGAAGGAAGGCAAGACAACCCACACCGCTGCTATGTTATCAGAAGTACACCGCGAAGTTTAATTTATGGGAAATTTTTCAAATAATTTGTACGCAAGAGTACCTGATAATTACGAGCGAGCGCGAAGCGCTCGTGAGTCCTCGGTGGGTACGGAATTTTTCTCACTTAAGCGGCCGAGCCGGCCCGGCCCGGCCCGACCGTCACGCTTTTCAGGAGCTTATATCTTTGGAATCTCGCTTCCGATTGATAAGCGGTCTTGGCCATCTGATAGCCCCATTCAATACCGTTTGTGCTTGACATGTTTTGTCACACGTGAGGGGTCAGCATGGCGCGTGGCGCGTGCCGCGTGAGGGGTGTCAGACAACGTTATCTTGCTATAGCTGAGAAACGGCTGTACCGACTAAATTGAAATTTGGTGTGTGGTTTGAGACCACACACCTAGCAATGTCATACAGGTCAAACTCAGGGTGACGCCGCACGTGCGCACGTGCGGTGGGTTTCTATGGGCTCGCTCGTCCCTCGCCGATTAAGGCGTCTTACTGGTAAGTTATCTCTCAATACATAGATGAGGATATCTTTGGTTCCTTACCACACTCCTGACACTCCGGGTTATTAAGGCATAGGTATGGGCGTGGCACATTGTATTGCCGGGCCAGTTTGCATTACTGAGGATCAGCAGTTATAGAGAACCCGCAGGTTTGGAGAGATGTGAAATAGCTTATTTTATCTCATATAAATGATGGTAACATAATATGATATTTATATAGATTTAGATATATATCATTTATTCTATGGTAGAAACATTACTTGCTCTTATATGTTTATGTTGAGCAGATGATAGTGTGTGAAGTAAATAGAGTAGTTGTCCCTGCATGACAGAAGCGCGGCGGCTCGCCGTGGCGGATACAGAGGGGAGAGGCGTGATAGCTTTGCATGGGAGGTAACGGACGTGGTTCAAAACTCCTGCCCCATTTCGTATTTGCTATAATTGTAGATGTACACAATATACACCTCAAGAACATGGCGTCCCTCAGAGAGCGGCGATGTTTTGCAGGTTTAAGTCGGAGATTGTAAACAGGGACTCCTGTACATTTCGTCCAAGTGTATATATTGTTGATAACACAATTATACTACCTCAAGAACCATGGCGTCTCTCTACTCCTCACGAAACTACAGATGAACAGTCCCACGTATACAGTGATTGAAAAACGTGGTTACTGGACATACTCTCTCCGGCATTTACGGTGAGTTACTATGTGAGAAGAAATAACTCGCGAAAAGGAATAACCAGGACAGGGTTTTCTCCTTGGGTCTGTGGATCGTCCCGCAGCCACAGGTTATAGTTGCTAAGGGAAAAGATTAATTCACACGAGATAACCGATGCAATCTACTCTGTCATCTATATGGTGCACTGTTGTCAGCAAATGTTTACTTTTATACTAAGTCCCTTTCAAAATAGATTGTAGTTTAAATTACTTTACCTGCAGTTATTAGATAATTTATTTCAAAAAAATGTATTATATTTTAAATTGTGTGATATAGCCCTAAATGGGTGGAAACGATTAGTTTTATAAAGTGATTACAATACACTCGAAATTTACAAGCTGCATTATAGACAAAGTAGACAAAAATTATAACGTTTGGTGGTATTTAGCAAGAACACAGGGTTGGTGTGAGGCACGGGCACAGGTTGGTTCACATACATAGATGATATGTGAGGCAAGGTGTGCAGTAGGGTACGCCGTATGTCCAATGAAAAGTGAAATATAGATTATTTCGAATTTGGCAGGGTGTTTTTTATGTAAAATTGAATTTAAGGGTGGTTTGTCCGCATCAACTTTTTGGTTTGAGCACTTCTTGCTATGCAAAATGGACTTATATATTTATATGCAAAACATAGCTTAAAGTGCGATTTTGCATAGTAAGAATTGCTCAAATGCAAAAATGGAATTAGATAAAATCGTCTTCGAATTCCATTTTCCATAGGAAATTGGCATGCCAAAGTTGAGAAAAAGAATGTTTGTTATACGGCGTACCCTAACCAGGGTACCAAAATAGTTGGATTGGGTTACGATGGGAGGAAGGACAAGACCAGGGCGATGGTGCCCGACAGCTATGGGAAACTGCACCCAAGGTTGATCAGGGAGGAGCATGTGTCAGTGACAGGGGAGCCATCTGGAAGGTACCTCTGGCACTTTGTACCAGAGGACCCGGTGCCACCTGAGAAGCCTGCGTTCAAGGTGGCTCAGGCTCTCTATGATCTGCTTGTGACATACGACTCCACCGACTCACTGATCGTACTGCAAGGTGACTCAACTAGGGCCAACACGGGGTGGAAGGGTGGTACTCGCGCCCATTTGGAGAAGATGCTGGGACGCAAGCTCTTCTGGAGTATATGCGTGTTGCACACAAACGAGTTGCCCCTGCGCCACCTTATCACCAGCATCGACGGGCCTACCTCATCTGACACTGGCTTCACGGGTCCAGTGTGCAGTCTGCTGTCCAGCGTGAATGAGATGCAGTACAACGCAGAGTTCAGAGGAGTGCCAGGCGGTGAAGATCTCACGGAGATACCGGAGTATATCCTGGTCAACATGTCCACGACCAGCAGGTCTCCTACCAGCTGGTCCATGCTGTGAAGCGGGGCGTTCTCCCGTCCGAGCTGCAGGAGATCAAGTGTGGCAAGGTGTCCCACTCCAGATGGCTCACCACAGCCCAGTCGCTCGTGTACATGTGGACCAGAAAGCATGGACTGACTGGCAAATAACTGAACACCTGGAAATCCTAGTCAAGTACTGCCTGCAGGTGTACTTCAAAACTCTACTACGACATCAAGGTTCACCAAGACTAGAGGACGGCCCCAAGCACATCCTCACGCAGCTCAGAGTGATGAGGTCGCAGCCCAAGAAGGTCCAAACAGCTGTGACCTTCTACGTGCGGACAGGAGCATGGTTCGCACACTCAGAATGTGTCCTCCTCTCGCTGATGGCGAGTCAGAGTGAGGACGACCGCAGGTTCGCCGTGACCCAGATTTTGAAGCTGAGGGCTGGCGAGGAGTATGGGGACACCAGTGTAAGACCTCGCATCACACCCAAGCTGAACTTGTCAGCCACCAGCTTGCAGACACTGATCAGCTGGCAGCCTGGCCAGGTGCACGAGCCGGCGTGCACCTGGCCTGTCCGGGGATCAGATCCAGGAGATCCTGGTCAAGCCGTACGAGGTTCCGGAGTTCTCTATCCACACTCAGAGCACCGAAAGAGTCGTGAAGCAGGTGACAGAGGCTGCGGCAGCAGTGGTGGGGCAGCAGGCCAGAGACGGGTTCATCCGGGCTCGGGCCCACCACCGGGAGACCATGCCCTGCTTCAGGTCTAAGAAGGACATGATGGACACGTTCTAGGCCAACGTAGAGGCTGTGACACTGTGATGTAGTGCCTGATGAACCAACTAATCAGAAAGAGCTTACCACGCTAGTCATTTGGAACTCATATTGGTGCATGATGCAATACACAGGACCAACCGGACACTGCGTACTCATTTAAGCATTATTCGATAAGGGTGCATTATAAAAGTGCGATTTTGCATAGTAAGAATTGCTCAAATGCAAAAATGGAAGCAGATAAAATCGTCTTAGAATTCCATTTTACATAGGAAATTGGCATGCCAAAGTTGAGAAAAAGAATTTTGTTATACGGCGTACCCTAGTGTGCAGTGATCATTAAAATTTAACTCCTTACCTCGCTTTCTGAAACGCCCCCATACCTGTTCTTGGCCTTTTATCGTCACCTTGTCGCTGAAAGAAAAAATAATTCACACGTCAGATACAATGGTGCAAAACATGGAAGATGTGTAGTGTTTTGGAACAACTACAAGCCGTTAAAACTGTTGAATTCGTACACGCAAGTATAGAACTATTTCTGTACGAAAAAATGCGTTGAAATCAGAACAGAAAAGCCGCAAAACAGTACTGTTGCTTATTTATGATTTCAAAACCTTTTTTTATAATTCAGTAATTATTGTCCTTTTTTCTCCTCTAAAATTTAATGGGAAAAAATTGGAAGTAAACTAAACAGTATGGTTACACTTTACAGGGAAAAAATGGATGTGAAATAAACATATAGGGCCTTATCCGCCCATGTATGGAATATGTCTCACATTTTTGCGGAGCTCCACGCATCCTGGTCTCCTAAACAGGCTGAGTCAAAAGCTTTTCGTCTTATCAACTCCCTTCCTCCTACTAACTGTCTTCAATCTTTAAATCACCGCCGCAACGTTGCTTCTCTTGCTAACTTCTACGTTATTTTCATGGTCACTGCTCTTCTGAACTTGCTAACTGCATGCCTCCCCCCCTCCCGCGGCCTCACTATACAAGACTTTTTTTCTTATTATCATCCCTTTTCTGACTATTTTCCCAATTCAATAGTTCAGTAATAATAATCAGTATCTTTACTCTTTCTTCCGTATCACTGGTAAAAATCTGGAACTCTTCCTGTTTCCATTTTTCACCTTCCTACGACTTAAATCTTTAAAAGAGGTGTGACAAGTCACCTTCAGAAAATAAATTGGCCCACCCCCCTTTCTTTATTCTCTTACTATCCTCTTTATAGGTAATAGTAACTAAAGGGGACTTCATGTTACCTTATTTTTGGGACTTGGCCAGTTCTTTGTGATGTAAAAAAAAATATTTATTCTCCTAGAGCGACATGAACAAATATTTCATGGAACATTTTTAATCACAATGAAAACACGAATATTCCACAAAATATGCAATCACATTACATAAAAAGGGAAATAAGTTGACAATACTAAATTCATAGTATTTATCTTCTGTATATGGAAAATATCCTAGTTTAGAAAACAAATACGTTCCAGGTTACATATCCCGTTATATTAAGTTATATACAGTATATTATATAGTATTCCTAACATCCGTGAAGGTTTTACTGAGCGGTCGATCTTAGTTAACCACACAATTAATCAATCAATCAGTGGGGGCATTCGCCAAGGGGCGCGTCGCCTTGCCCACCGTACGATGCCACTCCCGGGGGTCACCACGCACGAATCCCAATGCAGGCTCCCTTCCCTTACCAAGCAATTCTCGGCACGAAACATCAAATTGCCCCAGCCACGAGCCTTGTTGGCGCCACCTTTGACTCTTCCACGCCGGATTGTCTCTTACAGATACAACCCGATGGGAAGGATCGGTTTCAGGGTAACATGCCAACTTCTTTAGTCCTCGGTAAACGGGTTGGAGGTCATTAGCGATCAAATGGCCCTTGACGTCCTCAGCGAGATTACTGACATGCCTCTCCTTGTCTCTCCTCGGGAGAGTTCTAGTCCTTTGTGACATAACCCTGTACTGGTCCTGGTTCCCAGCATGCTTGGCAGCGCGACTCCTCGATATACTCCAGCGTCTCCGTCGAGACAATACCACGCCATGACCTCGGGTACTCCCCATTACCATTCTTGACAGCCTGGAGAGTTTCACATTTTAAGTTATCCCACAGTTCTACAGGGTCCCCGAGGGCAAAGAGCATATTGAACCGATTTGAGACTGCCACTCATGGGAACATTTCAAGTCCTTCAGCTTCTCAAGATAAAACACAGTATGGTTACCTTCATGAGATTTTCTGGACTTAACATGAAGCTTAACTGTAGCAAGAACAAGTCTATGAACAGTTGCAGAGAACTCGGAGCCCCGGTAAAACACTGCAGCTCTGGAGAATCCTCCAACAACTACTAACGAATATGTTTTCGACCTCGCTATCTACCCCTCTGGCATTACTTAATATATCCAGCGGTGCAGCTCTGGTCTCTGATACCAAGAACCTGCAATCTCAACCTTCTGGACCAAGCGAAATTAAGAAGGATGGATGATGATAGGAAGGAAGGAAAAACAACCCACACCGCAGCTATGATATCAATGGTACAGCGCGAAGTTCAATTTATGGGAAATTTTTCAAATATTGTGAACACAAGAGTAACAAATGTAAGTTATCTCTCTCAATACATAGATGAGGAAATCTTGGTTCCTTACCTCACTTCTGACACTTCGGGTTTCTCTCCTTGGTCTGTGATCGTCCCGCAGCCACATTGTTTAACGTTGCTAAAGGAAAAGATTAAATCACACATGAAATAAACTTTGCTATCTTACTCTATCATCTGTATGGTGCCACTGTAGCAACAAAATGCTTACTTTTTTGCTAAGTCCCTTAAAAATAAGACCGTAGTTTGATATTACTTTACCTGGAATTATTAGATAATGATATCTCAAAGAAATGTATATTTTGTGCATTGTGATATAGCCCTAAAACTGGTGAAACGAGTAACTTTATAAAGTGATACAATACACTCGAAAATTTCAAGCTACATTATGGACACAGTAGACAAAAGCGTTAACGATAGGTGGTATTTAGCTAGAACTCAGGGTTGGTGTGAGGCACGGGCACAGGGTGGTTCACGTACATAGATGATAGTGAGGCAAGGTTTGCAGTGATCCTTAAAAGTTACCTCCTTACCTCCCTTTCTGAACCGGCGGATACCTGTTTCTTGGCCTGTTATCAGTCACCTAGTGTCGCTGAAGGAAAAAGAATAATTCAGCACGTGAGTACATGGTGTGGTATTCCAATACATGGAAGATGTTAGTGTAAATATTGGGAAAACTACGAAGCATGAGTAAACTGTTGACTTTCCGTGCACAGCCAGTATAGGACAATTTTCTAAGAAAAAAATTCGTATTGAAATTACTAAAAGAATTGCCGAAACATTAACTTTTGATTATTAGTTCAAACCTATATTATATATTTTGATTATTTTTTTTTTTTTTATCCTCCTAAAAATTTAAGTGGGTATTAATATGGACTAAACTAAACATATCTGTTACACTTTGCAGGGAGACATAAAATGGATGTGAAATAACCATGATAGGGGCCAGATATCCTCCCATTGATAGGAATGTTCCGTCTCACATTTTTTGGGGGGGATCCCTCATGCAGCTCTCCTAACCAACGCTGAGGGGTCAAAAGACCTTTCCTTCTTAATTACAACAACTGCCTTCCTCCTCCTACTGACTGTCTTCAATCTTTGATCATTGCTACAATGTTGCTTTCTCTTGCTATCATCTTACCGTTACATTTTCAATGCTCACTGCTCTGTCTGAACTCACTATAAGCAGCCTTCCCACCTCCACGCGGTCCTCGCTTTACAAGACCATTTTTGTCATTCTCATCCCTATTCTGTTTTCATCTTCCCTATGCAATAGTTATCAGTATCTTACCCTTGCATCCGAATCAGTGGTAAACTCTGTAAACTCTCTTCCTGTTTCTATTTTGCCACCTATCCTACCATACCATTGTTTTCAGAGAGGAGTGAAAAAACAAAACCTCCAGAACTACATTGGCCCACCCCCGTTTTCTTTATTCTCTACTGTCTTCCTTTATTAAGGGATAAATGGTAATTAAGCAGAGTTTTTGTTACCTTTTGTTTTGCCCTTGGCCAGGTCCTTTGTGATGAAAAAAATATATATTGCCCCGATAAAACAACATGAACTAAGATGATTTCATGGACCATTTTTACTCACATGAAAACACAAGATAGTTGCGCCGCAGAAATATGTAACTCGCAATACATAAAAAAGGGAAAATAAATTGACAATACTACCATTCATAATAATTATTCTTCCGTATATGGTAAATATCAGGTTTAGACAAGCATACGTTCCACAGTTTACACATCCCGTTACATATAGTTAATGATACAGTATATTATATAGTATTCTAACACTGTGAACGTTTCCAACTGAGCGCGGTCGATCTTGTTAACCACACACAATGAATGAATGCAATCATTGAGGTACACCGCAAGGGCGCGTCGTCGCCTTGCCCACCCTAAGCGACCACCTCCCAGGGGTCACTAACGCTCGAGTCCAGGCTCCTTCCCATAACCCAAGCAACTCTCGCATAAAACATCAATTGCCCCTGCCACGAACCTTGTGGCGCCCCCCATTTGCCTCGTCGACCCCGGATTGTCTCTTACAGATACAACCCGTGGAAGGATCGGATTTCAAGGGTAACATGCCAACTTCTTTAGGGCTCAGTAGACGGATTGGAGGGGGGGGGGGGGGGGTTTCCCATTGTCGTCAAATGGCCCTTGACATCCTCGGCGGAGATGCTTGAAATAACCTCTCTTTTGTCCATCTCCTAGGGAGAGTTCTATTCCTTTTTGGAAACATAACCCTGTACAGGTCCTGGTTCCCAGCAAGCTTGGCGCGGGACCTCTCATCGATAATTCTCCAGCGTCTCCCGTCGAGAAAATAATATCGCCTTGTCTCGTTGCTCCCCATTACCATCCATACAAGTCTGGAGAGTTTTCACACGTGTAATTTATCCCAACAGTATCTACAAGGGTCTCGAGGGCAAAGAAGCACTTGAAACCTATTTGAGACTGCCCTGCATATCTCAATAGGGACACATGTCAAGGATCCTTCAGCTTGTTGGGTGTCCCCCTTTGGTTTTGCCGTCCTCCAACCGTGGATTGTCTCTTAACAAGATACAACCCGTGAGAAGAATCGGTTTCAGGGTAACATGCAACATTTTTTTAAGGCTCGGGTAACGGGCTGGAGGATCATTTAGCGTTCAAATGGCCCTTGACATCATCTGTGATATTCCTGATATGCCTCTCTCGTCCGTGTCTCTCTCATCAGGAGAGGTCTAGTCCTTTGTGACATATCCCCTGGTACTACTGTGGTCCTTGCTCCCAGCAAGTTTGGGCAGCGGGGGGGGGGGGCGATTCCTCGATATTATCCAGCGTTTCTCTCGAGACAATCCACGCCTTGGTCACCTCGGGTGCCATCCCCATTACCCATCCTTGACAGTCTGGACAGTTGTCACGTTGAATGTAACCCCCAAGTTTTCTAACATGGTCGTCGAGGGCAAAGACCACATTGAACCGCTTTTGAAGACTGCGCACTGTCGATACTCATGGTTCAATAGTGTCAAGGTCCTTCACTTCTCCAGGATAAAGCACAATATTGTATACAACTCCTGAGTTTCTTCTAACTTTGACATACATGCTTAAGTTATGCAAGAACAAGTTCCTGTGAACAGTGTTGCCAAAACTCGGAGCCCCGGTTAACACTGCAGCTCCGAGATCCTCCAACAAGTACTAACTAGGACATGATGGTTGGTGCCTCGCAAAGCTACCCCTCTGCCACTACTATACTCTGTCCCAGCGACGGTGTTCTGGTGTCTGATACCAACAACCTGCAATTCTCAACCTTCTGGACCTAGCATAATTCAGAACAGGGGATGAGGATAGGAAGGAAGGAAGACAACCCGCACCGCTACTATGCTATCAAGGTACACGCCAAGTTTAATTTATTGGAAATTTTTAAAATATTTTGTACGCAAGAGTACCTGAAAGTAAGTTATATCTCACAATACATAGATGGGGATTTTTTGGGTTTCCTTACCTCACTCCTGACACTCGAGGTTGTTAAGGCATATGTATGGGTGTGATAGTATGGGCGTGGCACTTTGGGTATTGCCGGGCGCAGTTGCATTACTGCAGGATCAGCAGCTAGAGAAGCCCGGCAGGTTTTGAGAGAGGTCAATTAGCTTATTTTCATCTCATAAAAATAGAGGGTACATATAGATATTTATATAGAGTAGATATATTATCAGTTTATTCTATGGTAAAATATTACTTGCTCTTTACTATATGTTTAATATTTTAGACAAATGTATATGTGTGAATAGATAAATAGAAAGTTGTCACCTGCATGCCAGGGGCGCGGCGGCTCTTCGCCGGCGGACTCAGACGGGGAGAAGGGTGATAGCCTTTGCCATGGGAGGTAACGAGGTTGGTTCAGGGACTTCTGCACATTTTCGTTATTTGTATATATTGTAGATTTACACAATTATACTACCTCAAGAACCATGGCGTTCCCCTCTACATCCTCATGAAACTACAAATTACCATTCCCACGTATACAGTGATTGAAACGTGTGTTACTGACATTCCTCATCTCCGGCATTTACGGTGAGTTACCTATATGAGAAGAAATACTCGCGAAAAGGAATAACCAGAACAGGATTTCTCTCCTTGGTCTGTGATCGTCCCGCAGCCACATGGTTTATAGTTGCAAAGGAAAAGATTAATTCACACGTGGAAAAAACCGATGCAATCTTCTCTGTCACCATATGGTGCACTGTATCAGCCAAATGTTTACTTTTATACTAAGTTCCCTTTCAAAATAAAATCGTAGTTTAATATTACTTTACCTGCAGTTTATTAGATAATTATATCTTCAAAAAATGTATATTTTTTTTAATTGTGTGATATAGCCCTAAACTGGTGAAACGAGTAACTGTAAAAGTGATACAATGCACTCGAAAATTGCAAGCTACATAATGGACAAAGTAGACAAAAATTATAACGATTTTGGGGGTATTTTAGCAAGAACCACAGGGTTGGTGTGAGGCACAGGCAGTGGGGCAACATGTGTGGTTTCACGTACATAAGATATATATGAGGCAAGGTTGCGTGATCCTTAAAATTTAACTCCTTACCCCCCGCTTCTGAACTGCCGGGTACCTGTTTTTTGGCCTTTTATCGTCACCTTGTCGCTGAAAGAAAGAATAATTCACACGTGAGATACAATGGGTGCAAAACATGGAAGATGTGTAGCTAGTGTTTTTTGGAACCGATTTCTGTACGAAAAAATGCTTGAAATCAGTTTTAAAAAAATGCCCAAAACTGTAACTGTTGATTATTATTATCATTTCAAAACCTTTATTTATAATTCATTAATTATATAATATTGTCCCTTTTTTTTCTCCTCTAAAAAGTTATGGGAATAATCTGGAAGTAAACTAAACGTATGGTTACACTTTTACAGAGATAAATGATGTAAATAAACAAAGGGGGCCTTATCCTCCCATGTATGGAATAGTCTCACATTTTTGCGGGGCTCCTCATCCTCTTTCCCAAACAGGCTGAGTCAAAGCCTTTCGTCTTATCAAATCCTTTCCTCCTACTAAAAGTCTTCAATCTTTAAATCACCGCCGCAATGTTGCTTCTCTTGCTACTTTACCGTTATTTTCATGGCATGCCTTTTGAACTTGCTAACGCTGCCTCCCCTCCTCCCGCCCTCACTATACAAGACTTTTTTTTTATTATCATCGCTTTTCTGCTATCTCCATTCATAGTTCAGTAATGATAAACTGGGTACAGCCAAAAATCGTCAGGGGTTTTTCAGTTGATTTAACTAATTTAGGTGTTCTGAGCCGAATTCACATTGATTTTGCTTAAC
>JACEEZ010017460.1:52500-67913 GCA_016584305.1 Chionoecetes opilio | reverse complement strand
TTGGGGCCCCAAGGAGTGGTCCAAATTAATGAAAGGGGATAGGATAATAAAGATTTAAAAAAAAAAAATAATAATAATTCTAGGTGAATGTAGAAAATGTATAAGTCATGCAAATATCAATAAACATAAGATAAATCATGTAAATAAATAAATTACAGTAAAAATACACAATACAGTAGTGTACAGTACTATCAGTCCTACGTCTGGCAGCGGCAGCCGGCAGCCGTATCATGATGGCGGAGATTTCCTCCTTGATTTTGTCTGTAGGGCTGCGAGGACCCCTTGAGGAGCCCTATGATCCCTGGTGATATCCTATGATGCTATCACAGGCGTGGTAGCTGACCTGTCTTCTTCAGGAAGGCACAGTGGGGAATGACAGCGTGTTGTCCTGAGAGGTAGGCAGGGCGCCAGGTGGGGCAGGTCGCTCGCCAGCAGGGTGGGCAGGGTTTTACGTCATTACTAGGTATATACATTGTAGTGATTATGGTGAGCTGTTATATACACGTGTCATTATTTAGGTCAGTGTAGTACCGCGTGTCACCTTAAATAAGGGATATTTAAAGGTGTTGAGGTGGCGGGGTAGCCAGTGACGGGGAAACATTCTTGCCGCGGCCACTCCGTAACACTAACGGAAAAAGTGTCCGTGACATGACCTTTAAAGGCCGTGTCAAACGTCTTGTTGACTTGTGATTGGTCAGAAGTTTTAGAAACAGTTTGTCATTGGCTGGTGACTGATGACAAGTTTGATGTACGTCATTACTCGTCCAATACCAGTCAGGGCTTCCTACCTGTTAACTACCTAACGAGGAAAGCTTGCTGGATACGGTAGTAAGGCTAGTAGTATCTAGACGGTGGGAGAGCGGGTGGTAGCTGGAGATACTAATCCGTATATGCTGGATCTGGGTCCAAGGCTCAATGGCCTCGGATACTCGCCAATACAACATTTGGACACAACAAAGAAACCACAATTACAGTAATACAAAGTATATGCTCAGTGATGGATCATAAATGCTCTGCTAGCTGCCTGGGCCTCTAACCTCACTGACTCACATCATGAAACACTACCTACCCCTAAAAAAAAAGATTTAAAAAAAAAAAAGAGTCCGAATAATGTCAAATTCCGAATAATGAGGAGTCCCGAATACGAGAGGGTTTACTGTATATCATTATACTGATAGACATAGACCACTGTATACCTGGACTGCGCACGGAATATCGGCCTGTCGCACAAGGGCCTGTAATCGGAGGCCCTCGGATTCATATATATATATATAGTTAATACGGATCATATAGACTGGTTTATCAGTATATATGATATACTGTAATCTTCGTAAAGGTTTGTTCTTTAATATTATCAAATAAAAAACAGTAAAACACGGTAAAGAAATGCCATTACGAGACTCTGAAGAAATATGCATGAACTTAATATTCACTTCAACTCTTCGCCATTTAAAACTTTGCGAGTCAACTTTTATCATGAAGGGTATCAATAGAAGCGCAATTGTATTAGCTTTCCATTGCTATATTTCGTTATCTGATAAATTAATTAGAACCATGCATAAATTAGCGTTAACTAAATAAATAAAATCATCAATCGGGTAATTTTCCCGATTGATGAGGTTATTTATTTAGTCAACGCTAATTTATACATGGCACTAATTCATTTATCAGAAAACGAAATATATAAGTAAATAAATAACATCATCAATCGGGAAAATTACCCAATTGATGATTTTATTTATTTAGTTAACGCTAATTTATGCATGGTTCTAATTTATTAATCAGATAACGAAATATAGCAATGGAAAGCTAATAAAATTGCGCTTCTATTGATACCCTTCATGATAAGTTGACTCGCAAAGTTTTAAATGGCGAAGAGTTAAGTTCATGCATATTTCTTCATAGTCTCGTAATGGCATTCTTTAGCGGTTTTTACTGTTTTTTTATTTGATAATATATAGAACAAACATGTTACGAAGATTACAGTATATCATATACACTGATAAACCAGTCTATATGATATCCATAGACCACTATATCTCTTTGTCGGGTGCCCCGCAGCCCCTATGTAGCCCCGCAATTCAAAACATTGTCTCGTGCGCAGTCCAGGTATACAATGGTCTATGTGATAGACCATAGTCTACTGTATTCATGAAACACTTGTTTACCTTGCCAATCCGACTCCACTGGTCATGGGCGGATTCCACAAAAAAGTCCAGTATACAGTAGTCTTTGTCCCTGCCTTACTCTATGGTTGTGAGACATGGACACTAAATAGTGACTTGAAGAGGCGAAATGATGCCGCTGCTGAAGCCCATAGAGAGAATGTTTCTTTGAATACAATAAGTTTCCTTAATGGATTCTAAGAAACTATATCTTTCTGAGTTTCCACCCAAATCACTATTTTTGGAGATATAAGATGCTTTTAGTTACGGATGTACCAATTATCCGGGGTACGTCGTTAAGGTGAAACCGAGTGTACTCTGGTGAAACCAAGCCCAACCAACCACTTATAATGCACTAACGACATCCCTGTATGGCTAGAAACCTAACCTAACCTAACCTAACCTAACAGTCGGCGAAACCGAGGCGTCGGTCGGGAACCAAGGACATGAGGAGTTTTTCTCTCATTATTGCCTTCCTATTGCTGTTATATTGGATGTTTTGATGTGTAGTTGTTTGTTAGATGCAAATACACCCTCCTAGGTGCACACTGATACCGAAATGTAATTATAAGTGGTCGGTTGGGCTCGGTTTCACCAGAGTACACTCGCTTTCACCTTAACGACGATGCGGTTATCCGGCCTGTTTTTTTACTATCCGGTATCCGGCCTTACTTGAAATATCCGGCTATCCGGCTAGATAACCGGATATTGCCTTAAACGACTACTTACTAAACTATACTACAAGTCAAATTCGCATCTTATGTTATTTTTTCCCCACTAATGGCAACTCTCGACAGCTAATTCATATAGTTAACGTGTATTGAGAAAGCAAAATAATGCAAATTTTCTTCTTTTATGATGCCTTTGAATCGAAGGACTGGAAGGCTTTCCTTAAAAAATGTCTCTTCTTCATCTTCTTGTGACCTGTGTCGCTCGTGCGCCGATGGCCTGAATACTTTCCTTTTCTATTCATCGCTTACATCTATTTACACTTTGGTAGTGCTGCCCCTGTATTGCTTACACATTTCTCGAGATACCTCTATCTACAGTACTGTTCCAGTTATTCCTAGCACTCCGATCCAACAGTGCTTCCCATAGCTGCAACACACACACACACACACTGTTCCCTACATTTCTCCATACATACATACACTCACCGTGCCTTCACCTAGAAAACAAAATAAAAGTCAACTGCCCTGATGAGGAGACAAGGGAAGGAGATAATAGTATGTAATAATTAAGTAGAAATATCATATTCCAAAGACAAAAGCATAAGGCACAAACTCACGACAGCTAAATTGACCTATAGATTACGAGAGGAATAAAACTATTCATAAGAAAACAACCAACCAATCACTATGTATCATGAAGAGTTGTGGTAACAAATTGTTTTCATTCATTTGGGAAGACAGGATGGAACGTGTGTGTTAGGGTGCCAATAGCACATATGGGTAAATTTAAAACTTGATATTTTTTAACAGCCCTTGGTGGGACACTGTGCAGTAATGAGAAAACTTCTCATGCAAAATTTGAAGCAAATCGGTTTATATTTAGAGGTGGGGCAAGTGAATTGAAACCTGTACTATGTGTACTATGTGATTATACCAGATACCTGTACCGAAGTCTGAAAGGCTAGGGTTCTAAATCACCCATTTCTTTTTCAGAATGGCTCATTCACGCGCAGCTGCGACCGTTTGGCTGGTGGGACAGCCAAACCCCGACCCCATCCTCGGAGCCAAACTCCCCTCTCATGGCAACGTGCTCAAGCGGGCTTTCTACTTCCACAACGTGGAAAAGAAAACCGTCGCTACCAGTGCCGCGGCCACTGTCCAAGAGGTGCTAAGGTTCTGGGAGACCGCGAGGATCCCAACGATGACGGCAAAAAGCGCCGTTCGCAAGGTGGAGGTCTTGTTCAAGGACTGGAAGGCGCTCGTGAAGAGCAAGGGAAGAGCGACGAACAAGACGAAGGAGGAAGAGTTTCAAGAGGCCCTCTGCGACCTCTTCGACGTCGCCCACGCCGACGTGATGACACTGATGACGATCCCGGCTAGCGGCGCAATGCGAGAAGGGTCGCCGAGGGATCATGCAGGGAGCTGACAGGGTGCTGGAGCGCCGAGTTCAGCGCCGGGAGATGACAGTGGCGGCAGAGAAGCGATCACGAGAAGCCTCTACGTCGCAGCTGGACGAACACGCGGTGCTCGCGTCCTCCTCCTCGGTTGAGTCCAGTCCGCACGCGGCGGGGCGGCTGCTACCGCTGAGCCGACTGGTGCAAGCCCTCCGAAGCGATGAGCACGGGGGTCACAGGTCGTGCTCTCCCAGGAGTTAGCGAGCGCCCTCGACCGGACCGGCGTGAGCGACCGCAAAGCGCTCCGCATCGTCGCGGCGACCGCCAGTAGCCTCGGCCACAATCCTCAGGAACTGATCCTGATTGCCGAGAGCATCCGGCAGGTTCGCGCCAGCTACCGGTCCCAGCTGGCCGCGGAAGTCAAGACAACCTTCGTCCCTGACAAGCCTCTTACCGTTCACTGGGACGGGAAGATCCTGCCGGATTGCGATGGTACGCGGGTGGATCGGCTGGCTATCCTCGTCTCCGGCGACGGCGTCCAGAAGCTCATCGGCGTTCCCAAGCTGGCAAGTGGGACTGGAGAGGCGATGGCGAGCGCCATGGCTGAAGCGCTCGACGACTGGGGGCTCGCAGAGCGTGTGGTGGCTATGTCGTTCGATACGACCGCCGCCAACACTGGAGCCCTCGCCGGTGCCTGCACCCTGCTGGAGCAGAAGCTTGGTCGGCGTCTGCTAAGCCTCGCCTGCCGGCACCATGTACACGAGCTGGTGCTGGAGAAGGCATTCTCTATCTGCATGGGGCCGCCGTCGGGTCCTGACATTGGCGTCTTCAACCGATTCAAGGAACGGTGGGCTTTCATCGACCAGAGCCAGCCGGAGCCACCAACGCCCAACAAGCTGCCGCCCACCTTCCTGAACAAGCGGGATACACTTCTGCAAGAGTGGGCCGCGCTGTTCAACACCAGCCACCCGCGGGACGACTACAAGGAGATGCTGGAGCTCTTCATCGTCCTGCTGGGTGGCGAGGGCGACGTCCCGAAGGTGAAGTTCCGGCGACCGGGCGCCATGCACCGCACGCGCTGGATGGCGCGTGCCATCTACGCGGCGAAGATTATGCTGTTCGCCGCCCAACTGGGGGAGCTCTGCTCGCCGCGCGAGCTGTCCAGCCTCCGCCGGTTCACCTTCTTCGTCGCTGAGGTCTACGTGACCCGCTGGTTCGAGGCGCCCGTGGCCGCCTTCGTGCCGGCGAATGACTTGAAACTGGCCGCCGACCTCCGCGACTTCCACGACGCTGAGATCAGCAAGGCGTGCGTGAAGACCTTCTCCCGGCACCTGAGCGAGCCACTGGTCGCCATGGCTCTCTTCGACCACCGCTTGCCAACCGCCGAGAAGAAGGCGCTGGCGGAAGCGATGCAGCGAGAAAAAGGATCCGAGGAACCGCCGAAGCGCATCACCGTCTCCGACGCCCGCCTCGCCTCGTCCACGCTAGCGTCGTTCGGCGCCCTCCTCGACGCCATCGGAGCGGAGAGGGCGTTCCTCTCGAAGGAGCCGGAGGAGTGGCCGAGTGACACGGGGTTCGTCGCGGCGTCTCAGCGCGTCGCGAGCCTACACGTCACCAACGACACGGTGGAGCGAGGGGTGGCGCTGTTCCAGTCCTTCAACCTCAGCCTGACGAAGAACGAGGATCAGCGCCAATTCCTCTTGCAGGTCGTCGAGAGGCACCGTCGACAACAGCCAGGAACATCGAAGGCTTCCCTTCCCCGGCCAAGAGGAAAACAATGAGTGGCTTGGGCAACCATGATACCCCCCGCCCCTAGAGGGGCTAATACTCGCTTTGAAGAGCGAGGGGGACCAGCAGCCCAGCTGGAGGAAGGGGTCTCAAAAGGCTTCAATATTGCCAACAAACACCCCAGAGACGATGTCCTTCCTTGTAGTCCCTATTGGAGTCTATAGGGGGAACAATCAATCGACTTGCGCCACCTTTAAATATACTTCGATTGCGCTCAAATTTTACACACGTTGTTTTCTCACCACCCCACAGTATTCCACTAAGGGCCGTTCAAAAAATCCAACTTTCGTTTTTTATTGGCACCCTAATATATATATAGTATATATATATATATATATATATATATATATATATTAGTATATATATATATATATTATATATATATATATATATATATATATATCAGTCAAACCTCGATATAACGGACTAAAGGGGGGGAGGAGTGGTCCGTTAAAGCCGATTCTCCGTTATAGCGAGGGTATTTTCCCAAGGGTGGAAAAGTATATGAAAAAACGGAAAATTGTGAAATAAATGAGAAATAATCACAAACACAACCAGACTGTGTAGCTATGTTGGGAGGTAAGCAGTGACTGGCACTACATGCTGAATTTGGTCCGCTCCTACACGTGAAATAAATGAGAAATAATCACAAACACAACCAGACCGTGTAGCTAGTCAAGCTCAAGCTCTAGTGAAAGGTAAACAAATTACTACGAGCCAGATTCAGCCGTGGCTTCCAAAGGTATTGCTTATTATCATGACTAATGCTCATTATTATATATATTATATGGTTGTGAAGTGCAATTCTATATGTGTCACTATTTAGGTCAGTGTAGCACTGCGTGTCACCTTAGATAAGGGTGATTTAGGGTGTTGAGGTGACAGGGAGATGTAGCAGCGGCCACGCCATAACACTAATAGTCACTATTTTAAACAATAAACACCTACCACTAAATCACTAGCAACACAGGCTCCTTCTTTATAATATTATATCTTAATATGTGATACTATACCGTGTACTTGGTACATTATACTTGAATATAGATGAGTAGGAGGCAGGAACATAAGCTGAGCGAGTGGCGGTGGGTAGCTGTGGCGCGAACAGCAGGCTCGGAGGAGTGGTGTGGTCAGCACGTGTTCTGAGGTCTGTGTATGTCTACCGAGTGTGTCTCTTAAGGATACGTGCATGGGTATGAGGAATAATGAGTAGTCACCTTGAAGATTGAAGCCAGAAGATGTATTGGTCAGCAGGAACAGTAAATAATACAGGAGATGTTGGGGCGGGCGGCACAACGTGGTCGCCCGACGAGACGAAGCCGTATGCGTGACCTATGAGTGAGCTGTGAGTCGTGGTGTGGTCTGATCTGGTCTGGTCTCCCTGGCAGACGCTGTCAACCCTATTATATACAGGTCAAGGAGCGCGGAGTAATACATGAGTTTTTCCATATATCCTACCTACAGTAGAGAGCAGTGGCGGCTCGTGATAAAATAAAAGGGGGGACTGCAGCTTCACACAACAGTAGGATACATAAATTTGACCTATCTCAGGTATGAGTTGTAGTTGATGTTCACGGATTTCAGGGCATGGTAGTAGTGGTGGTGGTAGAAGGGATGGTGGGGGTGGTAGTGTTGGCAGTAGAGGGGATGGCTGAGGTGATGATGGTAGAATTACAGTATTACTTGAAAATAAAGTCAATACCGCTTGATTTTGCCGCCGCCCGCCGTCACTATGCTCACCGTCTACACGCACTGGCTGGGGACGAGACTAAAAGCTGGGGGACAAGACTAAAAGCTGCCACGGCTGCAGCTCTTGGCGTTCATAAGGGGCGCGGCGGCAGCACAGACATGAATCGTACCGCAAATATGAGAGTAACTTACATTTAGGTCTGGTTTTAATGAAAATTCACTTAGTAACGTATTGAAAATAACCTATAATGACTTTTTATTATGATATATTTGTTAGTAGTGTATCAATTCTGCTGTGTCTCAAAAAGACATCATACACCTGGCAGTGAGTGTCTGGGAGTGCTGCAGCTCCGCAGCCCTATGCCACGAGCCGCCACTGGTAGAGAGACACCTGACACTTGATCTAGGGGGCGGGACACTAGTAGGAAATTCCTCCTGACACAGTTGCCTAGTCGGTGAGATCAAAAGAAGGTGCTAAGACAGTAATTGGAGAGAGTACACCTACAGTACAGTTATAATACATCAAAACTTCTTAAAAAACCCAAGCATTCCAAAGTAAAATGAGAAAATAATAAATTATGTTGAGTTGACAATTCGAGCGGCGATAAGTGTCTAATATGCAAAAAAAAAAAAAAAAAAAGTCACACAATAGAGTCGTTATATCCGAAGTCCGTTACATCGAGGTCCGTTATACTCCGAGGTTTGACTGTACAGTAAAAGCCTTATAACTCGGCACTGTATAAAATCGGAATTTGATATAACTCGGCAAAGGCAAAGACAAGTTTTTTTTTGTTTTTTTTTTATATATATAATATATATATAATTTTTTTTTTTTTTTTTTTTACACCTATGCCTATAGTGCGTGTAGGCAGTGAGCTCCAGGGGTGGGATGGTAGGCCCTGGAGGCCTCACTTGAGGGCTGTGATGGTTGGCCCTCGCCCTGGGGTGGCGCAGGCAGGATTCTTATAGTGACGCCTGTGATTAGAGGCTCATGCCGCTCCCTGTGTCCTCCCATGCACTCGCAGTCGAAGGTAGAGTTAGTGGGCAGGGCATAGTGTTGCAGTAATCAAGTGCTCAAGTGATGTAAAATTAAGTTGTACACGTACAGTACTGTATACAATACAGTACAGAGTTGTGATTATAAAGTGATTAAAGTGATACCAGTGTTAAATGCGACTGAGTCCCCTAACCCATCTTCTACATGTTACAACAAGGCTCCCCTCTCCTTGAATTACATGCCTGCTGCCACCCGTTCACTGGTAAATGTAGTTTTAATGCTTTTACAGTACTGTATTTTTTTTTTTTTTTTTTTTACCCAATCAGAGGAGGACATTGCATAACTCCCGGGACATGAATAACCCCGGCAAGGGCCAGAGCACCTATCGTGCCGAGTATAAGGCTTTTTACTTATTTTATATATTTTATATATATATATAATATATATATATATATATTATACAGGGAGGTCCCATTATACGAGCATTCGGTATGCGAGAAATCAATGATACGAGCTGAGTAAATTAGGGTCTATTTTCAATATACGAGATCGAAATTCCAATGCTACGACATTAAAACTGGGGTGAGTAAAATGACCAAGTTCAAAATGCGCACCCTACTACGTATGCATCTGGGCTGTATGATGATGTACAATGATTCAGATGCGCAGAGACGAGTTTGTGGGCAGTGGAAGAGGTCTGTTAAGTGAGTGTTATGAATGTTTTATGTTTAATTAATGTGCAGTTGTTATTTTGTGTGCTATTTTCTCTTTCAGAATGCTTTTTCTACAGAATAAGTAGTACAGTGTGGGTAATATAGACACTGTGTGTTTGTTGTGTTTGGTATAGTTTATTTTAGCTTGAAAAACATGTCTTTGATGGGGTCCTGGAACCAAACCTATATATTTTACCATTAGTTATGTATTTCGCTATACGAGATTTCGCTTTACAAGTATGCCAGGTGGAACCTAACTGCTCGTACCTTCGGGACCTCCCTATATATATAGCAGGGCTTTGAAACGGTTTAAGGGAACAAAAACCGAAACGAAAGAAATTATGCTCAGAACAAAAACGGAAACTAAAACGTTATCATATTTATTGTTCCGGAGCAAAAACGCTATTCTAAAATCCCTGTAACCGGTTAATAACGTTATTTTTTCGTTCCATGCCATATTTGGTCAATAGTCCATTTTCACTTCCAGTAGCCAAATGATTTAGTTGGGTTTAAGAACATGCTTAGATTAATATCTAGTATTCGAAAATGGATAATATATCGTGAGTATGTGCTTAAACTTTTAACTGTGTTCATAGACTAATGCTTGGTGCGTCAAATTTTGGTGTGAATGTCCTAATTAAGTTTGAGTCCTTGGAGTACCACATGAAGTCATTGATTTCATTGGTTAGGTTTATTTAATTAGTGGGTTGGTGATATTATGAATTAATATATTTTTTGCCATATATAATATTAATAAATATTTAAGTGGTTCATGTCTTTACTTTACGGCAACTGAGACTGCATACTCCTTCACTACGCTTCCAGTATTGTATAGGTAAATGTGTTGCCTTATTTAAGTCGTATAATAATACAGTTCTTACGACATCTAAGGGTTTGATTTTGTTGGATACTGTGCACCATGAAATGTATGGCTTTATTACCCTCTATAAGAATGTAGTCACGTATTGGCATTATTATTTATTAGACCTAATAGCATACTCAATACATGGTTTGAGAAAAAAGTTCTAACCAGTTTTCATGTCTTTCTAACCGGTTCAGGAACGTTATGTTTGGAGGAGGAACGAAAAACGAAACGTTAATAATACTGTTTCTGATCGGAACGAACCGTTTGAAAAATAATTTCGTTTTGAAGCCCTGATATATAGATATAGATATAGATAACAGTAGCCCTGGATGTGACACTCGCCAACGAAGCGCGCTGGACGCTGCAGTACTGGCCCCATGGCCAGTCTGCTGGCCCATTCACTTGCTGCATATGACCAGCGGTGGATTTATGGTGTGCGGGGCGGGGCCCTAGGCCGGTGGGAGTGCGGGGCCCTGAATGAAATGTGGGGTAAAATTCTATTGTCCTTTCCAGCCCTTATTAGTGGGTTTTTTTCTCCAGACCTTCACAGATCCCTTCAGATACCTCTAAAACGTAATAATAAAGTGGGGGAGAGATGCCCCCTTCAACGCCCCCTCCCCCCTATATTACCCCCGCCCTGGACCCCCAAAAATAAAATTACTAACCTAACCTCACTACAACCTAACCAATAACCTCCTAACGAGATATAAGGGCGGGAAAGGACTACAATTTTACCAGGTTAGGTTAGGTTATATTGAAGTTAGGTTAGTAATTTTTTCTTTTTTTAAATCTCCCCCCCGCTTTATTATTACATTTCAGAAGTATCTGAAGGGATTTGTGAAGGTCTGGAGAAAATAAAACCACTAATAAGGGCGGGAAAGGACTCTAGAATTTTACCAAATGTGGTTCATGTTTCATATTAGTTTAATAAATAGAAACTTTTTCCACCCATATTTTACATTATGTTGGTGCTAATTTGTAGCATATTATGGTACATCCAATGTAACAGTGTTCCAGCAAATAAGAAAGGTCCAGCATTCAGATTTTCATTGAAAACATATTTTTTCATCTGGGGTGCGGGGCCATTGCGGGCGCGGGGCCTAGGCCATGGTCTACTCGGCCCCCCCCTAAATCCGCCACTGCATATGACTATCATATAGACTGGTTTATCAGTATATATGATATACTGTAATCTTCGTAAATGTTTGTTCTATAATATTATCAAATAAAAAACAGTAAAACATACTAAAGAAATGCCATTACGAGACTCTGAAGAAATATGCATGAACTTAATATTCACTTAAACTCTTCGCCATTTAAAACTTTACGAGTCAACTTTTAACATGAAACATATCAATAGAAGCGCAATTTTATTAGCTTTCCATCGATATATTTTACCCCCCAATCGTCATCATTTGGACTCCTACGTAGGTACGACCCTCCCACCTACCCTGTGAACCAATCTCTCAGTCAAGTACAGGGTTGGCAGGCGGGTCAATTTTTTTGCTAAGTCTTCGGAACCAAATATACCTAAAAACTATTTCCACATTTGATGGCAAAAAACTTTATATCATAATGGGTTTGAAATGCTGTGACTGTTATATACAATATATCCGGCCGGATCCGAATCCAGCCACCAAGGCCGGATATCCAAATCCGGCCACCAAGATTAACCGGATGTCTGAATCCGGCCACCAAGATTAACCGGATGTCCGAATCCGGCCACCAAGATTAGTCGGATATCCGGTATCCGGTATCCAGTTATCCGGCCAAATCACTATTACTCCTGGGGCCAAGGGGTGTTTTTCATGTTTGCGAGGGCCCCGAGATCACTCACCTGATTCTGATAGAGGACCACCTGGGGCATAACATTAATGAGGGTAGCTCATCTGAAACCTGTCAATAATCTCATAAATCACGGATTTGTCAAAAATGTGCTTTCCGGAAATGACCCTCCGAATGACGGGTGAGCCTCCTTTCGATCGCCATAGCACCTACACAAAGACACTTACGGAAATGAGTTACCACTCAAAAGAAAGCTTAACTTATCCGCTACAAGATTTAGCTAAAGTGAAGTTAATTACACAATGAACGTTTTCAGAAGGTTCGTAAATACAAAGTTATATCAAATTTTTTGAAAAATCTGGGGTTGTAATACACAAAAAATAAAATAAAATATATGAAGTGAAAAATTTCATTGTTTATTAGTCTGTACTAGTTTATTGCACATTGGAGAAGTTTTTAAAACTACCGAACAGAATACTGCAGGTCCATGTGAACATTTAGGGTCAAACTAAAATAAATATGAATTTACTAAAACCTGCGGTAAATACCATTACACTTTCTCTGAGGTTTAGGACACGAGAAGTACAAACAAAAAAGTCTCGCTTATCTTAGCTTCCTTTTTGAAGGAAAAGTAGGTTTCTAAGGGCAGTAGTGATGAATAAGGATGGTCTTGGTGACCAAAGTGGAAAAATGTTATGTCCACTCTCTTAACCCTTTCACGCACGGTGACGCGATCGCGTCAAAACGGGCCCGTCTACATCTGAGCTTTTGACGCAAACTGCGTCTAAAGACATTTAAAAATTCGCCAAAAATAAAGTATTTATCAGAATCTCGTCAAAATTTACTGCGTAAAAGATCCAAGCTAGGCCTATAAAATAAATTAATTGTCAACTCTCGTGTGAGTGGATTTGAAGTGATAAGGGCCCGTGTCCCAGCCCACTCTCAGCAGGCAGCCTGTAAGCACGGACTGCCCGTCCCTTTAAAACGTGTCCCGAGCCGGGTAAGCCATACGTATAAGGTTAGGTTAGGTTTCATTAAAACCTATAAGACCCTGACTAATTTTTCCCGGCCAAGTTTAGTCATTTAGTGCTTTTTCTGATGGAGATACAGTGTTTTTAATGGAAACGGTACCATCAAATTGTTATTGTTTTTTTTTTTTTTTTTTTTTTTATGGGTTTGCGCAAAATATAACTATCACTATTAGAAAAAACACCTATTGTAGGCCAGGAAAAAATCGTCGGTGTCTCTGAAAACGACCGCGAAGTCCTCGTCCATTACTACCGAATCGAGAAACAGTCATCTAAATATTAGCCAAATTGAGCATCATACTCCCAATTGTGTAGCTGGTCCTAGTGTAAATTTACCATACCGTTTATCATACATACATTGTGATTGGGAAGAAACTTGGAAGACCTTGGTTCTTGGTCTTGTTTAGGGCTGCGAGGATCCCTTGGGGAATCCTATGAGCCCTAGTGATGTCCTATGATGCTATCACAGGCGTGGTAGTTGACCTGTCTTCTGCAGGAAGGCACAGGCGAGGCGGATGACAACGTGTTGCCGTGAGGGGTGGACGCCAGCCGCCGCCAACAGGGTGGGCACTGGCACTGGGCAGGTCAAAGATGGTGACGTTCAGGGCGAGGAGGTGAGAGTGTGGCACTACACGGTGGGGGTGTTTTTCGGTACGTTCCTGCCGGTAGCAGTGAGGGTCAGGGGACAGACGCAGGCGGTGCAGGTTAAGGCGGCGTCACACTAGCACTTTTTCCGTCTATTTTTACGATTTCCGTTGGTTTTTTCTCGTTCTGTCTAGTTTTTCAGTCTGAATCAGTCAGATGATCATGATCGTCTCCGATCCGATCCGATGTGATTTCGGGGGGTAGCCTTTGCTCCGGCCCCTTGACGTATTTTTCACTTTCTTTGTTGCTGGTCTGTCTTTTCTATTTTTTTTTTTTACTGTTTTGTCCCTTTCACTTTCTTCAGCACTTTACTTTCAGTCCCTTGTTATTGATCACCTTTGCACTTCACTTCACTTTAATTGCTCTGTTGTATCTTTTTCTCTCTTATTTTCCAAAAGTTATGTATCACCTTAATGTTTCTTTTTTCTTCTTTACTTTTAAACTCAAATAGAACACTTCCTATGATACTTTCTTTGTCCTCCTCGTACGGCTGTTGCAGTCTATAAATGTTCTTCCTGTCTTCTCGATATCCTGGACAATGTAACAAAAAGTGCTCTAAATTTTCTTTTTCTTCACCACACACTGGACACTGTATTTTCTCTCAAGAACTTGACCCTTGTCATGAAGGGGCATGCTGTTAGTCCTAGCTTGGAAAAGGGTTATTGAGTCAGGTCGATCTCTTGTCATACAAGTTGTCATTTTGTCCCATCACCTTCTTCATCCGTCTGTAGGCCTAAACTCGATTTTTGTGTCATTCCTTCTCTCCATTCCCTAGTATCCCATTCCAGTATTTTCTTCTCCACTTCCTCCTTTTTCATGCCTTGTAACCTCTGTATATTCAATCCTAACCCTTCCATCATCTTCCTTGTGTCTCTGGACCATACATCTGCTCCACCTGTCACTGTGCTCCTCAAATTACCTTCTCCACCATCTCGTTCCTTCCTCCTTTAACTGTACTCTGGATCATTGGATGTAAGATATTCTGCTTTTCATTAGTCTTGTTTCAAATAGTGACGATCCTCTCTTTCTCCTCTTAATCCTTCTTCTGCCGTGTATTTTCTGGCTCCCAGAATTTTTCTTATATACAGTGTTTTCTATACTTTGCAGTTTTTTTAATTCCTCTCTATTAAAATTTATCACACTACCGTAGATAACAGTGAAGTCGCCAGCTCTACGTTTCTTTGTTATGTACAGACGTGTGGTGGCGTTAATACTTACATTTGTACATCCATGATTTCAGGAAAGTTAGAAGGGTCTATCTGGAAAGTCTGTGTCATTTTGTGTCTTCATCTGTGTCATATTAGGGCTATAAATGAACAAATGACAAAAATAAAACTGGGTGGCGACCTCACTATACCTACTACAGTAAAGTCGCCAGCTAGTATTTTAACCCAACAGTTGAGTCGCCACTCTGGGGAATTCAGGGAAATTAGAGGTAAAGTAAAACAAGTCTCTATATATTAGCTGCGGAAGATGCTTGGATATATAAAAATTCCTCTGCCAACGTGAAAATAAGTTCTATTCAAGTTTGAAAGATCTGGCAAGTCTGTGTTCTGTCGCCCGAAAAGCTATTGTTTACTGTCTGCCATCGCGCGAAGAAAAACGTGAAAAGCAAAATGCGCAACAGTTATATTTGCAGCTACAAAGCATAAAACAACGCTGAAACAGGGTAGATT
>JACEEZ010017460.1:22500-47500 GCA_016584305.1 Chionoecetes opilio | reverse complement strand
GACTTTCGTAAAGAAAATCAATAATTGACAAAATTACTAATCATTTTCCATTGTGATTAATATACACATACTTTTACAGGTGGTACATACAACACATAGTAACTTCTACCCATTTATCTCTATATACTACATACCTTTCATAGTTACCTCCTAAACCCGAGACTTACAAATCATTAACTATATATATATATATATATATATATATATATATATATAATATATATATATATATATATAATATATATATATATATATATATATATATAATATATATATATATTATATATATATATATATATATATATATATATATATATATATATATATATAATATTATATATATATATAATATATATTATATATATATATATATATATATATATATATATATATATATATATATATATATAATATATAGGTGTTACTATAGCGTGCGGTCTACCAGGATATTTGCACTATAGCGTGCGGTCTACAGGGACATTTTACACTATAGCGTGCGGTCTACATTTCTTACTCTCTACTTACACTCTACAATCTTACATTGCAGGCTGCAACTTACTATTGCTACATGATATTGTCTATTATACAGTAGAGTATTATAGAAAAACAAAATAGCCAAACAAAAGCATGTTTTCTTTTTCTTGCCTAACACTACCACATCGATGACAAGGCTCTGCTTCTTGTGGTGCGTCCTGAAGATTGCTTTCACGCATGAACGTAACTGCTGTTACTTATATCAAGATGACACTTCTGTAGAATTCTTTCAACAGCATTGTATAGAGGGTTAAGTGTGTCAGACTAATGTTCTCGGCTTGAATTTTAGGAGGATACTGAGACATTACTTTAATTGTTGATCCCCATTTTACAAGGTTGAGTACTCGGTACTCCCGGTACTCAGGTCAAGTCAGGTGTGATCTTGTCAGACTGCACATTACAGCTATGTGGTAGTCAGGTCAGGTCAGGTCAGGTGGGATCTTGGTAGACCGCACATTAGGGTACCGTAGAAAGCAGACACCGATGTAGACCGCACGCTATAGTACCATAATATATATATATATATATAATATATATATATATATATATATTATATATATATATATATAATATATATATATATAATATATATATATATATATATTAGGGTGCATTAATTTTATGTATTGCATAGTAAAAGCATGATGGCATCAACAATATCTTCCTTCAATCCCACGCCACTTTACTTATCTCCTTGACCTGAGGAAGCTGAGGGATAATCCCCATGCCACGTCCATACCCAGGCAGCTGGGCAGAAATTCTACCTAGCTAATGGAGTCACACGGTGGTGTTAATTAATGGGGTCAAATCTCGCTCACTCTCATTCCCCTATCCGCCCATCCACCCACGCCACGCCCTCACTCAATCATTCACCTACCCGTCCATTCACAAACGCTCTCTCTTACTCACTAACCCATCCACCCCCTCACTCATTTCTTCAACACCCCTCCAACCCACTCATCCCCTCACTCACTTCTTCACCCATCCACACCCCTCACTCACACACCCACCCACGCCCTCACCTACTCACTCTCTGCCCTCACTCACTCACTCTTCCATCACCAGTGACCATGAACGAGGTTGAAGTGAGGTGATTATATATATATATATATATATATATATAATATATATATATATATATATTATATATACGTATATATATATATATATACAATATATATATATATATAATATATATATATATATATATATAATATATATATATATATATATATATATATATATATATATATATATATATATATATATATATATATATAATATATATATATTATATATATACATATATATATATATATATATATATATATATATATATATATATATATATATATATAATATATATATAATATATATTATATATATATATATATATATATATATATATACAGTTTATATAATAAGGTAGATAGGAACTAGACACATGGCCTGTTGAACTATTAATCATTATCCCCAAGAGTCCCAGGACCCCAGGTCAACACAATGCGTTGGATGGAAATATTCCTCCCTGGTAATGAGGTCACACGTTGGTGTTGATGGGGTCAACTCCCGCTCCTTGAGTCCCTGACTCCCTGGTCCCTGAGCTGGGGTAAAGTTTAGTGATTTTTACAGATAGATATACATAAAAATAGATAGACAGTATGAATGGTAGCCAACCATCCATACTGCTGGGTACGAAAATGGTTCGATATAAGTACGGAAATAAAAATCGAACTTTCGTACCGTACCGAACTTGAAGAAATATATCGAACCGTAATATCGAACCGTACTTTTAGCCCTTAAATTACCGTACCGTACCGTAATTTCGTACCGTACCGTAACGAACCACATGCCCTGGCCGCCGCACGCTGGCCAACATTGCCGCCGAATGTTGTTGCGGGGCCTGTCAAGATGAGTTGCAACCTTGGCGGGAGGGGCGTAGGGGTAGGGCAGGTGGGTCATTTTGGCGAGCAGGCAGGCGGTCCGTTCTTCGATACGGCGCCGAGTCGGGACTACCTGGCACTCCTGCTGCAGGTTGCAGACCTTAGTCCATCTGGGGGCGTTGATGATGACTCTCAGGGCGCTGTTTTGTGTGGCCTCTAGTTTTTGGTGTAGGGTGTTCGTGAGGGAAATAAGGCATGGAGCGCTATAGTCCAGGAGAGAGCGGATGGCGTGAATGTAAAAGGTGCGCTTCACCTGCAAACTGGCCCCCCCTTTAAAGCCAGTGATTGCCCGTAGGTCGGAGATCCTGCTGTTTTCGCGCTCCTGCAGGTAAGCTACGTGGGTGCGGAGGTTGAGACGGTTGTCGAGCCAGATGCCCAGGTATTGGTGCGACGTGACCCAGGCGAGTGGTGTGTCCAGGATATAGAGCGGGGCGCGCGGCGCGTCACACCCAAAGGCCATGGCCTTGGATTTTGCCACATTCAGCTTCAAGCCTAGTTCCCTACACTTGGTGGTTATGTCAGTCAGCAGGTTCTGGGCTCGTTGTGCGTGGGCGGGTCCAGCGCAGTAGAGGGCAAGGTCGTCCGCATAGCAGAGAAGCTTAGTGCCGGGTGGGAGTGGGAGAGAGATGAGTTCTTCCATTAATATGTTAAATAGGAAGGGGCTCAGAATGCTGCCCTGGGGTGTTACATTTTCGTGTTGATGGAGTTGAGACGTCTTCCCCTGAAAGGCAACTCTGGCCGCTCGGCCCGAGAGGAAGTCCCTGAGCCATATAAGGAGTCTGCCGCATACTCCCTTGCGGACCAGAAGTGAAAGGATCACTCGGCAGTTGGCGAGTTCAAAGGCTTTCTCGAGATCGAGGAAGGCTACTGTGGTACCTCCGGAACTGGCAGCGCATAGAAGAGTGGAAAGGCATTCAGCTGTTCCCATGCCCCGCCTGTAGGCAAAGAGGTCTTGATGGAGCGGACCGACCGCCCAGGTTAGCCTGTTTAGGACTATCCGCTCCATGGTTTTGCCCACACAGCTGAGGAGGGAGATAGGGCGCATGGCACCAGGATCTTTGGGCTTAGGTATGGGTATGATGGTAGCCTCCTTCCATTTTGATGGTAGTTTGCAGGCCTCCCAGGAGGCGTTGAAGAGAGTGAGAAGGGCGGAGTGACCATCTGAGCCTGCGTTGGTGATCATGGAGTATGTAATCCTGTCAGCCCCGGGGGAAGTATCTCCACTCGTCTTAAGTGCCCGGCGTAGTTCGAGGAGGGTGAGGGATGTGTTGGTGTTTGACTGATCCTCACAGGCGCGGTCTACTTGATCATTTCTTGCTGGCAGGAGCTCTGTCAATCTGTCGCGTGTCTCAGCTGGTAGATTGTCAGTGCAGGTGCGAGTGGCAAATGAGGAGGCAAGCCTCTCTGCTTCGCGAGCAGGGTCAGCGTGGGGGGATCGGATGGGCCGCTTGTTTTTTTTTTTTGTTTTTTGTTTTTTTTACATCTGTGCCTATAGCGCCTGTAGGCAGTGGTGACCCAGGGCTCGGATGGTAGGCTCTGGAAGTTCACTTGAGGGTTCTGATGGTTGGTCCTCGCCCGTTGGTGGCGCAGGCAGGATTTTTATAGTGACGCCTGTGATTACAGGCTCATGCCGCCCCCTTGTGTCCTCCGATGCACTCGCAGTCGAAGGAAAAGTTGATAGGCAGGGCATGTGGGTGTTCTTAGGCCACTTGACGGTGCAGAAAGATTTTGAGTTTCTTTGGGGATCGAACTCGGGTCACCGAGAACGCCAGTCGGAGACTCTAACCGCTCCGCTACCGCCTCCTCCCATTGTTGCCTGCGATGACTTGTAACTGTCGCCAAATTTCACCGAGTGACGAGTGGGAGTCGAGCCCTTGACACCAGTTTAGCCAGTGTTCCCTCAGAATGTCAGCTTTCCTCCTGTTGGCAGCACTGCCAACTGCCTGAAGGAGCGCCCTGTTTTGAGCCTTTGGTTTTCGGTGGTAGTGTCTGCGGGTGGTGTTAATGTTGTTGTTGAGCTCCCTCACGCGGTCGTTATAAAACCAGTAGTCCCGAGGGGGCTTTGTGGTAGAGCAGCGTTTCTTAACCTTTTCTGACCTCAGCACCCCATGTAGTCAGGTCTAGGAAGTCCAGCACCCCCTAACTCTGGCTAACATACACTTATAGAGTCTACAGTTGCTTGATCATTTATTTTGTTCATTCCCCAAAAATAAAACACCAAGGATGCCAATACTATAGGCACAAACAATAGAGTGAAGAGCATGGACAAACTCACTCAAACATAAACAGCAGGGTAATTGAACATACACTCATCAATGTGATTTTTGTTGTTGCTTATGTGCGACTAGTTTCTGAAATTGAGGCTTCGTGTTGGTCAGAGCCACCCTCATGTCGTGGAGCAGCCTACCTTGAAGGCGGTTCCGGGAAATTGTTTTGATCTGGAACATGGTGGAGATCGAATGCCTTTTCACACAGATAGGTAGTTGGAAATGGAATGATCATCTCCAGCGCTGCCCTCGCCAGTCTAGGGTACGCTACCAACTGATCACACCAGAAGTCAGACAATGGTAATGTACGGAATTTTGTCTGACAACCCTGGTTCACCTGCAGATCATAAGCTCCTCCTTCAGATTGTCAGCATCACTCATGTCTGCCAGGAAGGGATGCTGAATCCATTCTGGAAATGTATGATCCTTGGCAAAGTACTTTATCATGGTGGTCTCAAGGTGCGAGAGGTGAGCAACAATATTTTCTACAAGCATGGGACTGGCTGTCTTATTCCCCAATTGTTCGTCTAGGATAGGAAAGCTTCCCCCATTCCCTCCCTGGATTCGACGATTCCAGAGTGAGAGCTTCTTGAAGGTTTCTACCTTCTCTGCACAAACAAGATTGTTAGCAAATGTGCCTTGCATGGGCAAGTTGAGTTCATTCAAATGGCTGAAAATGTCTGCCAGATAGGAGAGAGAGAGGATGAACATTTCTTCCTTCAAACTTTCAGCGAACTTATTCTGATACTCTCGGAGGAATATTGCTATCTCATTCTCTGCAATACGGGTTAGGATTTTCCCACGTGAGAGCCCACTTCTATGTGGAAGAGAAGGACTTGATATTAACTTCCAATCTCCCAACAAAGTATCTTGAACACTGTGGTTTAAAGGACGACCCCGGATGAAATTCACAACTTGAACATAGACTGATAGAACTTTGAGGTGAGGCGGCAACGTCTTTGCAGCCAAAGCATGGCGATTGAAAACACAGTGCTTCATGATCATAACTGGTACCCTCCCTTTCCCAAATCAGTAAAGCCAGACCTATTCCCTATCATGGCTGGGGTACCATCTGTGCAGACCGACCCTACCTTCTCCCACTTGATCTGATGGTTCTCCAAGAACTCGTCCAAGAGTCGAAATACATCCGCTGCCTTTGTCGTCGTTTGCAATAATAATAATAATAATAATTTTATTATCGCCCGGAGGCATACAGACAAAAAAAGCAACAATAGTAGGACAAGGAGTTAACTTAAGTACAAGAGCAAACCAAAAAATACATAATATAAGCACATTAGTGGACATAGTATCAAAGTGCATAATTTTTTTCTTTAAATACATAGGGTAAACATTCATGGACACCTGTGCTACCCCACATACTGCACAAACAGCAGACCCAGCCAGCGCTGTTGTATATGTCCACATACATAGGCCGAGCTCTGCCTGACGGAGGTGATAATGGAGTTCGCAGAGAGCTCCACCCTACTCCTTAAGCTGTACACGGAGTGTCGACGGATCACATCCAGATTGTTTACCCCGTTCCTAGCGAAAGCCAGGGACGAGCTGCACCACCTGGGCAGCCTCAGAAGCCTCTTAAGGATGTCATTGTGACAGACCTTAAGGCGGTTCAGAGTGGCCACCTTGAACCACGACCACAGCGAGTTGCAGTATATACGTAGAGTAGCAGTGACTCCTGAATAACTCCATCTTCATCTCTCTGCTACAGTAGGAAAATTTCTTCTGCAATGCCTCGCAGAAGAGGAATTCTTCTTTAAGTTCACCATCCTTGATGTACAGGGTATACAAAATCAGTTGACTCATGTTGGAAACATCAGTTGATTCATCCAACTGGAGACTGATGCGGATGGGATTGTCCATAATCTCCTGAACAAGATGTCGCGACTCATATCTGCAACTTTCCCTGAGATGATATGTTGAACAGAGGCACTTGTTTCATTTTCTTGGCTGCCTCTGTTCCAAGAACCAGTTCTACCATCCAAATGGTGCATGGCTAAACCAGATTTCCGCAGCCGAATGCGAAGCCTTCTCCCTGATGCACTGGTATGCCACCTCATAGGAGGCTTGCAGAAAGAATTTCTGCACTGGCTTGAATCCAAGTCGGGTTAGTGTGCCTTTCTGGTCATATCTAGCCCTTTTACCTTATAGGGCCTCGATAGTCTTTTCTTGTTCTGCAGCTGGATGCTTCACCTGGTGTTCTTGGAGTCTAGCAGGTTTCAAATTTGAGTTGCAAATAATTAAATGGCCGGTCATACATAGTGTGGTCTAGTCCTCTACGATCATCCAGGAGTGCAGTGAAGCCATACGTGAAATATTTGTCACTCCATTTGCGTGTCTTTGGCATACAGAATCACACAAGCCTATGGACAAAGAAGCTGCTAGCAAAATGCACCAATATGTATTAGACATTTGACCTTCAAAATTTAATTGATTGGTGTTTTGACCATAAGTAACGTTCCCCCCCAAACAAAACTTCATAAAATTGGATCAACTACTTTATGAGCGACGTTAACAGAGAAACAAACAAACAGACACTGACGAACACATAGTATTATTTCACCTTCACCACCTTCGTGAGTGAGTTAGAGCGAATAAGGAAGAGTACACCTTCCAATGGTCTTACCAGTATTACTGGAACTTGAAATTAAGGCGAAACACAACGATGCGGGGGCTTGAGCTGTTGTGCTACTACGCAGCTACTGCCTGCAGCGGCGCGGTCTCACCGCCTCACGTCAGACATCAGCACTCGAGTGAAAGTACACTCTCAATGAAAGTCAGTATAATGAGGTTAAAGTTTATCAAATAAAAATAGTACTCTTGTCAAAAAGTATCCCTTCGATATTTTTGTATCCATTGCGAGGAACACTAATATTGTACCACCATATATGCAGCGTTTCCCAGCACTCCCTAAATTTGATTTCAGCACCCCCTGGGGGTGCTAGCACCCCAGGTTAAGAAACACTGTGGTAGAGGAAGATGTGAGCGGGATGCTCTCGGATGTGGCGGCGTGAAAGGCATCTGTAAGGGCGGCCTCCTTTTGATCAAGGGTGAGGGATGGGTCAAGAGTGGAGAGGTGTGTTTTGTTTCGATTTGAAACTTCTCTCTCTCTCTCTCTCTCTCTCTCTCTCTCTCTCTCTCTCTCTCTCTCTCTCTCTCTCTCTCTCTCTCTCTCTCTCTCTCTCTCTCTCTCTCTCTCTCTCTCTCTCTCTCTTCCTCTCAACACAGTTAGGTAACAGACACCCACTCCATCCCCTTCCATTCCCCCCACAACACCCCCTTCACCCCACACCAAGCCCCACAGATAGACTCGCACCCCCAACACCCTCCATGGCCTTCAGGGGGTCAGAGGGAGGCTCGCGGGGGCTGACGCGACCAAAGGTTAAAGGTCAAGGGAGGTCAGAGGAAAGGGGGAAAGCACGCTCTGGGAATACAGCAACACACACACACAGACATACACACACACGCACAGACATACACACACACGCACAGACATACACACACACGCACATACATACACGCACACGCACAGACATACACACACACACACAACACACACACACACACACGCAGACACAGACACAGACACACACACAAAGACAGACACACACTTATACAGAGATACACACACACACACACACTGACACACACTGACACAAAGACACATACATACACACACACACAGCCACACAAAGACACACACCACACACACACACACACACAACACACACACACACACACACACACACACACACACACACACACACACACACACACACACACACAGTAACAATCAATAAATGGATTTTTAATAATGATATCAATTACGGATATAATGTAGTGATTTATGTAAATAAGTACAAAACAATAATGATAATAATAATAATAATAATAATAATAATAATAATAATAATAATAATAATAATAATAATAATAATAATAATAATAATAATGATAACTATCTAACAAACTTTCATTATCATTAAATGTCGGGTGCGTCTCTCATCGACCAACATCTTTGAGAATAAAGATGAAATGTGTTGTAAGTGTGAGACGAAACTGTTTAAATTCGAAAAGGGAATGAGGTGTGTGTGTGTGTGTGTGTGTGTGTGTGTGTGTGTGTGTGTGTTTGTGTGTGTGTGTGTGTGTGTGTGTGTGTGTGTGTGTGTGTGTGTGTGTGTGTGTGTGTGTGTGTGTGTGTGTGTGTGTGTGTGTGTGTGTGTGTGTGTGTGTGTGTGTGTGTGTGTGTGTTATTCACCCATGGTTTTGTCAACGCGGGTCGGGCTCGCGATCGCCAGTTTCACCCTACAGGAGTGGAGCTTGGAGCTCATTACTACCGATCTTTGGGTAATGCTGGGACCTCACACACCACACACCCCATCCTCTTGCTCAAGGGGGACAGTATCGCCCGAATTTGTCAGTGAACAATCCCCGAGAGCAGTGAGGATTCGAACCGGCTAACCACAGAATGGCGCCAACGCTTTTATCCACTTGACCATCGTGGTGTATCTGTGTATGGGGAGGGAGGGGGGGACTGTGACATCTTCGCCACGTCCTTGGTATAGTAGACTAATGCCGTCATTGCTGAGAAGTTGGTGTTATTATTACGGGTTTTGTGTCAGTTATTTACCGCGCGGGGTAGAGGGGGGGGTGGTATTGGAGTTGTCTGTTTTGGGAGGCCAAGGCGAAGGGGGGGGGCGTCGTGGAAGCAGTTATTGGGTTATCGGGGAGTGCGGGACGTTAGCGAGCGAACACGAGAGCTATGTAAAGATTCTGTTCTTTTCCTTCACTTATGCATATTACAAAGCTTTTTTTCTTTCTTGAGAGATGTACAGATGCCCAAATGGATTCAATAAGACTGATCATACCTTGAGAACTAACTACAACACACACACGCACGCACGCACACACACACACACACACACACACACACACACACACACACACACACACACACACACACACACACACACACACACACACACACACACACACACACACACACACACACACACACACACACACACACACACACACACACACACACACACACAAGCTTGCTTTCCAATGTCTTATTCCCATTAACCAAACTTTTCCACTTCTTTTCTACGATCCATCCATTTCGTCCACCCGTAAGAGGGGAAGAAGAAGGTTAAGTGGAGGAAGGAAGGAGAGGGGAAAGAAGGAGAGGGGAAGGAAGGAGAGGACGCAGGGAAATGGAACAGAAAAATAGGAACATGAAGGAAATAAAGAAGAAAGATGAGAATGTCACTTTATGGGAAAGGCGTGAATGTGAGGAGAGAAGCTGATGGAAAAGATGATGAAGTGAAAGGAGGGGTAAAGGAAGAGAGATCATGGAAGAGGTGATGGATGGGGTGATGCTAGAGTGAGGGGATAATGATGACGGGAGGGTTGACAGAAGGTGATGGAAGGGTGGTAAGGAGGGGCCGAGGTGGAGGATGGAAGGGTGACGGCAGGTGATGGAAGGGTGATGGCAGGGGATGGAAGGGTGACAGGGCGGGGCAGAGGAGGATGGAAGGGTGGCGGCAGGGGATGGAAGGGTGACGATGAGGTAAAAGGGGAAAGGGATTTATTTTTTACTCCCTGAAGTGTTTTTGTACAGCACACACACACCACCAGCACACACACACACACAGACACACACACACACACACAAACACAACACACACACACAACACACACGACACAGAACACACACACACACACACACACACACACACACACACACACACACACACACACACACACACACACACACACACACACACACACACACACACACACACACACACAGAGACATCGGGCCCTATACTCCTCCTCGATCCACCCAGTGTTACCAATCTAGATGCGAGTTTGCGAATCCACCTCAGACTCTTAGGGTGCGTTGCCTCACCCTCTCCCCTTGTGTGGGCAGTGAGGCTTGTTGACACGTCCAGCCGGCGGGTTCAGTCCACACCTGTATACCTGGGGTGGGGAGGAGGCGTGGGGCAGGTGTGGGGGCTGGGGGGCGTGGGGCGGGGCGGGGCGGGCGTGGGGAAGGCGTGGGGCGGGCGAGGTGTGAAGGGGAGGGCGTGTGGAGTTGAGAGGAGTATTGATGGTAAGGCGACGTAACAGAGAGGCGTGAGAAAGACAGTGCTTTACATACTTATACATAGGCTACATGAATACGTACATAGTACATGTTTTCATATATACGGTGGGAAAGTTTAGGACAGGAACATAAAACATAGAAAAAGACAGAAAAAACCGAATATATGAGAGCATAAAGAAAAAAATACACGAAAAAAGACAAGGAACAAAAAGAGAATATATATAAGTTTAATGTGATATAAAAACAATATATATGTATATGTATGGATGTGATATTGAGATCCAAAAGAAAAATAATAGGCAATTAATAGTTCACAAAAAGTACCAGAATTGATAAAAACACACACACACAAGAAGAAGAAGAAGAAAAAGCAACATCAGCACTGCACATACGTAACACAAAATGTTCATATTTTAACTCATCATCAGTTTCATGATAGCGGAAGGAGACTCTCGAGAGCAAAGGAAGCGTCCAGAGATACTTTTTACGCAACAATGCTTGGTTACACCTCTAAGAACACACACACACACACACACACACACACACACACACACACACACACACACACACACACACACACACACACACACACACACACACACACACACACACACATACACACACACACACACACACACACACACACACACAGTTTTGCACGAATAGCGTAATATACACAAATTGGTTTCAGCTTAAGCGGTTTGGCAAGAAAGTTATGATGTGCACGTGTCCGTTTCCTCTCTCTCGTGCGTGTGTACGTGCGCGGTTCTTAGTGGTGCACGTAAGTTACATAAAAAACAACGAGTCTCTAAGGAATACTTTGTAATAAGCTTTAAGGAATATGTGTTTACTAAGGAAAATATGAACAAACACTTGGTGAGTTACAAAGGAATAAGAAGCAACACTCCATACCGCCAAGTATTTTCAAGGTACAACAGACAAGTCCCGCACGTGTATTGCTATCCTCAAACGAGCTTCAGTGTAAAGTAAGGAGAGTTCTGCTTACCTTACCTCGTGTAGTAGTTAAGGAGAGTTCTGCTTACCTTACCACAGTGTAAAGTAAGGAGAGTTCTGCTTACCTTACCTCCGTGTAGTAGTTAAGGAGAGTTCTGCTTACCTTACCACAGTGTAAAGTAAGGAGAGTTCTGCTTACCTTACCTCGTGTAGTAGTTAAGGAGAGTTCTGCTTACCTTACCACAGTGTAAAGTAAAGAGAGTTCTGCTTACCTTACCTCGTGTAGTAGTTAAGGAGAGTTCTGCTTACCTTACCACAGTGTAAAGTAAGGAGAGTTCTGCTTACCTTACCTCAGTGTAGTAAGTAAGGAGAGTTCTGCTTACCTTAACTCAATGTAGTAGGTAAGGAGAGTTCTGCTTACCTTACCTCAGTGTAGTAAGTAAGGAGAGTTCTGCTTACCTTAACTCAATGTAGTAGGTAAGGAGAGTTCTGCTTACCTTACCTCAGTGTAGTAAGTAAGGAGAGTTCTGCTTACCTTAACTCAATGTAGTAGGTAAGGAGAGTTCTGCTTACCTTACCTCAGTGTAGTAAGTAAGGAGAGTTCTGCTTACCTTACCTCAGTGTAGTAAGTAAGGAGAGTTCTGCTTACCTTAACTCAATGTAGTAGGTAAGGAGAGTTCTGCTTATCTTACCTTAGTGTAGTAGGTAAGGAGAGTTCTGCTTATCTTACATCAGTGTAGTTACTGTAGTAGGTAAGGAGAGTTCTACTTACCTTACATCAGTGTAGTTACTGTAGTAGGTAAGGAGAGTTCTGTTCCAATACGTCTCAGAAACGGTTTTTTTTTCTATGACGATTAAGGCAGGTAAAATTTCAATGTTGAGTATTATTGGGGGTATATAGCTGCATGCCTGTTGTACAAACACTAATCTTTACAATGCTGTGTAGTGTGTACAGTATATTCGATATTGACAAGAGCAATATTAGACTTACATATATTTCGAATTGAGAACAAACCCCAGGCACCAATTATGTTGGTAAATATGGGAAATACTGGATACAAGTATACACGTTTATTGATACACAAACATATCTATAAGCACAATAGTCAGGTTGCCGCCAGCTATACCCTGCATGGAATGATAAAGTTTTTTTCTCGATGGATTTTACATCATTAGGATGTCTATAAAGCATATCAGGCGGATAACAAGAGAAAATTCTTGGACAATCCGAGAAATCGACGAAACTCCAAAATGGCCGCCAGACGGCCAACTTCCGTAGACATAAATAAAAAAAACGAATTACTAGGTCTAGAATCACATGTAATAACACTTTTCCATATGATTTTGACATGAGAAATTAATTTATGTGGTTATTTTTTCAATTGGAGGTCAAAAACAAGGTCAAAAGTCAAGTTCAAGGTAACTTTACAGACAATTTTTTATATAATTTTTAAAATATATTAGTTTATTAAAAAAAGATATTTTTTTTACTGTTTTCTTTCTGTGAAAGAACAATTGTTGAACAACAATTGAACGCCCCAATTGCGATTTGCAGAGAGGTCGGGTATTTTTTAATGGCAGTAGTCGATGTTTCCGACCAGGAGAGCAGGAAGTGATTGTTCAGCCAGAGAAAGTTTACCGAGCAACTTCTGCAATCTCTGTGGAGATGCTGGTCGTATGGGTCTGACTTCGGTACTCCATCTCAGAACATTCTTTCCTCACACGCTTTGCAATCAAATCCAGCGCTGACTCTAAATTATCATCCTCATTTTCATCCTTAATCATATTCAAGTTGGCGATAGTGTTGTCACGGAAGAAGATGACTGATCGGTAGCCAGGTGCTGAGAGTACAACAAGATCCTGCTCCTTATCACTAATAGAGTTGATCAATGCTGATCGCCGCATTGGCATACCGCCAAGTTCAAGGTAGCGCTCCATTAGGTTGACAGAATCCCACTTCTGGGCTCGCTGATCTCTGAGCTCATTGACGAGTTCATCTAAAGCAGCATGCAGAGTTGCTTCCTCTTTCGCTTTCCTTTCGCCTGGTGGAACTCGGCCGCTAAAAAATCTCGCGTAACAGTCACGATGATATCGTGGATCAGCAGCATGAAGGTCGGCTGCTCTGACGGCGAGGCCGGATAGTCGCTGCAGCTCCTCATCTGCCCAATTGTCTGCCCGTTCGGTGCAATTATCGTATGTTTTCTCTTATATGATGTACGACTCAGTTGTTCCATCGATACCTCTCTTTTTACCTCGCCTTTAGACTCTCTCACAAGACATGCTTGATTCCACCGATTCGGGTGTTTGGGATCTTGTTCCACAGGACATGGTCCACAGCAATAGAAACATTGATGTAACCAATCAAACGGAGACCCCTGGCTGGACCGTGTCTTCTTTGTAGGTATGTGACTGAGGACTTGATACACTTCTTTTTTGTTTTTCTGATAATCGTTTGGCTGTTATGAGGTACTTCGCCACACATGATTCATGATACTGGACTTGATACGTCGGATCATTTTTCAATTTGGTTTTAAGTTCGACATGTATGCTATCACCATGAATTTAACTGGATTCAATACTACTGTTTAGTCTTTCACCACCAGCCTGGCTGACCTGGAGTCTGTCTTTGTCAGAGCAACTGTAGCAACATTTGGAAAGGTATTTGTCATCCATTGTCTCTGTGGTCACCACCACTACCACCTTTAACTATCTACAACTACATGTACACTGGATTGTTAATTCATGTTACCATCACCACATTAACGTCTTATCATTTCACCATCACCATACGAATATCATCGCAATCTACGGTGCATCGCAATATTTCTTGAGGATCTGAAATAAGATAAAAATGAAACTGTTAACATTCTCTTCAAATATATATTAATACATATTGGCTCGATCGATGTATCTGAACACAAAAGTTTATCCGCAAACTGTTCTCCATGGAAAGTAGTCCATGGACGTGCAGACATACGGACGGACGGCTCGCGGACGGGCGGACAAAAAACAAGTGATCAATAATATAATTTATATATAAGATAAATAATATAAATAGTAATGTGTATGTTCATCAGGTGAATGATGAATATCTAGAAAAGTAGAGTCTCATAAAACATGACATGGGAATCTAACAGTAAAACACGTCTGACACGATGCATATGTCTAACCTTCAGCTCTTCATCACACCAACAAGCGATCGAACCAGCTATATACGTTACAATTGTTTCAGTTCAATCTGAAGTCAGTTAACGCGAATTTGAGTTCAGAATGATTTGCTACCGCTAATATGTGAATTACACGCACACAAACAATTTTATACATATTTACCCTGAAAAATGACATTATACTTGACTTTTGACCCTGTTATTGACCTCCAATTGAAAAAAATAACCACATAAAGGAATTTCTCATGTCCAAATCATATGGAAAAGTGCTATCACATGTGATTCTAGACCTAAGTAGTTAGTTTTTATTTATTTATGTCTACGGAAGTCGTCCGTCTTGGCGGCCATTTTGGATTTTCGTCGATTTCTCGGATTGTCCAAGAATTTTCTCTTGTTATCCACCTGATATGCTTTATAGACATCCTAATGATGTAAAATCCATCAAGAAAAAAACTTTATCATTCCATGCAGGGTAACATTGAAAAACCCACTTTGGCAACCTGACTACAAAGACTAATAAACACAATGAAAGAAAAGATAGTAGTAAATACATCCATAGTGAATAGCAAACGAGAAATACTTAAACTATTGAAATAACCAGCTCGTTTTATCAGTGTGGTGTGTGTGTGTGTGTGTGTGTGTGTGTGTGTGTGTGTGTGTGTGTGTGTGTGTGTGTGTGTGTGTGTGTGTGTGTGTGTGTGTGTGTGTGTGTGTGTGTGTGTGTGTGTGTGTGTGTGTGTGTGTGTGTGTGTGTGTGTGTGTGTGTGTGTGTGTGTGTGCGTGCGTGCGTGCGCTCCATGTCTTTGCGTGTGTCGCCCCAATGTACCAGCATCGTCTTTCATCATCATTATCATAACAACAGCCACCTCATACAAACAAACACACACACACACACACACACACACACACACACACACACACACACACACACACACACACACACACACACACACTACCGCCCCCCCCCCCCCCCCCCACGGAGGATAAACAGGCACTTCTAACTCTATATAAACGGGATTCAGGACATTCTAATATACGCCACAGGGGATTCAGCCCCATCCAGGAACCAGGGCTGCGGGATTTACAGTCTGGCGAGGAGCACACGGCAATGCAGGGAAGGACGCGAGGAGGAGGAGGAGGAGGAGGAGGAGGAGGAGGAGGAGGAGGAGGAGGAGGAGGAGGAGGAGGAGGAGGAAAGAAGGATGACATGAGGATAATGAGAAAGGGGTTTGGGTTTCCTCGCCTTAAACTCTTCCTCTTCCTTAGGCCGTCACGTGTGTATAAAAAAAAAAAAGAGAGAGAGAGAGAGAGAGAGAGAGAGAGAGAAGAGAGAGAGAGAGAGAGAGAGAGAGAGAGAGAGAGAGAGAGAGAAGAAGGGGAGAGAGAGAGAGTAGGAGAGAAGAGAGAGAGAGAGAGAGAGAGAGAGAGAGAAGAGAGAGAGAGAGAGAGAGTCATGCACACACTTAATTTCTAAAACTTTATCTTTCCACAGTGCCACGTGTGAATCTTTTTTTTCTTTTTTTACATTACAAAGGACTGGCCAAGGGCAAAAAAAAGAGGTAACAAAAAGCCGCTTAGTTGGTAATCCCTATAAAGAGGACAGTAAGAGAATAAAAAAAGGAGAATAAAATATGTGTGTGTGTGTGTGTGTGTGGTGTGTGTGTGTGTGTGTGTGTGTGTGGTGTGTGTGTGTGTGTGTGTGGTGTCACTTGTAGCCCGACAACGCCACGGGACCCACGAAAAAAATCAGCACAATATCATATCCAACACACTAACTTGCCGCGGTTTGCCTCCCTGCCTCCCCCATTCCCCCTCCCTTTGCCCGCCTGCCTCCCCCTTCCTTTGCCCCCCTGCCTCCCCCTTTCTTTGCCCCCCTGCCTCCCCCATTCCCCCTTCCTTTGCCCCCCTGCCTCCCCTTTCTTTGCCCCCCTGCCTCCCCCATTCCCCCTTCCTTTCCCCCCTGCCCCCCCATTCCCCCTCCCTTTTGCCCCCCTGCCTCCCCCCCCTTTGACCCCCTGCCTCCCCCATTCCCCCTCCCTTTGCCCCCCTGCCTCCCCCTCCCTTTGACCCCCTGCCTCCCCCATTCCCCCTCCCTTTGCCCCCCTGCCTCCCCCTCCCTTTGACCCCCTGCCTCCCCCATTCCCCCTCCCTTTGCCCCCCTGCCTCCCCCTCCCTTTGACCCCCTGCCTCCCCCATTCCCCCTCCCTTTGCCCCCCTGCCTCCCCCTCCCTTTGACCCCCTGCCTCCCCCATTCCCCCTTCCTTTGCCCCCCTGCCTCCCCCTCCCTTTGACCCCCTGCCAAGTGACACGAGGAACACAGAGAGAAGCAAAATACTGAAAAAGCGGGAGATTGGTACTAGAGAATAGTTGACTTGGTAAACGAATGATCTCTTACTCATTGTTGTTGTTATTAGTATTAATTATTATGTTATTAGCAATGTAATCAGTGTTACGTCATTACCATTACTAAAATTACTAATATTACCAACATTATTATCATTATAATTATCATTTTAATTCTTCATACTATTATTGAAATACTACTATCATTGTATCATCATTTGTACGGGTATGAACAGTAATGTCATCATCATACTTATATTTCACAGGATAACAGTCGATACAAAATAACAATACAAAACAAAATGCTAAACCTAAAAAAAAAAAAGAAGTAAAATTTGATGCATTATTTAACTGAATATCCAAAAAAACAACTCATCGTAATTCGCAGGAAAATATGAATAAGCAAAAAAATATGAATATTTGTTTGGTGGAAAGAATGAGTGTTGTGAGATTTAATAAAGAACACTGAAGGTAAATATTTTTGTTCAGAGTGTTTCGAAGAGAGGCGCGGGCGGTTCCATTCCGAGGTGAGGAGGGAGGAGGAGGAAGGAGGAGGGAGGAGGAGGGAGGAGGAGGGAGGAGGAGGGAGGAGGAGGAGGAGGAGGAGGAGGAGGAATACAAAGGAATACAAGGGAATACAAAGGAAACACAAACAGCAACAGACCATTAGGTCCTTACAAGGCTGTTTGATTTAACTACACTACACTAACTAGATAATAAGAGAGAAAGGATAGTATAGGAGAAGGCTCCTCCCCACCCACCCATCCCTCCAGCCGAAGCTGGCCGGAAATGAAGTGATACCATGCAGTATAGAAAAACTGCATGGAATTTGTGAGGAAAGTTGAAAGCTGTAATCTATGGCTAACTACTACTATGTTTGTGGGGGTAGGTTTAGTGCTTGATAGATAGGTCATGTTATGTGTGTTTTGTAATGGTGGGAACACAGTGTGGAGGTTCAAGGGTGGTGCGGCAGCCTTGCCTGGCGCTTTCTTTCGAGGTTTTTCGCGTTTTCTTTCCTCGAGGAGGAGGAGGAGGAGGAGGAGGAGGATTTACATAGGATTACATAGGAGTAACAGACACCAGGAGACCTATTGGTCCATAGCGAGGGTATCTGCTGAACTACATACTACTAACTATCAACTACTTGTAAGAAAACAGTTGGAAAATGATACCATGTCCCTAAAGAGGATAGGAACATGGAAGTTTCATAGTGCAGAATGATAGGATATGAAAAATACTAACTACAACTACCACTACCACTACAACTAATCGATACGGGGGACTAGATACGAATTCGCACTATCAATACCCATTTACTTTACAGTGCGCGTCAAGTCTGTTTTTGAATGTAGTTATTGTGTTGGCTCCGACAACATTTGCTGGTAACTTGTTCCATCGATCAACGACTAAAACATTGAAATAATTTTTACGGAGATCGGTGATGCAACGTTGACCGTTTAGTTTTAAACCATTATTTCTTGTTGTCACTTGAGTTGAAAGCTCGAATAGGTCCTCTTGATTAATGACATCAAAACCTTTTAGGATCTTAAAGGTTTCTATCAAGTCCCCACGGATTCTACGATCCTTTAAGGAAAACATATTAAGTTTCCGCAGTCTCTCTTCATAGATGAATTTCGAAGAGATGGAATTAGTTTGGTTGCCTTCTTTGCACTGATTCCAATTTGGCTTGATCTTTTACGAAACAGGGCGACCAGAATTGAACGGCATATTCCAAGTGCGGCCTAACCAAGGACGTGTATAATTGTGTCATTACTTTCGGAGTTTTATGTTCAAAGTTACGTTTAATAAAGCCCAACATCATATTTTGCCTTTTTACTGGCAGCTAGGCAATGCGAACTGGTTTTCAGATCATTACTGATGATGACACTAGATCCTTTTCCTGCTTTACTTCAGTAACGATTTATTTTGCATTTGATAGTTATATTTGAGGTTATCGTTGCCTATATGCATTACTTTACATTTATCGGAATTGAATTTTAATAGCCATTTATCACTCCAATCTGATAGTTTTGTCGAGATCACTTTGTATGAGTTCGCAGTTTTCTCTAGTATATGCTTTACCGCCTAATTTGGTGTCATCTGCAAATTTTGATATTTTAGATACAAGTCCGCAGTCCAGATCGTTGATATATATCAGAAAAGAGTAGGACCCAAGACCGAGCCCTGAGGCACCCACTAGTGACATCTAACCAATCAGATGCCTCACCATTTATTACTACCCGTTTGTTTACGATTTGAAAGCCAATCGCCAATCCATGAACATAATTGCTCTCCTATGCCATGTGCTCTTAGCTGGTCAACAGTCGCTTATGTGGAACTGTATCGAAGGCTTTCTGAAAATCAAGGTATATTACATCCGAGGGAATTTTAGCGTCCCAGTTGTAATAAATGACATTACAAAAATCGAGTAGGTTTGTTAAGCAGGATCTCTTATTTCGAAATCCATGCTGGGAGTTTAGTATTGAGTTATTTTCATCGAGAAAAGACACTATTTTATCCCGCATATTTTCTCAAATAGTTTAACAATCACGGACGTTAGACTAATTGGGCGATAATTACTTGCGAGGCTCTTACTCCCTTTCTTGAATATCGGTGTAACATTAGCTAATTTCCACATACTAGGAACATTTTTTTCACATAGCGATTTATTGAAAATAATCTTTAATGGGAGCGAAAGTTGACTGTGACATTCGCGAAGTAGTCGCGGCGAGATTTCGTCCACCCCGAGGAGGAGGAGGAGGAGGAGGAGGAGGAGGAGGAGGAGGAGGAGGAGAGGAGGAAGCATGAGTGGAAGGTACCGGAATGGAGGAGGAAAAAGGAAGAGGAATAGGCGAAGGAAACGGAAATAGTGGGGGAGGGGATATGATGATCGCTTTACTAGCATGGTATTATGCCATCACACACACACACACACACACACACACACACACACACACACACACACACACACACACACACACACACACACACACAACTACACATGAAGGAAATTTTTAGATGTTGTTAGAACGGTTAGAGGACATCTCAACCTAACAACAACAACAACAACAACAACAACAAAAACATGACATCGAGGATAACACAAACCGAAGCAACAGTACAATTTTCTATCCTTCTTTACGCCTCCCTCACTACCCATGCAGCCGCTACGCATTGTAAACCCGCGAATTAAACAACAAAGAATTACTGGAACGTGAATTACTCCATTGCTATTTATCTATGTCAGGCAATTCCAGTTCCTTAATCCTTTATTGACTGCCTGGCGCATCACCCCCCCCCCTCTCTCTCTCTCTCTCTTCTCTCTCTCTCTCTCTCTCTCTCTCTCTCTCTCTCCTGCTCTCTCTCTCTCTCTCTCCTCCGTCTCTTCTTCTCGCTCTCTTCTCTCTCTCTCCTCTCTCTCTGTGTGTGTGTGTGTGTGTGGACGGCGAGCGGTCTACACTACGGTATTTTTCCGTCCATCTGTATGTAGTCAGAGTAATTAGTATGCTGTTTAAGAGACGCTACTACAGTATATACAAGTACTTAATGTTGTGGCGAGTACTGTGCTTTTTACTGCTTGTTTATGCTCTAAATTATAAGTCTTGTGAACCATGTAACACCAGCTTCCTCTTTCTACTTCCTTTTCTTTCTATTCTTCATTCCTTCTTTCTTTCATTCACTTCTCCCTTCAGTAGCTCTTCCTTGCTCCTTCCTCTCCATCCTTCCCTCCTCCTTCCTCAGTTTATTCTGTTTCTCAAAATCCCTTTTATTTTATCTCCCTTATTAGCGTACTGGTTATATATTATATGTATGTGTTAATCGATACTAATACAGTATGTCTGAGTGTGTGTGTGTCTTGTACTGGCGCCTAGCGGATGCTGAGTGCTGACACCTTTTGATGAGGTTATGTTGACGAAGTATCACGCCATGGCCCATAAGGATGACGTGGACAGTCAACCCGGTGTCTTGAAGCAACACGTAGACACACCTCGCCCCTGGCTCCAGACTACACACACAAGCTGTGTGTGTGTATCATCTCAGCGCTCTGCCCAAGGATGATGACGCTGACGAGAGTGCAACAGGCCTGGGAGACATGTCCACCGGAACCTGTCAGTTCCGGCCTCCTTTCCTTATATGCTGCAACTGGCCGGAGAGGGGACAGAAGACAGTACACGGAGAGCTACAGGAGACGCGTTAGCCTTGCGCTCCTACTCACGACACACCTTCCTGGGTGTCTGTGTGTACCCCACACCTGGGGGTGTGGAGTACCTTGTCACAACATTAACAGTTCTGGCTCTGTCTATTAGACATTAGTTTCATTGGCCGTTACTTAACGAACTGCGTGACATTACTTAATGTATAAATCTCACAGTGTACATATATGTATATATATCTTGTAATTATTGTTCTGGTGCTTACTGATTAACAAGCCTTATAAAACAACCGCTCGACCACTTTTATTCAACTACCATCTGAAGTGTCTGGCTAGGACGGTATACGCCTACCCATCAACCTTGCACTTCTGAGGCAATCAACCCCTACTGTATCACCAACAGTTGTAAGTATTCTTACTTGGGTTAACCCCTGTTACCTGTAATAACACACAGATAAGGGTAACATAAATGCTGGCAAGCGTTGGGATATCTAAATAGCTGTGACACCCGTTACCTGTAACATAAAAGTTATTTAAAAGGCTAACATAAATGATGAACAGCTTGGGATACGAACAACCATTAGTATAAAACAGTACCGTAAAATAATGAACAATTAATACACGTGAGCGATATATTGTGGAAACACATTGAGTCAGTGAACGTAAACAGAGAGAGACAGAGAGACAAAAATTGTTTAAGCTGCGTCAGACAAACACTGGCCTTGCGTGATTTTTCCGCGATTCAGCATCTCCTCTTAAAGATCTCCCCGTTCATATCATTACTCAAAGCACAACAAACAGAGTTATCAATTAATAACTCCCCAGTATAGAGAATCCAGCCTACATTGACTCCGAGATTTAGAGACAAGAACAGCGAGGACGAGGACGAGGACGCGTGGAAGAAGAGGTTATCAAGAAGACAAGAACGAGGACGACGACGTTACAAGGCTTTTATCATGGCACAGACGGGAGGACAAGATTTGAAGTTTTATCGTGAAGACAGGACGAGAGGGACAACTAGCCGACTCTTTAATTTCCAACACTTCCAACTCAGCAAACTCCTTGTCAACAGCCAGCCTTACAGCCAGCCAGCCACCCAGCCAGCCAGTCAGCCAGCCAGTCAGCCAGACAACGCCCCGGATAGCCAGCGCGGCCAGCCTGTCTAGTCATCACACCTCTCATCTGTGACGCTGCCCTTGGAGGAAGCCCTTCTGATTCAGCAGTACGGATGGACTTGCCTTTGCTGAATCCACACAATGTTAGTGAGTAAAACAACATCTAGCTGACCTTACATGAGACATATTTTTAAAACGCCACTCGTTTACATAAATAACACTTAGTGGTGAGATATGTATTTTCACATTTGTTTTTGCTTAAATAGCCATGTGAAAGAATTTCAAGTAATTAATTTGTTAGTTATTTTTCTATAGATGTTTTAAATATGCTTACCGCTAATATTTCATAATTTTTTGTAATTCTTAATAATTTGTTAGCTTCCCTTATATGTAATATATATATTCAATTCTCCTTCTTGAATTGCTTCAAAAGCCAGGAGATGGGAGATAATAGTTAACTTAATTAAAGTTTTACTTATGAATTTATTGACTCTTAAACAAAAGTTAGAATGTGAGTGAATTATTTGCTAGTATGTATAGTATAGCAGATGTACTCCTAGTCTCTGAGGAAGCAGGAAATGACAGTAAAGGGAAGTTAACCTTTTGTTTGAGGAATTAACTCTTGAATTGAGGGATAACTGTAATCACCTCCGAGTACCTCCGTTTGTAACATAATAACCTTACTGCACCTCAGATTATCTCCTCTACTAACTCGAAGTCTAATTCTAACACATCCGCTGCAGGTAGTTATTTTTTTGCCCCTGCCGAAGACTCTTCCTCAGGCCACTAGTGCTATTACGCCAAGTTTATCTGCCAGGAAATATATTTTTGTCTATGTAAGGATATTATAACACAAAAACTATTAATTTAGCAGCCAAAGTGCCACAGGCACTCGTGTCAAAAGAGATTAATTACTGCCATTAGCACTCTTTATGCACATTTTATTGTTTAGAATACTATTCTAGCTGAAGGCAGCTCTTATCACTTCTTAGAGAATGACTAAATAAATACATTACTCTCTGATATGCAATAAAATAACATACATGCATATCTTAACGTGAAAATTTATATTACAGACCCGGAGTCTATATTTTTATTAGCTGAGAAGCTGTACTCCGTAAATAATAGGTTCATAAATAACGAAATAAAATAAATAAATAAAATTAATAAACTCTTAAAAGAAAGCAGCAAATGCCAATGTCAAGGGAAGTTTATGCCATGTGGCACTCCTAGCACAACATTTTGATTGAGTTATAATACTATTTGAGCTGAAATCAGTTCCTATCCCTTGAAGGTGGTATGCAAATAATACATATGCATATCTTAATGTTGTGATAATTTTTAGTACCGACCCGGAGTCAGATTTTATTAGCATTACAAGCCGTATCTACTAGGGTACGCCGTATAACAAATATTCTTTTTCTCAACTTTGGCATGCCAATTTCCTATGTAAAATGAAATTCTAAGACGATTTTAGCTTATTCCATCTTTGCATTTGAGCAATTCTTACTATGCAAAATCGTACTTTTATATTGCACCCTTATCGAATAATGCTTAAATGAGTACGCAGTGTCCGGTTGGTCCTGTGTATTGCATCATGCACCAATATGAGTTCCAAATGACTAGCGTGGTAAGCTTTTTCTCATCAGTTGGTTCATCAGGCACTACATCATAGTGTCACAGCCTCTACGTTGGCCTAGAACGTGTCCATCATGTCCTTCTTAGACCTGAAGCAGGGCATGGTCTCCCGGTGGTGGGCCCGAGCCCGGATGAACCCGTCTCTGGCCTGCTGCCCCACCACTGCTGCCGCAGCCTCTATCACCTGCTTCACGACTCTTTCGGTGCTCTGAGTGTGGATAGAGAACTCCGGAACCTCGTACGGCTTGACCAGGATCTCCTGGATCTGATCCCCGGACAGTGAACAGGTGAATGCCGGCTCGTGCACCTGGCCAGGCTGCCAGCTGATCAGTGTCTGCAAGCTGGTGGCTGACAAGTTCAGCTTGGGTGTGATGCGAGGTCTTACACTGGTGTCCCCATACTCCTCGCCAGCCCTCAGCTTCAAAATCTGGGTCACGGCGAACCTGCGGTCGTCCTCACTCTGACTCGCCATCAGCGAGAGGAGGACACATTCTGAGTGTGCGAATCATGCTCCTGTCCGCACGTAGAAGGTCACAGCTGTTTGGACCTTCATGGGCTACGACCTCATCACTCTGAGCTGCGTGAGGATGTGCTTGGGGCCGTCCTCTAGTCTGTGGTGAACCTTGATGTCGTAGTAGAGTTTGAAGTACACCTGCAGGCAGTACTTGACTAGGATTTCCAGGGTGTTCAGTTGTTTGCCAGTCAGTCCATGCTTTCTGGTCCACATGTACACGAGCGACTGGGCTGCGGTGAGCCATC
>JACEEZ010017460.1:7500-12500 GCA_016584305.1 Chionoecetes opilio | reverse complement strand
GTGGCGGCCCACAGATGGTGCCGCTTACATCCGCCTTAGTGCCCGTAAGGCGTGACACAGTGTCGTGTCAATAGTGACACATAGTGACACACACATAGTGACACACATTGACACAGTGACACAGTGTACGTGTAAATAGTACGCCTGAAAAGTGCCTGTGACGGACAGTGACCCTCAGTCTGTAACATTATATATTTAGTTTATCCTATAAGGCATAGCTTTCAGATAGATGTCTCCGGGACAGGGGACATCTGTAGCTTCTGCCACCCATTGCCTTCACCAACCTCTTTGCTATTTGTAGCCCTATGTATACCGTGTCAGTTGTTTAAATAAAAAAGAAGAAAAAAAAGAAGAGAGAGAGAGAGAGAGAGAGAGAGAGAGAGAGAGAGAGAGAGAGAGAGAGAGAGAGAGAGAGAGAGAGAGAGAGAGAGAGAGAGAGAGAGAGAGAGAGAGAGAGAGAGAGAGAGAGAGAGAGAGAGAGAGAGAGAGAGAGAGAGAGAGAGAGAGAGAGAGAGAGAGAGAGAGAGAGAGTTTTTTGTTTTTACTTATTTTTTTTCATTGGCCTTTGTAACATAATATCATAGTACTTATACAATATTGTATTTGAAGCCCAGGTATGTTGAGCCGATGCTCTTATACAGACCTAATCGCCTATAAATTCTAGCAAGCAGACGGGAACTAAAAGCCACCGACTTTACGGCAAAAATATATTCCTAAGACAGAAACAAAGTGCATATTATGCCTACTTATACAGAAACATACATGCACATGCAGGTTCTTTGTACATAAAAAATAAAACATTATGCATATGACTATATACATACATACACGCTTATTTATACATTTGAAGACATACGTATACCACATATACACATACATATATACCCACATACATATACATCTATGCACAAAATGCGTACATACATAAACACGCACATGATCATATACATACACACATACATACACATATATACATACACATACACATATATACACATACATATATACATATACACACACATACATATACACATATACATACACACATACATGCATATACACACACATACACACACATATGCACATATGCACACATATATGCACATATACACATACACACATGCACAAACATTTGCAGCTGTGCTATTGAGCCCATGCATAGTATTAACAGTTTCTAAATATATGTGAAAACAGAAGAGTTGAACAAAAAGCAATATAGTTATAATTTCGCTGGTATCTATTTATCAAATGTTGTTTAGCATTATACTTGAAAGAAGACAATATAAGGGAATTTCTGAGATTTTCTGGTAAATCATTCCAGTATCTGACCCCCCTTGTAGCTATGTTTTGTTGGGCATGTGTGGTTCTGCACCGTGGGATTCTTAGGTAGAATGGTCTTCTGCCACCATCATGTGCTGCGTATTGGAAACAATTGTCAGAGTATGTGTTTAGGGAGTTAAAAACAAATATACAGACTTGCAAGAACAATATGTCAGGTACTTTCAACAGCTTATTGTTATGAAATAGAGGGTCAGTAGGGTCATATTTTGATCTGTAGAACATTATCCGGACTATTTTCTTCTGAGCAAGAAACAGATGATCAATGTAGGTCTTGTAGGCGCCGCCGCAGATAGCTGCACAATATAATAAATGTGGGAATATTAATGATATATACATTTCCTTAAGGCATGCAGTGCTAATACAATTTCTTATTTTGTATAAAATCCCTGTTAGCCTGGACACTTTAGTACACGGGTCACTTATAGGAGATTTCCATAATAATTTACTGTCTATGATTATCCCTAAAAACTTGAATTCATGAACTTGTATTAAGGAGAAGTTTTCCATTTTAATGGTAACATGAGTTGTATTGGTCAATAAAGGGCTGGAGACACGATTTGAAAGTATTTAAAGAAAATTTATTACTTTTCAGCCAATCAGACACATGTTTTAATTATATATTAAGGGTATTTTCAATCACTTTTAAATCTTTTCCTTTTACATATATCGTGGTGTCATCAGCATAAAGAAGAAACTCCAATCTATCAGTGCAACGAATAATGTCATTTATATATATCAAAAACAAAACTGGGCCTAATATTGATCCTTGTGGCACACCACGGCAGATGGACTTTTGTGTTGATGGAAAGCTATTGTATACAGTCATAGACCACTGTATACCTGGAATGCACACGCGACAATGTTTTGAATTGCGGGGCTGCATAGGGGCCTGCGGGGCGCCCGACAAAGAGATATAGTGGTCTATGGACTATCATATAGACTGGTTTATCAGTATATATGATATACTGTAATCTTCGTAAATGTTTGTTCTATAATATTATCAAATTAAAACCAGTAAAACACGCTAAAGAAATGCCATTACGAGACTGAAGAAATATGCATGAACTTAATATTCACTTAACTCTTCGCCATTTAAAACTTTACGAGTCAACTTTTATCATGAAGGATATCAATAGAAGCGCAATTTTATTAGCTTTCCATTGCTATATTTCGTTATCTGATAAATGAATTAAAACTATGCATAAATTAGCGTTAAATAAATAAATAAAATCATCAATCGGGTAATTTTCCCGATTGATGATGTTATTTATTTACTTACATATTTCGTTTTCTGATAAATGAATTAGTACCATGTATAAATTAGCGTTGACTAAATAAATAACCTCATCAATCGGGAAAATTACCCAATTGATGATTTTATTTATTTAGTTAACGCTAATTTATGCATGGTTCTAATTCATTTATCAGATAACGAAATATAGCAATGGAAAGCTAATAAAATTGCGCTGCTATTGATACCCTTCATGATAAAAGTTGACTAGCAAAGTTTTAAATGGCGAAGAGTTGAAGTGAATATTAAGTTCATGCATATTTCTTCAGAGTCTCGTAATGGCATTTCTTTAGCGTGTTTTACTGTTTTTTATTTGATAATATTATAGAAGAAACATTTACGAAGATTACAGTATATCATATATTCATATATACTGATAAACCAGTCTATATGATCCGTATATATATATATATATATATATATATATATATATATATATATATATATATATATATATATATATATATATATATATGAATCCGAGCGGCCCTCCGACTTCAGGCCCTTGTGCGACAGGCCGATATTCCGTGCGCAGTCCAGGTATACAGTGGTCTATGATACAGTGTATTGTTTTCTAGAGCTCAGATAACTTTTAAACCATTCATGTGCTGGCCCTCAAAATCCATAGACTTTTAATTTTTCTAACAGAATAGCGTGAGATATGGAATCAAAAGCTTTTGTTAAGTCACAGAATACTGATATTTGATGTTCCTTGCAATCTACTGCATTATATATATTGTTGCATAGCTGGTGTACACCTAATTGAGTACTGTAAGAGAGAGAGAGAGAGAGAGAGAGAGAGAGAGAGAGAGAGAGAGAGAGAGAGAGAGAGAGAGAGAGAGAGAGAGAGAGAGAGAGGGAGAGAGAGAGATGAGAGAAGAGAGAGAGATGAGACGAGAGAGATGAGAGAGAGAGGAGAGAAGAGAGAGAAGAGAGGAGAGAGAGAGAGAAGAAAAAAAAAAAATAGAAAATGCTTCGAAAAAGATAGCGTCAAGAAAGTGGAAACCTGTAGAATTAACGTGAAAAAAAATGAAAAACATGAAAGAAAGTGAAACAAAGACAAATATAAAAAGCTAGATGAGAGGAAAGGAAGGAAAAAGGGAAAAAAACGGATAAGAGGAAAAACGTGGCGAAAAAGTAAGAAAAACAAAAAAATATGTAGAGAAAGCAAAGAAACAAACTTAATGAAAGGGTGAAGAGAACGGAGGAAAAAATATCAATGCAAATTACTTTATAGAAATAGAACAATATGACATGGATGAAGAAGAAATAAAAGAAACAAAAAGAAAAGGAATGAAAATATAATAACAGTTGTATTCAGTATGATGGAAAGAGTTACAAAGGGCAGATGGAAGAGGAAAATAATAGGAGGAGGAGGAGGGGAGGAGGAGGAGGAGGAGGAGGAGGAGGAGGAGGAGGAGGAGGAGGAGGAGGAAGGAGATAGAAGAAAAATAAGAGGAGAAAGAGATGGAGGAAGAGGAAAAGAGACAGAAAAAGACACGGAGGAAGAAACGAAGCAGAGGAGATAGTAAAGGTAAAGATGGGAGCATACGCTAAGCTGCGCGTGGCATGCGGTGCTCATCTCCGTGGCATTAGCCCTTAGAGCCTGTGGTGGGTGAGGACCCGTTACCCCGGGACACAGGGCTAGTGTGACTCCCGGGTTACCACAGTTACCTTCCCCAGGTTACCCCAGGTACCCATTTATCAACCCCGAAAGGAAGGAAGAACAGCTGGGTAGGCTGATCACCGGCTTGCCCTGGCCCGGGATCGAACCAGGGCCCGCAGATTCGTAGCCAGGCACGCTAGCCACTGCACCACGGAGGCGATAGAGATGGAAGAGATAGGGATGGAGAAACGAACGAGAAAAAAGGAGATGGAGGAAGAGGAAATGAGTCTGAGGAAAAAGAGAAGAGGAGATAGAGATGGATGAAGAGGATGGTAGGAGAAAATATGATGGAATACCGCTTAATTGGCAATTAGGATAAATTATGATTAGATAAAGTAAAGGGCTTGGAAGTGCGATGAAGTACGTGGCGTGATTAGCAGTTTCCCTCGTTTTCTATTTTTTTTAAAGGTGGAGGAGGAGGAGGAGGAGGAAGAGGAGGAGGAGGAGGAGGGGGAGGAGAGGAGGAGGAGGAGGAGGGGGAGGAGGGGGAAAGGAAAGGAGGGGGAAAGGGAGGAGGAGGAGGAGGAGGAGGAAGAGGAGGAGGAGGAAGTGTTATAAATATCTATGCAAATATATATAGTGATGGTTATGTGAAGTGGCGGATGGCAAGATAGTTATATAGATGGATAGATCAAAAGATAAATAGATGAACAGCTCTTTCCCGGGGATTTTCCACTGAATAATTCGGGGGTTGCTGCCTGT
>JACEEZ010017460.1:0-2500 GCA_016584305.1 Chionoecetes opilio | reverse complement strand
GAGATAAAAACAAAACACAATTTTGGAAGGAGGTTTAGAGAAAGAGAGGAAGGGAAAATCTAGTGGCATAATGATGGGATCTCAGATGATGCACAGATTGCTCAGCTATTTGTAGGTCACTTTCTCAAGAGTCAAACTGGACTTAATAAAAAGAATGACACTGATTTCCTGGAAAGAATTAAAAAAATGGTGTCTGTAAAAAAAGTAAACTTAAAAATTTTTAGTGCTACTATCAAACTATTTTATCTTCTGTGAATGATGGAGTTGGTCATGATGGAATTCATCTGCTGTTCCTTAAGAATTGCTTCACATGACTTTTTTAGAATATTTGTCCATGTTTTTACAATATGTGTTTATTCACATTGTTATCTTCCCGGTGATCTGCTAAGGGGCACTATTACTCCTTTACCTAAAGATAAGAAAAATACAAAAAGCTTCCCCAACTATAGACCTGTGATGCAATCCTCATGTCTGCTGAAAATCTTTGAATTACCCTGTTTTTAAATTTCTTAACTGATAAACTCCCTTTGAATTTTAGGCAGTTAGGGTTTTTTTGGAAGGCATCATCCACTACTGATGCTTCCTTTTTGGTAAAAGGGTTTTTGAAAGCTACAGTAGCTCAAGGTCATCTCCCATTGGGCCCCTTTTGTTGATTTAAGTAAGCCTTCGATAGAATAGATCATTTCCTGCTTGGTAAGAAACTGTTATCCTAGGTATACCTGTTTTATCTGACCCTCACATTAATGCACTACTTTAGAAACCAACAAGCACAATCAGATGGCATCAGTCCAAGAGTGAATTTATTTCATTGAACAGGGGGTAAGGCAGGGAGGTGTTTTATCCCCATTTTTATTTAATTTTTTTTATAAATGACATTATTTTAAAAAGTTTCCAGCTTGGACATAGGATGTAGGGGTGGTGTCCACAGGCTCAATGTGTAGGTTACGCTGATGATCTGGTTTCTCCTGGGTGCGTCAAGAGACGAATGGAGGTATTATACAAATGTTTATGTAATGAAATTGTAAATCACAAACTTTTTGATAAACAAAGAAAAAACCAGATTATGAGAATTTAATTTAAAAAAAAAATTTGTATTGGGTAATATAAAACTTAATGGCGATGACTAAAGTTGTGAGCTGCTACAAATACTTAGGCACAATATTTTCCTTCAATTTTAAAGATAGCGATGACATCGTTTTCGGTTAAACTCATTTTACTCATCTTTTAATAGTGTATATAGAGATTTTAAGTTTTTAGATTTTAATGTTCTTTTGTTTTTATTTAACTCTTACTGCTGTCCAGAATATTTGGCCTTGGCCCTATGGAATGATCCTCAGTTTTTAGATCTTGTTTTTTTAAAGCGTTTAATGTAGCATATAAACTGGTTTAAAACTCATGTCGGGAGTACCTACATATGCCAGCAGCCACTCACTGCGAAAACTGCAATCAAATTTTTATTAAGGCATCTCACCAGCCCTTATACAAGCTAGATTTTTTTAAAAGACTGATTAGGTCAAACAATCCTATCATTAATATAATATATATTTTTTTTACAAAAGGTCTTTTTATGACTTATGTGAGACATTTTATTTGTCATTTTTACAATATCAATATATTTGAAGAGGCTCGGGGTGTTATTAAGGCCAGGATAGTCTGGGTACAGCGACATGAGGAGAGGCGAGGCCACTGTTTATTTTATGGATATTAATCCCTTCATAGATTAGGGGTTAACTTTTTTATATTTCCTATGTTGTTTACAAATGTATTACATATTTTTAGTTTTGTATATAAAATATACTTTTAGATAATTTTAATTTATATCAATTGATTTTAATGGTTACCCTATTCATACATTTTGTTTTATTTGTACATGTATGAAATTTTAATTTGAATATAAGGTGAAAGACATAAAATTTCATACCTGAAAGATTTATCATATAAGTATGTGCAAAGTATGCTGTTTGTATATACCAATAACATTTTTTTTTCTTATTGTATATCTCGTGCGTCTACTCTACGTACTATGTAAGTTTCTTACGAAAATAAAATGTTTCTGAACTGAACTGAACACTACTACTACCACTACCATTACTACTATCTCCAGATCCACTTTTCTTCCATGTCTTCCACTACTTTTCCTCCATTTATTTATTCCTTCTAGTCCCATTTTCTCCTTTTACTACTCCTACTACTACAACAACTACTATCACTACTACTATCAATCATCATAAAATATCAACTGCTTATTTGTCAAGCAAGGAAACTATAATTTATGTATTACCTGCTTATCATTTTCACGGTGATGATGGAATTTTGACACGATCATTTGTAAATTAATTATATTTGAGTTCCCAATTTCCTGCAACACAACTTTACGATGAGTTTGTCATAAACGTTCACTTTTAATACCTTTTTGACATTTCTTTCTTTTTTACCACCGGGACTGTCATATTTAATGACTGTGAAATGATGAACAAGTAATTTTTTTATTTTTCTTTTT